>JAODTK010000145.1:0-441538 GCA_026419785.1 Sclerodactyla briareus | reverse complement strand
GGGTGCAACAATTTCACCGATTCTGGGACTATTAAATTTATTTCCTGCAGGTCAACCAGTATGGGGAGATGTCGGACCAGTGCGGTGACTGTACTACAACTATGCAACGCCCCCTGGAGGTGGGGCGAATTGGAGAGCGGGTGGGTTCCTCGGTAACGCCCTAGACGGAGTACCAGAGGGCTCGGCTACAGACACCGAATCAGACGATTGACAAAGGAGGATTATGGGAACCTATAATAATCAAATGGTACATAATATAGCGCGGAAATGGAAATGCCCCAAGTAAGAGAACATGACAATATGTTCAGGAACAACGGAATGGACAAATTGAACATGGCCATTGTAGTAAGACTAGTCCCAGGATGTCGGGTTTCAGGCTGGTAGTCCAGGAGTGTCGGGTTTCTGGCTGGGGTGTCAGTCTAGCCTCTGCTATTGAATGTGGGCATGGTTGTGAAACGTGGTTGGTTGTGCGAGGTGCCACGGACGTTTACTACCCAGCTCGCCAAATACTAAAAGAAAACTAGGAGAATGCTATACACTGCATGTACTGTACACCCACCGTGGGATCAGTATGTGTAGTGAGGGAATAAGCCGACCTTGGTATTGAGTAAACAATACATTGTGAACTTACGGAGTCATTATGTTCTTTATGCTCTTGCATACTTTTTTATATTAAACTAGAAAATGGGAAGCAGGATAACGCAAACAATATATATTGCTTAGGTCCTCATTCGCTGGCTGTGATACGGAGAAGAGTCGAGCCCGGCATGTTTACTGGAAGCCATGTATAAAGTTTGGGTTTTTATGTGCAGGCAGTTGCGGTGCCCCTGTCAGTTCCCTCATTAAACAGTGACGGGTACAGTACTGTGAATAAACAGGGTCAACGTGATTTATATTTATTAGACTGTTCCGTTTGACTGCTCTCTAGTTAGAGCTCAAAAATTAGCTTTATTTGCTCGGGTGATGTTGCATTCTAGGTTTCTGCTTAACCCAGCAGTTGTATTTTCAGATTATGTCGTTCGTGCGTCCGTATATCATAGGAATAGGGTTAACACTCACAAAAGATGTTCCAGAATTTCGCCACTTTGGTGGTATGCCATTGAGGCATATTGTGCCCAAAATGCAAAAGTAAAAAACCTGAATATGTTTCTCGATTGAACAATAGCGAACCCTCCTTTACTTGGGTTTGTGGTCTATTCAACCGGCCATACAGTACTCAGTAGACAAAAGGTTGCTTTAGCTTGAGGAAGATGTTTAAATTCTTTCAACTTGGCAGTTCGGAGGGTAAAATACATTATTAATCACCTCAAAGAAGTAAAAAACCCTCATGGGTGAGGGGTGTCCTCACTAGAGATACTGTGTACCCTGATTTTGCCGTGCCTGGTCGGCCCCAGCGAGTGCGGTAACTGCAGCGCGCTGTGGCTAACCGCTTGAATTGCTTACAGGTGATGAACGCCAGAAGGTGGTGTTGAAAGGTGAAGGATGCCCGGGAAGAGCCAGAGCTACCGCAGTGCGGAGAAGAAAGATGGGTGCAACAGGCCAATGGGAGAATGCAAGCCCAAGGCTAATGGGGAAGCCCTAAGGCGAACGGGGAAGCCCCAAGGTCAAGGGGGAAGCCCCCAAAGGGGATGAGTGAGACCACTGGTGTGGGAGGGGAGGGGGGCTAAGATGGATGTGGAGGCTGATAAAGAGAATGAAGAAGGAAAAAATGATGAAGTGAAGAAAGTCTGAGGAAAACCTTCAAAGGAGATGGGGAAGGATGCCCTAAGGACAGTCAAAGCGTGATTATGCTTTTGACTTGATGTTGCCACCCGTGTTATACGAAATTAGCGACCGTTTGTCATTCAGCCCAATGCCAGGGATAACAGACATTTATTCACTAGGCTGGAACCAACAGGCAGGAAGGAACTACTCATTATGAGATCTGATCTAAAACCGCCTCCACACTCCACGCCCACACCTCTCTGCATGGGAGCTAACCCATTAATCCTAGCGCATGTTTACTAACATTACATCATTCCATTTGACTGGTTTAATAGCGTAGCTATCTGTTCAATTGCCAAGTTGTCCAATTCCACTGGACCTGCACCATACAGATATTAACAGTTTATGAGGTGGTGGGGAGTCATGAAGACATATTGGCGTCGTAGTGAAACGTTTCTTGTGTGTTCGTTGTTGTCTAAAAAGATGTCTCTGTGTGGTGAACATAGCTTTACCTAGTGTTCGGCCACAAAGAGCATTCAGCTCTATGATTATTCTCCGAGGTGCAGAAGTTCTCGTTGTTTTTGTGATGGACACTCTACTAGGCCAGCCGGGGGATGAGACATGGTATGTTTGCCCCCTCTCCGGTCAATCAATTAAACTTGTCTTGGCCAATGGTTATTTCTATCCTCATATATATATCTGATATGCACGTGGCCAAACAGAGCACCACATGCTCACAGTGCTTTGCGATATTGCCATAACCATGCTTGAATCGTCAATACCCTATGCTACATAATAGTCACAACACTTGTTGTGCACTACGGACGCACCCACAGTCTCAGAAGTCACTTCATCGGTCCCATATGGACTTGTCATAGGGCGGCTACATACAGCGCTCGTACTCTTCACAAGTCAACCAAAAGGTGTCCACGGTAAAACACGTGGGTGACGTGAGACAATTTCCAGGAGACATGCCGTCAACAATCATGCGAAAAGTTCTCAAGTCCCAGTGGGATCTGAACTCGCAAGCAATGGTTGTGAAGTCTGGATGCTCTACTGACGGGAAGCTAACCTGCTCCACATCCCACTAATCCCAGTGGGAAACTTGAGGGAGGTGTAAGTTGACAGTATAGCACACTGCTGAGGTAGTTTGACAGTATAGCACACGCTGGAGGGTGTTAGTTGACAGCTACAACACTGATTGAGGTGTAGTTTGAAACTGCTGGAGGTGTAGTTGACCACGCTTGAGGTGTGTTTGACACTGCCTTGAGGGTAGTTGACACTGCTTGAGGTGTAGTTTGACACTGTTGAGGGTGTAGTTGACTTGACATGCGTCGAGGTGTAGTTTGACAGTATAGCACACGCTTGAGGTGTAGTTTGACAGGATAGCAAAACTGCTTGAGGTGTAGTTTGAAAGTAAGCACATGACTGGAGGTTGTAAGGTGACCGTATAGCACTCTGCTTGAGGTGTAAGTTGGACAGTATAGCACCAATGCTTGAGGTGTAAGTTTGGCAGTATAGCACACTGCTTTAGGGATGTAAGTTGACAGTATAGCACACTTGAGGTGTTAAGTTTGACAGTATAGCACACTGTTGAGGGTAAGTTGATAGTATGCACACTGCTCGAGGTTAGTTGCAGTATGCACACTGCTCGAGTTGTACGTTTGGACAGTATTAGCACCTGAGGGAGGTGTAGGTGACAGGATAGCAAATGCGTGAGGTGTAGTGGCACAGTATGACGCTTGAGGTGTAGTTTGCAGTATAGCAAATGCTTGGCAGTATAGCACCACTGCTTGAGGTGTAGTGGCAGTATGAGCACATGTTGAGGTGTGTAGTTTGGGCGTATAGCCACTGCTTGAGGGGTAGTTGACAGGTATAGCAAACTGCTTGAGGTGTAGTTTGACAGTATAGCCATGCGTGAGGTGTCCGTTGACAGGTAGAGCAATGCTGGGTTGTAGTTGATCAGTATAGCACACTGCGTGAGGTGTAGTTTGACAGGATAGCACAGAGTGAGGTGTTAGTTTGACAGTATAGCACACGCGTGAGGTGTAAGTTGAGAGTTATAGCACATGCTGGAGGTTGCTGTAGTTTGACAGTATATCACACTGTTTGAGGTGTGTTTGACAGTATAGGCACACTGCTTGAGGTTGTAAGTTGACCGTATAGCCACACTGCTGAGGTGTAAGGTTGGATCAGTATAGCACATGGCTTGGTGTGTAAGTTTGACCGATATAGCACACTGATTGAGGTGTAAGTGACAGTATAGCACACTGCTGAGGGTAAGTGTGACGTATAGCACTCTGCTTGAGGTGTAAGTTTGCCAGTATAGCACACTGCTTGAGGTGTAAGTTGGACAGTATGACACACGCTTGAGGTTGGTAAGTTGAGAGTATAAGTCACACTGTGAGGTGTACGTTTGAGCGTGTAGCACACGATTGGAGGGTAAGGTGAACAGTATAGCACACTGCGTGAGGGTAAGTGACCGTATAGCACACGGCTGAGTGTAAGTTTGACAGATAGCACAAGGCTTGGATGGTGTAGTTCGACAGTATAGCACACGGTTTTGAGGTGTAAGTTTGCCAGTATAGCACACTGCTTGAGATGTAAGTTGACGTATAGCACACTGCTTGCGGGAAGTTGACAGATATAGAACCTGCTTGATGGTGAGTTGGACGTATAGCAAACTGCTTGAGGTGTAGTTTGACAGTCTATAGCACACTTGCTTGAGGTGTAAGTTCGACAGTATAGCAACATGTTGAGGTGTCAAGTTTGACAGTATAGCACACGGCTGAGGTGGGGGAAAACAAAAATGTAAAATAAAAAAAAAAAAAAAACAAAAAACAAAAAAATTAAAAAAAAAAATTTAACAAGGGGGGTGGAAACAAAAAAAAAAAAAAAGTTTGACAGTAGACACAGCTTGATGGTGGAAAGTTGACAGTATGCCACTGCTTGGGTGTAAGTTGACAGTATAGCACTCTGCTTGAGGTGTAAGTTTGTCAGTATAGCACACTGCTTGAGTTGTAAGTTGACCAGTATAGCACAATGATGCGGGGTACGTGTGACAGTATAGCAACTGCTTGAGTGTCCCGTTTGACAGTATAGAACACTGCTTGAGTGTAAGTTTGACAGTATAGCACATGCTTGAAGGGAGTTTGCAGTATAGAACACGCTTGAGGTGTAGTTTGCCAGGATAGCACACTTGCTGCGTGTAGGTTGACATATCGCAACTTGAGGTGTAAGTTTGACAGTTTAGCACACTGCTTGAGGTGTAGTTGACAGTATAGACACATCTTGAGGTGTAAGTTTGACAGTTTAGCACACTGCGTGGAGGTGGTAAGTTTGACAGTATAGCCCACTGTTGAGGTGTCAGTTGACAGTATAAGACATGCTTGAGGTTTTGTAAGTTTGAGAGGTATAGCCATGCTTGAGGGTACGTTGAGAGTATAGCACACTGCTTGAGGTGTAAGTTGCCGTATGCCCACTGTTGAGGGTGTAAGTGGACAGTATCAGAACAAGCTGAGGTGTTAAGTTGGGCAGTATAGACATGCTTGAGGGTAGTTGGGCAGTATAGCAAACTGCTTGAGGTGTAGTTTGGCAGTATAGACAGCTGAGTGTAGTTTGACAGTTCTCGCAACTGCTTGAGTGTCGTTTGACAGTTAGGCAACTGATTGAGGTGTAGTTTGGACAGTATAGCACAATGTTGAGTGTGTAAGGTTTGAGAGTATCAGCACCATTGCTGAGGTGTAAGGTGCGTATAGCACTCTGCTTGAGGTGTAAGTTTGAGAGTATACACAGGTGAGGTGTAAGTTTGGCAGTATAGCACACTGCTTGAGGGGTAGGTGACAGGATAGCACACGGGTGAGGTGTAGTTGACAGTATTAGCCACTGCTGAGGTTGTAGTTTGACCAGTATAGACACTGTTGAGGTTGTTAAGTTGCAGATTAGCCAACTGCTTGAGGTGAAGTTTGACAGTATAGCACCTGCTGGAGGTGTAGTTTGACAGTAAGCACAGGCTTGAGGTGTAAGTTGGACAGTATAGCAAATGCTTGAGGTGGAAGCTTTGCACCAGTATAGCACACTGCGTTTGAGGTGTAGTTTGCCAGATAAGCACACGCTTGAGGTGTTAAGTTGACAGTATAGACACTGCTTGAGGTGTAAGTAGACAGTAGCACAATGCTGAGGTATTATTTGACAGTATAGCACACTGCTGAGTGTTAAGTTGACAGTATAGCACATTTTTCATCTGACAGATCCGCCTACTGCTGGAAACAGATATAGTGAAGCTCGGAGGAGGAGGAAGCCGCAGCAGAATCGGTGGAGAGGACGAAGAAGGCACCGGAAACGGACGGGAGACGAAACCGTGAGTGGCATCTCTTCGGCTGGGGATGGGTGGTTTGTTAGATTTGGCAGGCACCTGTTAAGTGTCACATGACGAAACATGTATATATAACTATATATTATATATATATTATATATTATATATATTACGGGTTTTCCGATTTTGAACGGCAAAACTGCGCTACACTTTCCCAAAAAATGACGCGATATCTGCCAAAAAAAAAGGCAAAATGCTGCGGATTGGTTTGCAATTCGGCATTTTCGGACTTCAAAGTAAATATTAACACTCAAACACAGACAAACGCATGCTGTTCGGGAGAATAGGAAGAAGTCGCAATAGTGCTCTGCCAAAATCTCGGGAAAAAAGTAATTCCATCGCACGAAGTAACCACAATTACAAATCTGGGAAGGTGCATTTGTAAAAAAACACAATCGATTCTTCAAAGATCATCTCTAAGTCACGTAACTTCTGATCGATAAGTGGAAAATATCAGAAATTGGGAATATGCCGAAAAAATGACGAACTTACTCCGCCGCCTACACGCACAGAATTTTACCAAACAGCGAAGCAGCTCATGCATACGCAACAGGGTGACAACGATCGTGATTTATTGGCCATGCAGGTGTGTGTACGGAGCGGGAGTCAAGCGGCGTATGCCATCGATATGAACATGTAAAACTGACATCGAAACCTGTTTGAACTGCATCTACCCAGGGGAAGGTGAGTAATGAATAGATACCCCAGGCCTGCGCTGTGTAATTTAGGTAGTAGCACCAGACAATACTTGGTGATTTGGATTATGACTGGGTGTTGGTATCTTAGGGATTTTTTTTTAAAAAACTGGGGGGATTATGTTAGGTGAGTTTTTTTAAATGAAAAATATTGGGTATTCCGAAACAACCGATGCATGCGCAATGGATTGTAAAATTGCGATGACGAAGATTTAGATAATGACATGTATTTTTTTTTTTGGCGAGTTTTTTGCGCAAAATCACCCCCTGCCTATATTATAGGCTCACGCGAAATAGAAGAGTTGGAATCTCACCGGTACACAGAAAATATGAGAATTGAAAATAGGGTGTCCTTTTTAGCTGCCGGTAAGCAGCTCTCCGAAGGTCATGTCTTCTCAGTGCCGTTGTTGTCCATTTATTCTGGTGTCACATCCTCGGGAATTGAAATGGGAGTGGATTGAAAGAATGCGTGGGGCCCTAGGGTGAGTGACATTTTTGTTGTTGATACTGTGAGAGAAGTTCAATGAAAGCCAATGATCACCCCAATTATTACTATGTTTTAATTAAATCCAATAATTACCTCAATTAGTCCCCCTGCGCCCTTTGAGCTGTGAGAGGGTTGGTTCACATTTTAGTCCCGCATTGCAGGATGTGTTTTACATTACTCCTTATTCTAGTGGGAACACAACAAACGAAGTCAACATCCAAGAAGTCATTAATCTTTTAACACATCTTGGTCCATTTCTATGGTGACGTAGAAATGTGTGGGCCTACAGGTATAAGCTTTCATCGGCCAATGAGGGCTTGGGCCCCCCCTCCAAATGCCGCAATGGACTGTTGCCTTGTTGTATTATTACCTATGGAGTGGTCCAACTATAACTATGTTTTGTCAACAATTGTCAATATTGATTTCGTGGGAAGGGTGTTTCCACGTTACTGCACAGGCGTAGGAATGAGTTGTTGCTGAGTACTTGTTGCTGGGCACTGATAGTAAATATTAGGCCAATGTGGTAGACCATGGTTAGACAGAAGTCAGTAGAGGTCAGTTCAAAATGTGAACCAAAACAATACCTGTGAAATGGCAAAAACATTGCAGTGCATTCGCCCACAGGGAATTTGCTGTCCGCAGCTACCAAGACCGACTTGCACTAGTTTGAGTAATCATATTTGGAACTGCTAGGTGGTATCGAATCAACATAATATTCAGAAGCGCACGTATCAGTTCCACAAATTTTTTGACGGGTTTGTTTGAACGAATGAAATCAAAAACTACAAATGTCACTATAATTAGTATCATATTACTGACAATACTCGATAGGCTGACATCGACGATGAAACTATAAACTTAATAATCATCAATAGTATCCTCATCCCTGCCCTGAATAATTGTCCAAAGAAGTTATTGACACTCTAACACTGACATCTAGTTCTGCCTTCCAACAATTCTATTTTTAGCTAGTTTTATAATAAACAACGGACTCGTTTAGAAAACTCGAAAACCGGATCTCTAGGAGATGACCTTGCCTTTGCTACTACTCGGGGGATTTCTTGTAATTGCTGATCGATTTGTAACCCAAATCACTGAAAGCATGAATTTGAATGGAATTGGATTGAAAGACCTTTTCTGAGAATTGGTTATATCGAGCGAAGTAATTTGTAAAGCAAAATAAATGACATGTTTAGTGATGTTTCCTTTCTTGGGATGGTTGGCTTTTTTTAAAGCCAACTTTTCATGGCCTTTTCGAATGGAAGCCCCATCTTCTGAGAACGGGTTTCATTTTTCAACTAATTTACTTGGCCTTCTCAGTATCAAATTATTGAAGCTGCAGGAGAGAAAAGAGAAAACTTGATAACAGGATGACACGATTGATCATACAAAATTTACTTTATGTCTCGAGTCTCTGAGAAAAGAATGGGATATTTAAGTCAAAGAGGATGTGGAACCATGGAATACTGGGTCATACTCGGACACTCGGAAACTTTCCTGCCGATCCTCCTCTCGTCGCTCTGGCCCGTAGTACCCGAAAGCATAGCTTTTGTCGTCCGGTTCGTCTCTTGAGTGCAGGCGCTGCATCAGTGGCGACAGCATCCTCAATAGCCGTCGTCACTCCCTGTCATCGTACTGGTGTGCAGAAAGGACTCTTGTACCTTGGGTCCAGTCCCATAGCTGTCAGCGCCGGAATAGGCGTGCTATAACTCCATTCAAATCATGCGCTGAAATGAAGTAATGAATGGGAAAGTGTTTTAGCTGAATCGAGAACGACTGAGAAATGTACTTGGTATTACAACGTTGTTGCCAGTTACCATATTCCACTGCTTTTGTGGAGCATTTTTTCTGTTTTTTTTATTCTTGACAGAAGTCGAGGAATCTATGTAGTCATGTCGTGTGTGTGTGACGCTTTGCTTTTAAACACCCACAACTCAACCCCACCTGGATGGATTGAGCTCATACTTGGTATGTGTGTTCCCCATGATGAGTACATGATCCCTATTGTTTTGGGGTCAGGTCAGAGGTAATCTGTGGTCAACAGAGGGCAGAGCCTGAAAACCTTGTAAACACAATAAGTCCAGGAACGGTTGGTCCGATTAAGTTGAATTTGGAGTATAGCTTCCTTATGGGAGTGCAGGAACCCTATTGTTTTTGGTTCTGGTCGGGGTGAATTTTGGTCAAAAATGGAAGGTGTGAAAGTTGATTTTAGCCAATTTTGGCTTGTAAACACGAACTCAACCCCACCTGGATGGATTGAGCTCATACTTGGTTGTGTATTCCCCATGAGTACATGATCCCTATTGTTTTGGGGTCAGGACAAAGGTCACCGGAGGTCCAAAGTCCTGAAATCCTTGTATACAACATCCGAAACAGTGGTCGATCAAGATGAAATTTGGTGTGTAGCTTTCTTATGAGGAGTACAAGAACCCTATTATTTTGGGTGTTGATTGGGTGTCATTTTTGGGAGAAATTAGGAAATAGTAAAAAATTGATATTTTGCCCAATTTCGGCTTGTAAACACGAACTCAACCCCACCTGGATGGATTGAGCTCATACTTGGTATGTGTGTTTCACGTGAGTACATGATCCCTGTTTTGAGGTCAGGTCAAAGGTCATCTGAGTTGAGGTCGAAGTCCTTTACACGGTCCAAGTCCAAAGCAGTTAGTCCGATCAGCTGAAATTTGGTGTTGCAGCTTTCTCATGCGATCAATCTGAAATTTGTGTGTAGCTTTCTCACTGGGTAGTATAATAACCCTATTTTTTTGGTGTTGTTGTGGGTCATTTTTGAGAAAAGTAGGAAATAGTCAAATGGCTATTTCCCTGAATTTGGCTTGTAACACACTAAACCCGACCCCACCTGGTAGACTGACTCATACTTGGTAAATTGTTTCCCCTGATGAGTACATGATCCCTATTGTTCTGGGGTGAGTTCAGGTCATCTGAGTCACCAGAGGTCAGTCTAAAATCCTTGTAAACACAATAGTCCAAAACAGTTGTCCGAGTCATGCTCTGAAATTTGGTGTTTTAGGCTTTCTTATGGGGAGTAGAAGAACCCTATTGTTTTGGTTTGACTTAGGAATGTCCGAAATGATATTTTGGATATTTGGCTTGTAAACACACAACCTCACCCCCCCTGGATTAATTGACTCATACTTGGTATGGTCACACGATAAGTCCAGTGTTGGTCTGATCAGGTTGAGATTTCTTGTGGTAGCTTTTCTTATGGGGAGTACAGAACACACTATTTTGTTTTTTTGGCTCAGGTCGAGGGTGATTTTTGGTCAAGAATATAAAATTTGTGAACAGTCAATCTATTTTCGCGCCGGCGTCCGATTTTGGCTTGTTAACACGATAACTCAACCCACCCGGATGGATTGAAGCTCACTGGTTTTGTATTCCCCATGATTACATGAATCCCCTGTTGTTTTGGGTCCAGGACAAGGTCACCGGAGGTCCAAGTCTGAAATCCGTGTATCTACATGATTCCACAACCGGTTGGTCCGATCAAGAATGACTTTGGTGTGAAGCTTTCCTATGGGGATTACAAGAACCTATTTTTTGGGTGTTGATTGGGGGTCATTTTTTTGGGAGAATTAGAATATCAAAAATTGAATTTTGGCTTGTAAACACGAATACCCACCTGGGATGGATTGAGCTCATACTGCTATGTTGTGTGCCCCTGATGATTACATGAAATCCCTATTGTTGAGGTCAGTTCAAGGTCATCTGATGTCGCGGTCAAATCTGAAATCCTTGTAACCATAAGTTCCCAAGCAGTTAGTCCTCTCAAGTTGAAATTTGTGTGTAGCTTTCTAATGGGGAGTAACATAACCCTATTATTTTTGTGTTTGATTGGGGGTCATTTTTGATAGAATTAGGCATAGTCAAAAATTGATATTTTGCCCAATTTAGCTTTAAACGACACTAACTCGCTGTACTCGACCCCACCTATATAGATTGAGGCCTCATACTTGGTAATTGTGAGTTCCCCCATGATGAGTACATGATCCCTATGTCTGGGGTCGTTTAAAGTCTCTGAGGTGCACCAGAGGTCAGTCCTGAAATAAGTCACACAATAGTCCAAAACAGTTGGTCCGATCAAGCTGAAATTTGGTGGGGAGTTTTCTCCATGGGTGAGTATAATAACCCTATTATTTCATTGGTGTTGATTGGGGGTCATTTTTGAGAGAAATTAGGAAATCAGTCAGAAAAATTGATATTTTGCCCACTTTAGCTTGTAACACACTAACTCGATGTCACTCACCCCACCTAGATAGATTGAGCTCATACTTGGTATGTGAGTTCCCATGATCGTACATGATCCCTATGTCTGGGGTCCAGTTTAAAGGGTCATCTGGAGGTCACCAGGTTCAGTCTGAAATAAGTCACACAATAGTCCAAAAACAGTTGGTCCGATCAGCTGAAATTTGGTGTGTAGCTTTTCTTCTGGGGAGTAGAAGAAACCTAATTGGTGGGTGTTGATTGAGGTCATTGGGAGAATATTAGGAAATTAGGAAATCGTCGAAAATTGTATTTTGGCTAATTTTGGCTTGTAACACGCTACTCACCCATCCTGGATGAATGAGCTCATACTTGGTATGTAATTCCATAATGGTTGGTCCTGATCAGTTTTTTTTTTTGAGATGTTCGTGTGTAGCTTATGGGGAGTACAGGACCCTATTTTTTTGCTCATTCCGGGGGTGATTTTTTGTCAAGAATAAATTTGTGACCTCCAATATTTCGGCCAATGCTGGGCGTTGTAAACATTATAACTCAACCACCATGATGGATGACGCTCACCCGATGATGAAGCTCATACTTGGTATGTAGTTTCTCCCCTATACGTACCTAAACCTGATTTTTTGGGGTCAGGTCATAGTTCATTTGAGGTCACCGGAGATCATTCGGAAGTGGTGTACAGGCGAACCGCGGCAATATTTTTTTCGCTGACCCTATATGAATATGACTTATATCAATATATTGTTTGGGACATAATATAGTGTAGCAATGGTTCCATATGAGTAATTACTTATGTGGCAGCGATCTGGAAGAGAGCTTCTTCAGTCTACTGCTCATCAGTCATCACTGAGTGCCAGGGTCCTCCTCCCTCCGACGGGAGGCGTAAAGTGGAATCTCGAGCCTGCATTGACTCGCCCATCGAAACTACATGATGCAGAACCGAGTTCCCAGCGTGTGGGGCATCAGTTTTTGACAATTTTCATTGGTTCTGAGTGCTCCTCAAGTGCATTAACAGACAGTGTACCTCCTGTGGGCACATGAATTCCTCTGCTGAAACGGCTTGCCCGATCGCTCCACATTGCTGGTGTTGTGACGTCAGCGTCCCCCCGAGTGCCAAGAGTTGCGCTTCAACACAATGAACATCTTCCAGTCAGCAGAAATGTGCTGTGACCGTCGAATAAGCGTCCATGGTACGCGAGGACCGGAATCTGTGGTTTCACAGCTCCCTCGATGTCCCGCAATGTTTTCCTCAACTTGGCTCCCTCATCCTGTACCGTGTGCCTCTCTTACTAAATTTTTGCAATTCCTGGCCTCCAAAATTTCCACGTAGTTGAAAAGGGTTGCGGAATCCTTATCCATCCACAACACTCGCAGGCAACGAGTCCGTGGCGATCATCCTACTATGAAATAGCTGGCGTGTTCCTGTTTCTGGCCACACTTAGTTGCACAAAGCGGATTAAACTTCTGCTGTCCTCCATTTATGTTTCAGTGGGCTTGCATGAATATGGTTCATCAAGCTCGTTGTGGATTTCTGCACATAATCTTGTGGACCATTCACCCTCCACGTCAAAATCTTCCACAAAGGGGACTACTACACTTACATCCCATATTCCAAAATGTAATATTTCGAACTGGAGACGGAACTAGGAAACTAATCCAACAATTATTTATATATATATATAACAACACGACAATGGGCACACATATCAATAGTAAAAAGTACCTAAGTAGGGTCAATAGACCTTTCTATGGTTACATATCAAATCTGGGCACGTTGGATGATCACAAGAACCAATTTTGTGACCTGTATTACGCGATTTTTGGAATTTGGATTCCCCAATGAGCAAAATAATATCGTTAACGAATATTCGATGACAGCCCTACATGGAAGAACATTCTCTGCAATGAGAAGATCAGAACTGCCTAGTGATGAACGAAAGAGTTGGTTTGGTCAGTATAGACCGGCTGCCGGCTGGCAAGACCACTAAGGGAGTTAAGTAAGTTTTAAAATGGTGCTAAAATCACCAGCAGGTTTTCCAAAGCTTCAACTTCCTAGCAAGCCACGAGGTGGCGGCATGTCGGAAAGGAAGTTAAATGGCGGATTACCCACCTCGCTTGTTCTAGATTATGGGCACTATGCTAGAAGCCCCAAAAATCTGGCCGTGTCTATCCATGCTAATCTTTCGCTACTGGTTAACGCTAACAATCGCATAATGGAAATGTAGTATTCTATACTCAGACTAATAGTGTATGCTCTAAAAGTTGTTTCATTAAAAAAAAAATCTTCAATACTACAGAAGAGGATGACCCTGACGACATCCCAAATTTTCAACTGGCATGGGAGATGTTGGAAGTGGCAAGAGTAATATTTAACAGGTAATCTGTTGTATTACTAGTGCAGGGGTTCTGTTACTAGGGTCACACCTCCCTGCTGGCCTAAATCTGTCCATACATTGCAAACAATTTCTACATATGTCACAACCCCCCTGCTGGCCTAAATCTATCCATACATTGCAAACAATTTCTACATGAGTGGGTACCTGCATAGGCTGTGATTTAGAGCTACCATCATTTACCCTCATGCTATGGTCTGTTCCTTTCCTGATTTAACCGTAGCTACAGGACTTCCTCACCCAAGGGCAGATTTCGACAACATTGGTCCGACTCAAGTGAATGTTCTTCTTCCAGGCAAAATCGTGTTTTTGTGTTATGAATGAAAAACGGATGACTTTGAATTCTTTATGACTTGCTGGTCTCTAACAAGGTAGCCAGCAGTAGCCCAACTCCTATCTTTAATCAGGGACCAACCAAGCTTTGCCTGAAACAACCTGCGTACGTGTGCTGGCTTTGTAGTACATGGCGTTTTCGTTCTCTCATGTCCCTAAGCGATTTCTTACACACAATAATAGTATACATTCATTGTGCCTGACATACAAGCTTGGGACTGATCGAAATGCTGTTTTTTTATTGTCGAATCTGTTCAGGAGTTTCCCGCATGAAAATAAATTTTGTATTTTGGTTTGTGTACATGGATCCGGCACCTTAGCCTGAACACTGGGGGTTACCATAGCTACCTGGTTGTAGGCCTATACAATATTTCCCACCTTTGATAATCTTAAGGAAATTCTCCTCGCTACTGCAGAGCTCAACTTCACTTTTTTAGTTCCCCCAGGACACCGAAAAGAGAATCTTCTGAAAGGTAGCCCCGGTACATTTCAAACTCGGCGAGCTAGGCCTCGATACAGATCAGTATGCATCAGAGCCTCGAAGACTTCGGTAAATGTCTGGAAATACAAAAAGAGCACTTGGACCATCGAGCAGCTAATCGCTGGAGGTAAGGCCATATCGGGATCCTATCGAGGATCCTTTTACTGAAGCTTATTTTTCAATCACCAAATTAGAATTTTTCTTCGGCACAGCAATACAAAATTGTTGTCCATGTTTGAAAATCAACTGGAAAATCTAGTGCTGATTACAATGAGTGCCCTTTCACATATTGCATAAATTCACATGTTTGCATCAGGAATTTTGCTGTTACATGCGTTTGAACAAATGGCGGTCACTTAAAGTTTTTCCTTCATCCTCATTTGTGTCCTCCAGCCATAAAAACAAAGCTCCCCAATACTGCAGTAATCTATTGTATGACATTCCTCTCCTACTATCAATGGTGTTAAGTGCTTAATTTTTTGATTTTTATTCTTGTAAGATAATGTATCAAACAAGGGAATTTATTTTAAATATCATCGACATACCACGGTCACCATGGAAACCCATTAGTGCCAATAGATGGTGTTGCGAGGTGAGATCAGTTCCACTCACATACCACGGTCACCATGAAAACCCATGGGTACGTATTGGGAGGTGAGATAACACAGTTCCACATACCACGGTCACCATGAAATCCCATTAGTGCCCAGTAATGGTGTTGGGAGGTGAGATAAGTTCCACTCACCGACATACCATGGTCACTACAAACTATTACTACTAACCTATTTTTTTTTCCCTGTGTTTCCATCGCCACCACAACTTGGCCTTGCATTCATGTTTGATACAAGCTGGAGAAAAGCATGGAGTTATGTGGAATCCTGCCAATAGTCTATCCTAGACGGATGTTATTAAAGCTTGTACAATCATGTGCATTGAACTGCTCTTCGGGAGGGGCCGAGGTTCATAGGCTATCATCAAAAACGGACATGTGGCAAACGGCCGAAGTTAGAAAAAAACTGCATAATTTATGCAAATTGACCTTGAAATGACCATGTTGTTTAGGACTAACAGCAGTCCACATCCTTCGAATCCAACAGTGCGAAAAAAACTAATTTGACCTCTGGTGACCTTGAAATCAATCGTCATGTATTTCGGGACGACTTTTTCCCCACCCACGAAGTTTTGTGTAAATCAGATAAGAATAGAGGGAAGCAGACATGCGGTGGATGCCCACTTTCAAACCTCTCCGATAATTTGCGTAAGGCAAGACATGCTTACACAAAGTTTCAGGTTCAATTGTATAAAGCATTAAGTCTTGCGGCGAACGCTAGAGTTTCCGGCAACGAGATGGCGCAGCTACACCATATCACGGCAGCTACACCATATCAGCTACATCATATCCCCCGTGTCCCGGGATACAAATATTACCATGGGTCCAAAGATGTTCAGACATGTTTAAACTTTTGGGGCCAGGATTTATCAACTGTATAATGCTTCAGGCATTCTCCAGCACAACCCCCAACTCGACAGTTCCGTCAATGGCAACGTAATGGGAGGACAAGAATTCTTGGGGATTGGAGATTTCCGGAGGGCCCCAGTTCCGTTATATCATGATTAGTGGCTTGCTTGTGACTCTGTGACATAAAAATTTGCTTAATGGCCAATTTTAGTTTAATTTATTAGGCTCAAACAGAAGATTGGCAACGGTGGTAATTATTGGCCCATTACTCTCTGGTAATCTGGGGAGCGGAGATGCCAACAATCCTCAAGATTTAAGCCATTGGTCCTTTCCTTGCAGCACTTTACAGAAGCCAAAAAGACAAGAGAAAATCGCATTGAGAAACTGGAAAAAGATGTCAAAGAGGAAGAAACAAAGAAAGGTTAGTTTCTACATATCACACAAGACTTGCCAATAAGGTTTGTCAAATTTCGTAAAATGTTGGCGAATTCTTGTTTCGTCAGATTTCCATGAATCGTGGATTATCTATGTTCCTGAGTAATGAAAACATTCAGGATGCCTGGGGGTCATTAGTGTCTTATGCAAATTTCCAGTTAGGATTTTATAAAACTTGGTGGATGTTGTTCACCTTTAGTGTAAGTTGGATACTTTTCTTAAGAAATTGAAACATTCAGGATCCCTGGGAAGTCTATTAGTGTTCCCAGTTTGAATTTTCACAACTTGGTGGATGGGTAAGTTTAGGTCTATACAAACTTGGTAAACAGCATCCAGTTAGCTATTGTCCATGTTATTTGTTATCAACCCAGTGTGTCAACAATTGCCCATTTGTGACCCACAAACAGTCGTTCTCTGATCAAACTCTTTTGACCCTTGAGAGACATGTTTGACCTTGTGAAGGTCAACTTGCCAGAGTGCTCAGTTTGAGGGATTAGGAAAAGGAGGAATGAGGTCTGCATTTTTTGATTACCCTGACATGGTAACACCAAGAGGCACTGGTGATGCCCCTTATAGGGAGGGTCCTACTATGCAATATTCATCGGGAGCTTTTCCCTCTTAGACAGATGAGTAGTTCAAGTGGTCAAATCAAAATAATGGCAAACCAGTTTTAATCAGGTTGGTTGTAAAATTACCCCCTGCGTTAATACCTTGTAGCTATGTGCTAGTTAATTCCTTTCAGGTGATAACTACGAGGAGACCGTGAAGAAGCTGAAGCAAGAAATTGATGAATTGAAGGAGTTTATTCCAGACATCTTAGCTAAGGTAAGGAGTTGGTGTTGGGGCGAATATCCGAATCTCAGCAATGAGGCCATGGCCTCGGTCAACTGGACCAGGGTTGCCTTGCAAACAACCGCATTCAGTTTCCTCAGGGAAAAATGCCCCGGACTCGCACAATGTGAGAATGTCATCAACTGCCCTTCCGAGTAGAGGGTGCAGTGTAACTTTCCACATCCATAAACTGGACACCCTTCCAGTGATCGAACCAACTATCGTCCTGTGGAACAAGTGTCAAACAAGAAAGGATGCCGTAAATCCCAAATTTTGACGTAGTAACCTCGGCCCAGAGATCGACCAGCAGTGTGCACATCACTTCATCGAGTCTCCCAATGTGTCACTTGAACCAGCGATACTACCATCTCTGCTCGGCCCATCTATTTAGTGGGCCCAGCAGCAAGTTGAAAAGATTCAGGCCAGCCCTTATTTCCTAGGACCCACTAGCAGGCGAGCCAGTCTGCCTGGGTTCGCAAACGCTTCTCCTACCGCACGTGGCCCTGAGAGGACAGCTGCTTCTGACTAGCTGTAATAGCAGGGTTTGCGACAGCTATGAGAGGTCTGTCGTTGCAGCAGAAAATGGCCTCTTCACCGATGGAAGACGAGTCCCACTAGTTCTCCTCGTCGCTGCTTTGAACTTAACTTCTTCGCTGCTTTGAACGTAATCAACGCCGTCTGATTTGTTCCAGCGGAGTTTGCTCTCCCAGTTTTGGCACTGGGTTGTTGGACTGGATTTAGTTGCATGCGGAGAACCTAGCCTAAAACCACTCAAAATGCAGACTCCAAACGGAACAAATTATAACAAGGAACACAAACCACATCCACACACAAAAGATGTATAAATCGAAGTAAATTGTAAGAATTCTGGTGTCAGTGTTGCCAGACAGGCAGGCATGCTTATAGACTGGGTGAAGTCTAGGCCTAGCTGGGGAAATGTAGTAGTGGTTTGATACTCTCCTAGGTAGAAGCAACTAATGATGTAGACTCCAAAGAAAAACAAACATATCCACACAATGGAAAAGAAAGACTTCATGTAAATGAATATGTACAAAGCAAGGTAACAAATTTGTAAACACGCAGGAAGGTGTTGCCAGATGGGTGGGAATTCCTTCAGGTTTCCCTAATAGGGAACTCTAGGCATAGCTAGAGAAATGTAGCAATGGCCCGATAGCACAACTAGAAACAGAAATGATACAATGAACAAAAAACTGCCCGGATTAAATCTGAAAAAAAAAAAAATACCAAGGAGTGAAATTGTATGGATCCAGACGTTGGTATTGCCAGATAGGTAGGGTTCCTGCAGCTTGGTAAATATTTTGAAAGCAGGAAAATGTAGGCCGAGTTAGGAATTGTACCAGATAGGTCAAATGTGACCTCTGTCAGCAAGTCCTGTCACCTGGTTTTAGCACTCTGGCAGGTCAGGTTTAATATTTCTGTGCTCAGCAGAGCTTGGTATCTTTTGGTCTGGGATGGATAGTCATGACTTTTTCCACTTGATACTGACTGTGGGGCATCGTTTCTCTTCGGTTGTGACGTTACCCCTGTGTGGTATACTAAGGTTCGGTGCTTTGGTTGCCTGTTTCGAAAAGTAAGCCAAGTGGCTAAACTTCTGAATAAAGAATAGGAAAAAACGAGACAGGAGCTCTGCCACCACTGCTCTACTCTCTGGTGAAAAACGGTCTGCCATGTGCTCTAGAATCTGGTTGAATGGACCATCAGAGAAGAGCCGACGCTATATTTGCTCAGCGAAGTAACAATCCAGATACTCTCTGGAGCATTTCATCTTCTTCAGGTCAGCTTTGCTCTGCCAGTAGCTCTCGACCCTCTGAGTGTGCACTGTTCAAAAGTACAGGGAGTGGTTTATGGTGCTGTTAACAAGTCCAGCCGAGTCAAGATCCCAGTTTATCAATCTGGTTTTTCCTGAAGGACAGCAATCAGCAAATTCAAGAGAACTATCAACAATTTCTAATCTAAATGTTACCCAGGGTTTTGCAAGCACTGGATTTGTATTCCTGCCACACAACTCTTTGAAATTATGCTAATGCCATACTGAAATCTAGCACATAAATGTGTGCCAACCTGTTAATTTTTATACGGACAACCCTGGTCAGTCGGTTCTTCTGTTAGGCAGTGCGTTCTGGAATTATGCCTTCATTATCAACATATGTGGCATGTTGGGAGGTCTATACAAACAAAAATAATCACACTTTGCAGATAATAGTAATATCTTGTGAGATTTGGCCACAGCATTCACTGTCATTGCAGAAAATAATGGCAGACTGTTTTAATAGTCACAATCTACAAGCAAGCCTCCAGCTCACTATGGCCTAGTGTCATTCTTTTGTCCACCCTTTGTGAGTTAAGTGCTTAAGTAGCTGTTAGTATGGACTAACCGCATTCGGCATCATGAATGGTCTCACGTCAGGAGTCCATGCGTGCATGGTTAATTTGAAAACTCAACGGCACACCATCTTCCACTCAACCCCATTCTGGGCCAAGGCACAGTTAATACCCTTGGCTGCATGGTTGCTGTGCATGACTTCATTCCAAGGCTTACCTTCACCTCGCCAGCCAGCCACCTTAATCTCCCTGAACTTCTTGACCCAGTTACTGTTGTCAACCTCTTCCACCCTTCTAGACACAATCTTGAATATTAGCTAGACCTAGACGATCCCTTAACTCCTCAGATTACTTCTATCTTTTAGTTCACTCGGCAAATGTCATATAATCATACTCTACAACGTTTCTTTCTAGTCTAGCCAGGTCTTTCACAGCCCAAGTCTCCCTACCATAGAGCATGGCACTCCTCACACAAGCTTGGAAAATCTTCCCCTTCATGTGTTGGGAGAAAACTCCAGGAATCATTACCGACTCCCATAGACGCCGGCTCTATAAAACGAACATAACTTCACCTGTACAGATTTTACACAAAAAATCAGGGCCGGGCACCATAGCTGACAGCTGGGATTCGCAACAGGACATCTGACGGCCTAACTTTGGTCTTCTGCATATTGACTGGTTAACTATCATGTCACACACCACTAACCTATACCAAGGTACTCTCTATTCTTGCTGTGACTTTCTCACATCCTTTATAAATTTGCTATGCACTATCTAACCAGAATATAATCAATCTGGCTGCTAGAAACTCCTGACTGATAGTTAACTAGTCCACTACCTCTTGTATCTTCAACAGAGTAGTCGCTGCACCAAAATTTGGGTTGCATCAAGTATTTGCTCCCCTTCCAGACTTCTATTGCCAAAGCCACCATGGAGACCCTCATAACCAACCCTCTACCAACAAGTCTGGAAACCATGGATCATCATAGAATACATAAATATTTTGTAAACGATCACAGCATTCAGCGCAGTGAGAATACTTGATAAACACAAACAATATTTTATTGCAACTTCAAGGATACTATGGTTTCACTGCCTCTGCTTCCCCCAAGATTTCCATCTTAGCATAATAACAATGTATGCGATACCACTCCAGCAATATTTTGGGATATGAACTGTGTGGCAAATGACCCAGGTCACTCTAATAAACGGAATACACTGTTAGATTTTACTCCAGATTTTGTTCGTCTGTTGCAGATTGAAGATGCCAAGGAGGGTAAGGGGACGTCAACAGGATTCGGTGAACCACCAGCACCTGTGAGAATAATTTAATATTCTTGATACACATTCAGTTTGCTGTGAATCCTAAATTCATAATTATTCATTTTTAGCTCACTTTTGCTTTTTGGCTTCAAATGCTTGTTCCTTGACTGGATCTTGACCAAACTCGGCCACAATATTTATTGACCCTTGGAACAAAAATATGTAGAAATGTGCAAAGGTCATGGAACGGCATACTGAGCTATTATGGGGTCGGGCCAGGGTTTGGTTTCTTCCGGAAGAAACCTATCCCTTCCGGGGACATGGAAGAAACTGGAAGAAACATAGTTTCTTCCAGTTTCTTCTGGAAGAAACTGGAAGAAATTAACATATGTGGTGAAAGATGCAGGTTATGACTATGAAGACTGATAACAGACAGTTCACTATTATCTCACTGAAAAGTATGTTCAAAGACATTTGTTTTCCATATCTTTTTTGCAATTTTGGGGCACAAGTTAGTACACAATAGATTGACATGATTGTCCCAATGCATTAATCAGAGTTTTAGGAAGGGCTATATGAGTGGCTCAAATGTGTCATGTAATGAGTGTTATGACTAGTCCATGAGCAAGGCACAAAGAAAATAGCACAACAATACATATCTGTTAAATTAACAAGTTTTGATTTTTGGAACTAGTGGCCAACAGGAGGAATCAATTTTTTTTTTTTTTTTGCAGCTCTGCAGTAACAGCATATAGATACACTATCAGAATAAATTTGAAACGGCCAGTTTCATTTTTCACTTCTTAAATCCATATTTACACCCTGATATATATACATCACTCAGATCTGTAATTTTTTTCTTCACAAAATCCCACAATATGGCATTGGTGTAACCCGTTAGCAATAACATTGGATCAAATAAAATGCATAGGCCTGCTGTATACAATTAATTATATGCTATAAATCATGTTTGCTCTCATGTGTAATGTAGGGATTGTGCTGAAGCTTGCGGCAACATTACCGTATGCCACATGCTTGGTTTCGGCCCATTATGTTTTAATGACACTTAGAAACTTGGGTCTGTTTAGGAAGATGTCTCATTTGTACCTACCTAAATAGGTATCTTTGAAAAAACATGTTAAATTGTCCATTCAGAATATATGAAGAAGATTACAGATTGCAGATTGAATTGGACAGTCATAAAATTTAGCCATCATCAGTGACTTGATGTTACCTTATGAGGTGCTCAACAATTGGTCACTTGGGTGTCATTTAATTTTAGCTCCAACATACTATTTTATTCCATTTACATGGTTTGACTACTGCACCATTAGTGCTCTAGTAAGGGTAGATAATGCAACTGCTGTGTTGTAGCTACACTGCATAGACATCACATTGTAGACACTATTATATACCTTGTAACCATACGGCTGGGTGAGTTATATGAGCCTGTGTGTTTGAGAAGTTGCGCACGGTCTAATGATTTGTATATATTTCGGATTTTATATTAAGTCCTAAACACAATTATATTCTGGATTTTATATCCTAAACACAATTATATTCTGGATTTTAATTTTTCTTAGTGGAAGATCGTAATATATTTTGGGATTATATATTTTTTCAGCTTCAAGTTAAGAGGAAGACTGATGGCAGCCCTGCTTCAGACATCTCCCACCTGGTCAAGAGGAAGGTGGGTAATATTACAGACATCACCCCCACTGTATCATTACATGTATCATTTATAAACATCATAAAACCTTGCGAATGCATTCTGAAATGAGTTCCGGTGGTAGAACATAGAATGACAGGCTTGGAACAGAGTTCATACAAAATCTTTTACTTTGTATAATTTCCAGTCAACATGCCAAAAAAGTATACTTGTACTACAAAAAGTGATCCGTGATGATAGGAACGCCAAAGATATTGTCGCCATGATGACATCATCCCACTGGTTACAACAACATGCCAACTCCTACTTGAGCTTTCCCCATAAAGATTCTGCCTGACCCCACTACTTCTGAATCTCCTGAAAGTACTCGGTTCATAAATCCCTCATCCTGTCATAACCATCCATCGGGCGGAGAAATAAAAGGAGAACTAACTGTACGTATTCATAACTGCGCCTTGCATATTCATAACAGTTGCCAGTATTGTGTAAAATTCACCCCAGCCCACTTGCTGTTAGAGAGCCGATGCTGCCTATATAGCCATTCACTATAGCTCGTAATTCATATCCTTAGCTCGCCGCTCTTCTCCCTGCTCCATAGAGGGCAGCAGATTCTATACTCATTATAGCATTCGTAACCTGCATGTCCCGCCTCTAGTAGCTGGTGGAGATATATACAGTGCATGCCTTAGCGGGTAGATTTATTTTGCGTTTCAGAGGACGCAGGAACCCGAGGGTAAGGATGCTGCCTGGAAACCACAGGCACAAAGAAAATAAAGCAAGATGGTGCTGGCGATGCTAAGCAGGTGAACGGCAAGGCTGAAACCAAGGTATAGCAGCTCATCCCCACCTCAAAAAGTCCTGATTGCTTGGTTATGTCGGTCGGTATTTGTGTAGGAATCCCTAATGGGGACTCGTTTCAGTGTGGCCCATGAATAGTCCTCGAGTTAAATTGTGAAGCATGAAAGACCCTACCTGGATGGATAGTTCATGAATCATTTTGGCTCCGATAATCTGAAGTCGACTAGTAAACGTGTTAGTTCAGAACGAGTTTATCGATAACATATTTGATGGGAAGAACAAAATTGAGTGAAATGTGGAAACTGATAATTTGGCATGTGACCCCCCTCCACCTTAAAGGCTGGTCGTCATACTTGGTATGTCGACTCGGGGGTTAGATACCAGAACTTATTTGAAATTGAGGGAGAAATTCCTAATACTCGATAATACTGAACAGTACAGAGGGGAGGACTTAGCAACAAAACGTAGGAAACTCCCGAATAGACATAAACATATCAGACGTTTAGCAACAAATGTCATTCGCAAAATGTTGGTCCGGAAGATTTGCATGTTGTCCAACAATGTTTAGCTTGGAGTGATACAGTTCACAACTGAAATTGTGAAGCACCCTCCTATTTATTGTTTTGGTCAGCAACCGGTCAAAGATCATTCATCCAGGTGTGCACAAGTTGTTGTTTTTTTTTCTCACGGCTTCCCTAAATTTTCAATACAGTGCTTGGAAACATGCTTTAAAATCATTCCATAGCCCTTTGAGCAGAAGAATTCTTAATATTTGGGAATGTTTTCAACCGATGCCTAAAAATTTTGGCAAGCAGAACTGAAAATATGAACAAGAGGGCAATCCCCAGAGTTGCAGGATCTCATCGGCAAATGTGGAACTAATAGGTTGTTTCTACCCCTGCTGCCTTTTCGCGAGTTAAAAATAAACGAAATTTATCAAAATAAGTCTAGAAACCGCTGTTTTCCCCCAAAAATATTCATATTCATAGAATTTCAGTAAATTTACAGCATAAATTCTGGGGAACCCTTTGTTTTGATACCTTGTACCTTGTTCTAAAATTTGGAATCGTTCAGTCCTCCAATTTCTGAATATACTGGAAACGGAACAGATTTTCGAAAATTCCCAAAATCCAATTTTCCCCCCTAAAATCCACATTTTTGGTAATTTCGGCTGATTGCATGGGAAAAGTTGTAATTTGTGCCTTTTTACATTGCTACAAAGTTTGAAATCATTCAGCCCTCGATATCAGGGAATATCTTGAAAAATTCGTAAAATTGAGAAATTGCCCCAAAATTAGTTTTTTGCCCTCTAAATTCACAATTTTGATAGTTTCCTCCACCTTATTCTGTGAACAAATGTGTTTTGTGACTCAAGTGTGTGCAAAATTTCACTTTGTTCAGCCATTCCAAAATGGAGATATTTGCGAAGACCATCAAATCTGACGGACATGCAAACACACACACACACATGCACACACACAAACGGACACTCTCGCAAGTGCACCTCATTGCTGAATCAACCGACATGCACGGGGTACCCCACCAATGGGTGCCCCTCAGTGGATAGTACCTAACCACCACTATGGTTACCATAGCAACAGTTGCTATGGCAACCAGCAACAGTAAATATAGGTGAAATGGCAAAGTGACTACAGACTACAATTTCTCATCTGGCCCTTCGGGACCGATGAGATAACAAGTTGCATAAACCCAGTACAGCAGTCCGAAAAGACTTGCAGTCATCGCCAAAAAGTTTACGAACCCGGATTCCATGTTAAACAGACAGACACCCAGAGTCGCCAAGTCCTCTTGGTTCATTTTCTGGTTGTTATTTTCGCACCAGGACCGCCAAGGCAGGTGATGAGATCACTTGGTTGGCCCTCTCGGTGCAAACATAAAAATCCGGGAAGTCCAAATCACACCTCGGGTTGATGTGCTGAGATGGTTTGACCCTTCACATTTCTTTGCCATTACTAAATTCCTTTGCTCTCTCAACTCTGCTGCATGTTCTGCTGCATAGTTTCTCATGCAAAATTTGTATTGCAATGCTAAGATTTGTATACAGCTTTTGGCCTGTTGCACTGTACTACTGCTTCCACATCTACCAGATTTCACCTTATAAAACAGGTAGTTGGTGGTAGGTAGGTTTTGTTCTCGTAACTTCTTGCTTGCCATGGGACTAGCTTTGCTGTACCGTCATATACCATTTGATTTAGTAGTTTGTGCACATTAGGACTGGCTACACATCCTGGTCAAAATTTAGTCACCGATGATTGATAGAAACAATGGCCAGAGATTCTCCGATATACAGATTCCGGTCCTCCAATGCAACGTTGCATTCAGGACCGCTGTCACTTTCTCACAGCTGTTTAATGTTGATGCTTTCACTCTTTGCTGGATGTTCAGTTGAGAATCCTGTGCGATATGTTATAGAAAGGTCATGGAAATCCTTTATTTTGGTCATGAAAAAGTCATGGAAATCAATTGCCCAGAATCTGTAGGAACCCTGGTTGTGCTCGCCTGAACTTTGTTCAAGGAGAGACATAGTGTTCACTTTGTTGTGTGTCTGTCTGTCCGTCTATCTGTCCATATGTGCAGTCCGATATCTCCTGAACCGTGAATGCCATCATGCTGGCACCTTGTTGTGGAGGTGCGTGGTGAAGAGTTGTCGATGTCATCCACTTTTTTTTTTCGTTCCCGAAAGAAGACCAACTCATTTGCATCATTTGCATATTTAATGAAAAATGGGCCGGAAGCTTGTGTACAAGATTCTCTTGATCGGTAGATGCATTGGTGATGCCGTTCGGGGTATATAACAACTATGAAGTGTACACGAACTGATTAGATTCCCGCACGATATATGCTAATTAAGTAGTCTAATTTGCATTAATTTCTGCGTTATTTTTTAAGTTCGTTGGATTTGGACGAAACTCGGTGGAAATGGATTATCTAGTCCCGATAATTTTTCAGTAGGGACGAGTTCACCAAAGGTCATTTAATGTTACTAATTCGCATTACCTAAATTTATGCAGATTTTAAAGTTAGTTGAATCCTCATGAAACTTGGTGGAGATGGTTACACCTTTGATCCTGATAAATTTAACAACAGTGTAGAGGTCATTAAGGTCATTAATGTGAATAATTTGCATAATTTACGTGATTTTTCGAAGTTTTGTTAAATGGCTAATAACACTTGGAATGATTTCAGTTAGGGTGCTCGTAGAGATTTGGTCATGGTATGGGGGGTTCAGTGGATCAAAAACATCCAAGACGAGGTCAAAGGTCAAGTTTTAAGAAAATGTGCTTATTTTAGGAGTTACAGGGCAAAGAAATAAAAACTGTCCATTTTTGGAAATGGGATAGAGCTCTGTGTGCTACATAGACGAAACCACCTCCCGCTTCGATCTAACACCGGGTCTTCAAGTTATAAGGGGCCAAAGGTCGATTTGGATACCTTTTGGGCGATAGCATGGGGCGGGGAATGTGTATCTGTTACATAATGCTTTTGGGGCTTGGTGCATCACATCAAGGCAAGCTTTTTTCATAAAAACCCTCATTTCATCAGGTCATTTTAAGGTCGGAAAGCTGCCAAACAATAACCTTGTTCTTTTTTTTTCTCAACAACTTCTAGTGATTGTATGGGATATGGCTGACATTTTGGGAAATGGTGCATATCATCAAGGGTAACATTTTTCATAAAAAGGTCATCAGGGTCACTTATGGACAAAAAACTGCTCAATAATACATTTTCTCCAACAACCTTCAAAAACTATGCGATATGGCTGAAATGTTGAAGGCATGGTGCTCATCAGAAAGGGGAATATTTTTCATGAAAACTGACATATCTTGAAAGGTAGTTAAGGCTAATAATCAGGCAAATCCTAATAGTTATTCCAAAGATTCTCTCATCCTGTACTATGAGCCTCCAGCCTGACAACCTTTTTTCTGGCCCCCTCTGACAAAGACAAGGTCTTGGTTACATAAGAGGAGGGTAAGGAGGTAGACTAGTCCATGCTACAGGGGGGCAGGGTCACCCTCAGTAGAGCAGCTTATATTGCACTGGTAGTGTGTGAGACAGCAGGGAAGTAATGACTAGTTTGTTTGGACAATATGGTAATCTGGAGGGAACTATCAACTCAGTAACTGGTTTATAACCAGATAGTCCAGGGTAGGTAGGGATCTGATAGAGAACCAGTTGTTGTTATGGTTGCTAGGTTTTGAGGGGATAGTCAATGATGACAATGAATGTTTAAATATTTAAGAGGTATTGAGATACCATAACATGTACACAATTACTTGATCACTTTGCTTATTAATTTTTCTCATTCCATCACCCCTCATTTCTGTGAATAGAGCACTCCAGGCCTGTGATTATTCACCATACAAAATTGTATTATTCAAATGGGGCTGGAGAACACTGGAGGTCATTACATTCAGTGTGTCTATTTCACATGGTTTTTCCAAATTTCAAAAAGTGGTTCGATTTTCCTGAAGCTTGATTGCCTTGGTATGGTCTACTTTTTAGTTCAGTCCCCCAAAATGTTATCATTGACTCGAGTCACTGGGGGTTATGCATGTGTATATAAATTGCTCCATTCATGCAAATGTTGAATTCCCATGAAAATGTTAAGTGTGGTCCTGAATGTGGAGTGAGCAAACTGGTCAATAGGAAGTTGAATATTGTGTCTAATTTGCCTAATTTAGGTAATCTCAGTCACATTTCCACAAAACTTATACTTCTTTACTCTTTAGTCATTGTCAGTAATCAGTCCTTACGAATTTGGAATTGATTTTGGAATTGATCACTGAATAGTAGGGTGTTAAATGCTAATACCAAAATCTAACAGTAACACATTAAATGCCCTATAATTGTTTGCATGGTGAATATTAGACGGAAACACTGATCGCGCAACCAGGCGAGGCACTGGGGCGATCGCCTTGTCTAGAACATTACTATAACAGTACTTTACTTTTACATTACTACTCAATGTTCTGTCTGTAGAAATGCAGATATCCCTGGATGTACAGAATCCCTAGTTCCCATATAAAGTCGCATTAAGGACACTCCTGTAACTGCGCCACCATTTTTGAGCAGACTGATATTGTAGTGTACCTGTTGTTATAATGCATGTCAGCCAGGTTTTGAATTTCTGTAGAGTGGACTACTCATTCAAGCCCTAGTCTCAAGCCAGAATACACAAGCCAGAATACACAAACCAGGAGTTTTCTTTTGAACAGTAACCCCTGGTCCCTTATTATGACCCCTTGGTCTCATGGTTATTTCTTCTCCAACAGGGGGATACGAAGGAGGGTGCAGCAATGGAGACCTCGTAACAGCAGCATCTTGTCGTACATAGTGGGTCCCTGGGCGTGGTGCACCGACCCGCAATCGCAACAATGAAGGGACACAACACCACCGCAAAAGTATTGGTTCTTGCCAGACTTGCATGCCAACTCACCGTTTTCATTTCAGTTGATTTTGGATATGTTCTATGGAATGGACAGTTTTCAGTTCTTGGCAGTTTGAAATCATTTTACCTTCACGGTCTATTTTTGTAATATTGCTGAACAATGGTCGACTGCGAACATGAAATTTCAAGAAGCCATGATATTCCTACATAATGTAGGCTACGGAAATTCAGGAGGATAGAAAAGTAATGGAATCCAGTTTTCTCTAATAGACAGCTTCATTCCCCCCACCCTTAGATGGGTGTGAGTACATTAACGGGTAACCCATCACAAGTTCCCTATTCATCTAAATTTGGGATGACAGAAGAATGAAATCTCTCGTTTTCTCTGATAGGCACTCTCTCAACACACTTTGATGGTTACATTACTGATTCTGCCAGTGCAGTAATCTGTATTTGCACTGCTTCCCCACTCCCCCGTAAATATAACCCCCCTCAGGTTGGAGATGTCATGCAATGTATGTAGTTTCATGACAGGCCAGGCAGGGTGATCATCATGTGCTTTCAGATGTCCCACAAAAAAAATTAGAAATCTACATGTAGAGTTCATAAACGTATTCAGACACGGATACTACGCTGGCTTTTGAATGCATAATTCGAGTAAATCCCTACTTTCTTTGCTATTGTACTCACCATTAAATTTTTCTGTAAAGCCCTTGAGCATGTCTTTGACAGAGAAAGGACCAGATATTATTCCTCATGAGGAATGTGTTTTCCTGTAATATTTGCTAACATAAGAATTGGCTATAGATACTGTCACACAGTAGTATATCATGGGGGGGGGGGGGGTTTGTATATAATTTTCAATATTTTTCCAACAATATATTGAGCAAGTGAGTAGTTCTTGTAATTTTTTTTCTTGGTGTTCTGACAAAGTCGAACATTTGTACTTGCCAATGTTGCTTGATTCCTATGCAAAGATGATCGTCAATACCCTACATGATTTTAAGCAGTCCAGTGTGAACTCTGGTGGCAAGCTAGACTGAGCGTCCATTGACAGCTGGATGGGAACCTGGAATGTACCTTGCAAAGCCTTCCTACATGGCAGTAATCTACAATCACACTGACGCAGTCTGAAATTTGGCCATACTGATGGGTGTTAGGAAATCTGGTGCAATAAAACACATACCAGGCTGTAGGTATGTTGTTCTGAGACCTCGGGGTGATGTCCATAGCCTAATTTGCATTAGGCTGATTGCACAATATTTTGAATTCCGATTCTCTGCTAAATGCCAACATATTAGGAACTCCAACACTGTTAGTGGCACATCTATGCTTGTGGTATCCACCAACCACCTGCGACTGTCAGGATAATATGAAACCACTCCAGGCAATTCTCAGGAAAAAGCTGGTTTTATCTGGTTTCATCACGGCATGTCTGTGATAAACCGATCCGGTTCATGAATGGACATGACTTTTGTTATCAGCAGACTCGAGCTAAAACCGTTTCTCGAAATATTTCAGCCCACTGATGCCCTTAATAGGGGTCGGTGTTAGGTAATTTTACTTCACACACCTGAAAAGGAGCTATGGAACAAGTGATGGTCAGGGGGTCTACGTGAGAAGGAACGATTTAGGCATTACTAGCGACATGGATTCCTAGCCAATTACTGGAGTAGGTGATCTTGCTATTTATATTCCATAGCATCAGTGTGAGATCTGGTTTGGAGACATAGTGAACTAATCTCCTGGAGTTTGCTGTGTAGTGGCTGCACAGACTACTTAGTACAACGACACTCGCGCTATATGCAGAAATGGAGGCTTACAAATCGAGGGTTTAACAACATTGACTGTGTGGCCAGACTGATGTCTTTATTGCTCCATTCATCATCAATCGGCTCGACATGAGGACGAAGATTCATCAGTGCTAGCCAGTCATTCCTCACCACTGGAGTCGTTCCTATTACAAAACTGGGCATTTCAGCTGCCCCACAATGATATTGTTTTAGTATTGCATAACCATCCCAATGCACAATTTTTAAAGCTTCCACATGTACCAGTTTTAGTCATTTTAGTGCATAGTAAATCAAAACCTCATCTGAGCTATCCTATTCCAGACGGTATTTGTTCATGGCATTTCAAGAACAATTTCCAAATTCTCTTGATTTTTATTGTGTGGTCTGTGTCATAGAAGCCGGAGTAAAAAAAAATCGGTCTCGAGATTAGATCCAGGTGCTCCAGAACAATTGCTACAAGGACCACTGGTGTAATGTCACGAGGGAGTACACGGAGTATCATGCCCTATCCTGCAAAAGGGAATGTATGACATGTGACCATCACATCCAAATGATGCAGTTGGTCAACAAATAACAGGCATCGTGCGGGAGCAATTTAGATTTGGGTCATCAGAGTGGAGCACCACAAGCAAGCTGCCATGGAGATAAAAGAATTTGAAGACACCCACGGATTGCTGGGAATTTGCTTATATCATCTGTTGGCAGATACCGATCGGTGGCATTCTGGGGTCAAATTCCAGTAGTCACTGGAATTTTTCTTAGGTGACTGAAAGTGGCAGTCCGGGAGTCGAGAGGGTAAGTAAATGGCCGTCCTGGATCAGGTGGGACCTTGAACACTGGTTGAAGGTGAATTATCACCAGTGCTCATCCTCGACCAATACAGCCAGGGTTCTTGATGAGCTCGAATAGCAGATTGGTGCAACTGCCGGCACGCCAGTGGGATCGTCATTAAAAGGAATGGCATCAGGAAATGGAATTGGCTTCCTGAATCCGCAGAATTCAAATCCAGGGTTTGCATTTGCCTCTCACAGTGAATAATAAGTTCAGCAAGGATTCCCATTTATGATTGACCCCAACATGGATGGATTCAAGTTCCTACTTGGTATATGGGTGGTTCCTCATAATGAGTACGTATACAGTTCCAAACGTCAAGAGAAGAGAGGTCACAGTCTGAAAATCTTTAACATGCTTAGTCCAGAATGCCTGATCTGATAAGGTTGGACATTCTATATGCACCTTTCTTAGGGGATACAGGAACCCTATTGTCTTTGTGCGACCGGGGGTCAGATGAGAAAACATTGGGAAGATTGCGACAATTGATAATTTGGAAAAATTAGCTCGTTAACCCGAAACTCTACCCCACTTGGATGGATCAAGTAATGATAGGTTATGGGTTCCATTAATGGAACATAAAATCCCTACTGGTTGGGGGTCAGGGCAGTTTGAAAATTTGTTAACATGATCAGTCCCAAGAAGCCTGGTATCCGAATCAGGTGAAAAAATTATGTAGCAGCTTTCTTTATGGAAGAGTACAGGAACCATATTGTTTTGGTGCAGACCGCAGTTTGGGGAAATATTGTGAAAATTGATATTTTGGCCAATTTTAACTTTTGTTAACACAAGACTCAATCCCTATGTTTTGGGGAAATATTGTGAAAATTGATATTTTGGCCAATTTTAACTTTTGTTAACACAATGACTCAATCCCTATTGTTTTGGGGGTCGGGGCAAAGATCGTCTTGGGTCAGGAGAAAGTCCATAAATCTTGTTAACAATAAGTTGAGAATGCCTGGGATGATCCAGTGCAATTCATTATGTACTTTTCTTTTTTGTATGGGAGTAGAGGTGGTAGAGGTTCTTGGTGCAGGCCGGTAGTCGGTTTCGGGGGAAAACATTGGACTTTCATGTCTAAAGTCAATTGAGTCAAAGAGATTCAAATTTGAAAAATTTTCTTTGTTAACAGATAAGTCCAGGAATGCCTGACCCGATCAGTTTTGAATTTAGTATTCAGCTCTGTTATGGGAAGAACAAAACACTATCGTGTGACTGGAGCCAGTTTGGGAGGAAAACAAGTGCAAGTCAGAACAAAATTTCCTCTGTGGCAACTAGTCATGCCATTGTTTTTTGCCATCTCATTGTTTGTTCACAACTGACCCTTACTGACATGTCACAACATGGACTTGGAACATGTCTTACACATTGGCCTAATATTTGCTATATCGGTGCCCAGCAACAGTATGCAACACAGCTCATCCTAAGCTGTGGCAGTGAAGATCCGTGGAGAAACACACTCCCACAGGAAATAAATAACTGACATGTTGACACTCATAGTGATAGTTGGGCCACCGTAGAGGCAATATATAAACAAGGCAACACACGTTACAATAACAGCATTTAGGTGTGTGTGACGGGGGGGGGGGGGGAGGGGAGGAGGGCCACCCATTGGCTGATGGAAGCTTACTGTGCCCACACACATCCTAGGTCACCAATGAGAAATGGACCAAGATGTGTTGAAAGGATTAACCAACTTCTGGAATGTCTGTCTGTTGTTGTGCTTCCCAGAGGATAAGGAGTAGGTAATATAATGTAAACAAACCCGCTCAAACGGGCTGTGGGGGAAGACTTATTGGCGGTAATTAATGGGATTTAATTAAAGTTAAGCACATTATGCAAATACAAATGTAACTCGGCCTATAGCCAGTGGCATGCTTCATCCACCCACCAAGTAAGGTCAAGAAGAAGTACGAAGAAGACTTAAGTATTAGGGTGTTATTGGATTTAATTAAAATTTCACATATTGCAAAGGAAAATGTTACTCAGCCTAGCCAGTGGCATGCTTCCATCCACTCACCAAGTTTCAACCTGATTCCCATGGACGGTTTCAGAAGTTACGAATGAAAGTGACGAACGACGGAGAGATGATGACTTGTAGAGCTGCTTACCCGAAGCTAAAAACAAGGACCTCTGCTGAATGAATGTAGTAAATACTTGATGTGAGTTCCCTATTTTGAGTACTACGATGATTTATATTGTAAATCTTGAAAATGATTAACTTGATCAAGTCAGGATCAGTCCAGCCTTTTAGCTTTTTCTGGTTTTTACCAGGAGAGCCCAAAGACGGGAATGATTATTGGCACAATATCCGGAGATGGCAAGCATCGGTCAACTTCAGACCATCACAAGATATGAGGAGGAAAAGTACATGATATTTTGGTTGCCCAGAAGATCACCGGCCCAAGTGGAAGCGCAATACGAGGGTCATTGTTGAAACATGAAATGTGGTAGAACAACATTTGAGGAACAGAAAGCTTTAAATGGGCATTTTAGTTGCAAATATGAAGGGACAAACCTTGTCATTTTGACGGCCACTTCATTTTCATTCATAGCCAGGAAAGGTTATTACGGTCAAAATTAGGAGGTTTCAGATTGGGAGATTGGAACTTAATTGTTTGGGGGACCAGTTCAAAGACAGACTAGGTCTGTTTCCTGTAGATAGAATCCCGAATGTGAAGATTTATAGAATGCGTTTGAAATAGGCAGGATATCTTTTAGTTTACCAAATCACTGGGAGCAAGAAAGAAAGGCCAAATTCTGAAAAAGCTTGTTAACAGATTTGTGGAAGTAAACTATAAATGGCAATATAAATACTATGAGTGGCAGTCCGGAGGTCCCTTATGGTGTTGTAAAAGTACCATTTTAAATATGACAAGAAATTGCTACAGTTGTTTGTTATGAGCGCACCCCACATAATTGTTCCAAGTGTTTCAAAAGCTTTGACTAACAAACTAAAATTGGCCAAAATATCAATGTTTCACCTTTTACTTTTCACCAACAATGCGATCGTCCAAGTGTCTCGCTGGTTGCGCGATTTTTTTGCGGCGATCAGTGGTATGGTTCCTTGTCATCAGCAATCGTGCTTTTGCAAACAAAATGCATTCCATGTGTTGCCATCAGATTTGAGTTATTAGCATTTACAGAAACAGCTTATTAATCAGTGTCCAATTCCAAATTCATAAGGACTAACTGTTGAACCATGTCTACCGAAGGAGTACCAAGTTACGTGGAATGTCTCTACAATTGGCTAAATAATGCCAAAATTAGAAAAATACTCAACTTCCAGTGACCCCTGGGAAATATTTCAGACCAATGGTGCGAAGCACTTCTACTTTCCATAGAAATCCAACAACTTTTAAAATGCTGGGGGGGAACCTATACAACCCATTGAGCTTCATCCATCCAGGTTGGGTTAAGTCTATTGTGTTAACAAGCTAGGCAACACAGACACACACTGTCAGGCATGCATAGACTCCTTTTCAAGGAATAAAAAAAAGATTTATTTGTTGTGACTTAGGACATAGACTTGCAAACCCCATCAGTTTTCACCTTGTGGCCCACCCTTGGGAATTACTGCCTTAGAGAGGCTAGCTGCGCTATGGCATGCTCCGCCAAGAGTCAGACGGAGAGATAGAGAAGAGATTGCTTCAGTGCTTCCGTGACTGTCTGTATGTAGGACGAAGAATGGTGCTAGTGCTAGTGTTGGCACTAAGGATAAATCTGAGAGAAAATTCCTGCTGGATGTTCTCCAGTAGGAAGGTTTACATCGGCATCCGCTGTAGATATGAGATGGATAATAACCGGAAAGCCCACAGGATTAGGATTCATTGACTCAGGCCAGACAAATTAGGAAATCGTCCACATCTGCCAAAAGTTCCCAGTTTTCCACAGAAAAAAGGCAATCTGACACCCCCCCCCCCCCAATAGGGTTCCTGTATTCTTGATAAAAGCTTACAGCACCCTACAATTCAAACTCGATCAACTTTCAATTTTTCCCCAAATGATTTCTAACTTCTGACCAACAATGGGAGCAAATGTAGTCCATAGTGAATCCATATATCGAGTATGCGCTTCATCCATCTAGTGGGGTCAACTATCACGTTTCAACAAGCTGAAATTGGCCAAAAAATATCACTTTAATCAATTTGAAAGCCACACACACCACATTCCAAAGCGATAGACCAAGCATACTTCATGGTTTTACAAGGATTTCTGCCTTGGCCTGTGCTGACCCCAGGTGGCCTCGACCTGACCCCAAACCAATAGGGTCATGTGCCTGCATTTCTGGGGGAGCTGAACATACCAAGTAGAGCTATCCATCTAGGCACACCAAGAACAACCCCAACAGGTCTATAGTACCCACAAAATGCTTACATATCCAAATTTCAACCTGAGCAGACAACAAAGTCTGGACTGTGTTACAAGGATTTTCGACTTGACCTCTGTTGACCTCAGATGATGTGACCCAACCCACAAACATAGGGTTCATTACTCTCATGGGAGGAACTTCATGCCAAGATGCGCATCATATTTCCAGGTGAGGGTTAGAGTTATCCTGTAACCAATAATTGGCCAAAATATCGATTTTCACAAATTTTATATATGTGACCAAAATTCATCCAAACCTATAACCAAATACAATAGGGACGTGACATTGAGGACAGAAGCCAGGGCGTAATGGGTATTAAGCAGGAAATTCTTGCAGTCACTTGTCCCTGCCCAATATTCGTACAGCGGTTTTGCGTCAATCACGGACAACCACCCTGAAAATTGTATACTCTTGGTCCTGCGAACAAAGATTGTTACAAATACTGTTTGTACCTAGAAAACCACAGGACTGAAATACGCTCGCCACAGTGATTCTCCAGAATATTGACAGTTAAGTAACCACCTGAGTGCCACTTCAAGACCGGGCTTTTCAAAGAAAGCTATACACCAAATTTTCAACTTGATCTGACCAACCATTCTGGATAAGGGTTTAGGTTTTCAGAATTTGACCTCTGGGGACCGCAACTGACCCCCAAACAATAGGGTTTAGGTACGCATAATAGAGAGCGCACATACCAAGTATTAGCTTCATCCTCAGGTGGGGTTAAGTATCTTGGTACAAGGCATAATTGTAGGGGGTGTACGTGCAAACCGTTGTGGTAAAAGGTAAGTATCATGACCGCAATAAATTAGGACTTTCAACAATTTTATTAAGTCGCCCCCGACCCTAAACTAAAACAAAAGGGTTCCTTACCTCCCTATTAGAACGCTATACACCAAATGTCAACTAGATCTGACCAACCATTCTAGATTAGTGATTACAAGATTTCCAGTCCTTTGTTCCTCTGGTGACCTCAGGACCTGACCATAAAGCAATGGGGTTCATGACTCATTCATGGGGGACACACATACCAAGTTGAGTCGAGTTAACATTGTACAAGCTGGGCGTCAAGTACGCAGACATGATTGAAAGATTACCCCTGACTTTTACAAAGGACCTGAGATTTCCCCACCTACATATATTGTGTGGGTGGGATAGCCCAAAAGTGTCAAACCGGACTGTACCCCCCTATTGCGAAAGTGCGGTGGGACAGCTAGGATTGGGGGGGGGGGGGGGGATGGATAGACAGCCAAATCCTATCAGCTCGTCTTGTAACTGGTATGATAGCAAACTCAATGTTGAATTGCCATACAACACATATTAGAACAGCCCAGGAGTAGTTGTACAATGATCACACGGATGAAAAGAATCTGGTGGTTTATTCCGTTCTTTTTTTGTATTGCACTTTATTCATTGGTGTAACAACATTCATATCTTTTGCAACCTCCGTCGAAACTGGTTGTAAATAACATGTCATTTCATTAATTCAATTCCATGCTAAAAATAGTAATATGTTTGCAAGCTAGATATATGTAGAGACCCTCTAGTTGATATAGGTTTTAAACACAGGTAATTACACTGAATGAAAATATCTTTGGGGTACACTTAGCGTTGTATTCTACTAATAAATGCAGAACATCGGCTCGTTAAAAACATAAGACCTAATATATAAAACAGATATATATATGTTAATAGATTAATAAAACATTTCAACAGTGTAATTAGTCAAGGCTAGACGGCAATACATTGAAGTGAGAGAATAGTTGAATTTTCATGGCAAGAATAGTAGTGAAACACCAACATGTACGAAATTGCAAAGTCATGCAAAGGCAATTGTTCTGATTTCAATGAAGTGCTCACGTTAAACCCAGTGCGTTTATACTAATAGGCATGCATGTTGTATACAAAAGTGTCGGCACTGGTAGATATGCTTTCGGTGACCGAGATCGAGCATGCTGAGCAAGACATGTGGGTGACTACATAACATGATATCAGTGCTCAAAAATATGTAAGGTGACCGTATGCAATGTAGATTTCTTTTAAACATTTACGCTTTCATTTCAAAGACTCTATAATACTATAAACAAGGAACATTGCATTTAACTCTATAGAAAATCAATCGGAGCTTGTAGAGATGTAGAGAGCATTTCAAGTACCATTGTGTGAAGAAATGTAAGAAAATGGGCCAAGGAGACTAAGTAGCATTTTGCAGTTTTCAATCGCATGGACCATTGTGGCCCCTTTGACCTCGGACCTTCAGGTGGTCAATGAGTTAATCAAAGGACAACTGCCAGGCTGATTTATACAGGGGCCAATTTTATAGCTGGATTAAAAACTGATGACGTCAGTCCAAACCAGAAGTCTAGGACTTTCCGTTACGGAGTTATAGTCATTGACAGTTGGTTGATTGTTGAAGCATGGTTATTGTGCAAGAAAGGCATCCAATCATGCATAAAAAATCTTGTCATACTCGCACAATCTGCAAACATTCGTTCTTTTCTATTGAAATCCAAACATTATTTCCTTCAAAAAGCATTTAGGTCTATCCTGGGGAGAGGAGAGGATTGATGTAGTGGGTGTTAGGTGTTGATGATTCATTTGGTGAGAGAAAGGACAACAAAAATGAAAACAATCAAATACGTAACATAATTTCCTTTTTTGTCCATGGGTGGCGTCATGCAGTATTGTGCAATGGGGATTCCCATCAAGTTTCTACTATTGAAATGGGGTTTGGAACTTACAGATACCCAGTTTCCTTATTCCCACAAAGAACCTTGTTGTCCAAGCCTGCAGTTGTCCTTCAACATTGTGAACCAAGTCGAGGTAGAGACGTCGAGACGATTCATTCAAAAGAACGAGGGTCCATTAGACTGGATAGATAGATCAAATTAGAATGACATGATGGTTTGAGCTAAAAATTACTTCAGGACCTGTATATAATTAATGAAAAGATCATAGAACATTACTTAATTCTACAACATTACGTCATTGGTCAAATATTTGCTAATAATAATTGAACAATTGTTAGACTTATAGACAAGAAATCTATGATATGATATCAATATATTAATAGTCGGTTAAATATGAGCAGAATGGAAATTCACATGAGCAGAAGCTTCATTGGACCATACTGCCAGGGGCGCATGACGTGTGCGGTGGATATTAGCATACCATTTGAACTCAGGAACTGATGTTTCATGTTCAAAAAAAACTGCGATATAACAGATACCTCTAGAGGTAAGGGAGAACTAACTACTTCAATTGAGGTACCTTGGTTATTGTGCAGAAATTTGGCAATAATGTGAAAGAATGGACATAACAACCCCCCCCCCCCCCCCCCCCCCCCCATTGGGACTGCTAAGGATTAATGTTATCTCAGATTAGGTACAAAAAATTTCCCTACTGGTATACAAAGCCCTGTAGATTTTGACTCCCTATCTATCTTGCTGACATGTTCCAGTACAAGACCACCAGATACACCTTATGGTCCGAATCTACCCTCAATCTAATCGTTCCCAACTACCGATCCACAAGCGTGCGCTCTCCACATGTGGCCCCAATTGGGGAATAAGCGCTTCCTCTGTCAGGGAAATCGGCACCTCTCACAACGGTATCCCGTTATTGTTAAAAACTCACCTCTCCAGCTGTACCTAGCATACCTAGACTTTCTGTAAGGCGCAATATAATAATTTCTTTAGAATGTTCGCCATAAATTCTTGAACAACATAGCAAATACGTTCTCACAAAAGTCACGAACGACACCAACCAACCCACTACTGAACTATTCCACATCTATTCGTACAGTCAACAAATAAACAGGACCAGAGATCAGAGAGAATGCTCAGAGGTTGTCCCTCCCAGAGTTGAGGGGGAAGGCCTCAAAAGTGTAGATGGCCACCTGGCATCGGTACACAAAACTTGAAGGACAACTGCAGATGATATAACAGGGGCTAATTCAAGTAGTAGTAACTAGAGCACCAAGGTGCTGGAGCTCAAACCGCAAAATGTACCAAGACGAATGTGTTAAATGTTCAAGATCATGAGACCAAGAAGTCCGTTTCAAACAATGGCCTATTGTGCCCCTGTAACAACTTTTGACATTGATCTTCATAAGCCACGGATGTCAATAGCAGCAATAAACATTGCTATTCAAAGAATGACCAATTGAGAGGGAAAAAGCAATTTCACACAGTGACCTATTGTGTCCCTTTAATGACCTTGACCTTGGGCACACACTGGGTCTCAAGTCCAAAATACATGAGAAACTTGACGGTTACAGCAATTTAGAGTGTCATTATGACCGAACAGCAACACCTGACTCTACAAAACCAAACAATATGGTCATGAACTTTCTTTATCGGGAACACACATACCAAGTATGAGCTTCATCCATTCAGGTGGGGTCGAGTTATCATGTTCACAGCCAAAAATTGGCCAAAATATTGACTTTTCACAAATGTTCTACTTTTGACTAAAATTAACCCCCGACCTATACCAAAAACAATAGGGATCCTGTACTCCTCATAAGAAAGCTACACCAATTTGAACCCGACAGACCAACCACTCTGGACTTATCCGTGTTCACAAATTTTCAGACTTTGTCCTCTGGTTGACCTCAAATGTCACTCTGAACCTACCGCAAAAAATAGGGTTCATGTACTCATCATGGGGAACCCAAAACCAAGTATGAGCTTCATCCATTCAGGTGGGGTCGAGTTATCGTGTTCACAAGCCAAAATTTGCCAAATTATTGACTTTTCAAATCACAAATTTTCTATTTTCGACCAAAATTGGCCCAATTGCCACACCGTTATGTTCATACCTACAGCTCAGTCTTGTTTGAACTATCATCCTGTAATTACATATATCTGTTGCGCCTATACTACCCACGTGTCCGTCTTATTATATAACTCGGCTACCATGCACCAGACAACGTTACTGGTGTCCAGAAGGGACAACTTTCTCATTTGGCATTTATTCAAATTTCAAATGGATCAAATGAAACCTCTGGAGTTTTAAATATTCACAGGAATCTATCTGAAAAAATTGGAGAAAAGGAAACAGATTCACAATCTGTACAGGGAAGTCAGCAGACAAAACAAGATTAGACAGTAGTGTAAAAATGCAGTCGTTAAACCTAGCCGGTGAGGAGGCAGTAGATCTACAAATCTTTTAAGGGGACAAAGCGGACAGACAGAACTGAGAAAGTAATCAATAAATTTGAGGAATATTTCAATCGGGTGAGAATGTCATTGGGAGAGACACATTTTCAACAAACGATTTCACAAAGCCGTCGAGTCAATCGACCAATTCGCAACGGATCTAAAGTTGAAGCCAAGAACTGTGAATTTGATCTTTGACTGAGGACTTAATTTGTGACAGAGGTATTGTTTGTGGAATCAGGGACGACCATGTAAGCTGTTCATGGGTGAAAACAAACGCAAGACGCCAAGACTCAAAAAACCGGGTGTGTGTAGATTTGAGATGATTCTTCTCATCAGATAAAAAACGGAGTAACCTGTACAGAACACCCCGGTGTCCATCGAGAACCAAAGTCGAAGATGTTGAGTGCACGCTGGCACACAGGGAACACGCAGTAGCCTTAATTCTCGGGAAAACAAAAAGTAAACGTTGCTGGGAACACGAAGTAGCCCGGGAGCACACACAGTTTAAATCCCAGTTTTGCTCAGCGGGAAACAAAAGTAGCCCCTGACGGTCGCTGGAAATACAGAGTGACCAGCTCCAGGAAACACACAGTAACCTGACTGACAATATCGCTACGCCATTATCACACTAACTAGGCGAATAACGCACCCACAATACCCTGAAAATACCCCATCTACACACACTGACCTTATATAACACGGGAAAAATCTTTCAAGTATTATAAATTGTACTGTATTCGTCGGACCACCGACTCGCCACGTCCCAACAAAATTATCGATTTTATGACATAGACTCAAATATGATTGCGATTGAAGGACCCAATAGTCAACTGGAAATTCCACACGGCTGGCGGGCAACCAACTTATCCAAATCACGTGACTGGTGAAAAAAACGTGACTTCTCGTGAGCCGAGCGAACCCTCCAAACGGCGCTCGACATGTAGAGTGAGTGAAGTGACACAACGTTACACACACAGGAATATTACAAGATGTTGATGGGTTACAGTACCGGCATTTGCAAATACAATGTCAACCCTAAAAATCCACACCAATTGGAAGCTGTTGTTCGAATGTCTCTGTCTGAAAGCAAAGAAGTAGACAATTGGTTCAGGGCACGACAAGCGCATTAAAAAACAACTGGGCGTGTGCACAAAAACATACGAGTGCCAACAAAGGGAGGGTAACAGGCGAAGAATGATACCGACCGGGTAAGCCTAAAGAAACAAAATATTTCACCGCCTGAGGGCATTCAATATTTTTCAGTTTTGTGGTTTCATTTTGTCGAGCGGGAGAACTCCTATATTCAGGCGATAAGGGATGTCACCAACAACAGCCTGTCTGGCTTTAGCAGCAAACTTGCGGTTGTACCCGACCAACAAGAATGTCGATCTAGATTCTGTGAGAAGCTGAGTATGGCAGTCAATGCTGAGGACAGTAGGTACAGTAGTGATGATAACATTAGCGAGTATGATGGTATCAACCTAATCTGTGCTGGTGACCAGATCATCAAGGCTTTATCACGTACCATCTATCCTTAAAAGAGGCATTCATTTTTCTATCGCTGATGATAGAGAAATGGCGGTGGGATGGTGCTCCAATCACTGGTCATCATATACAGTCTATCAACAAAAGAGGCAGCATTCCTCTATCCCTGATGATGAGAAGAGACGCCAATAGTTATATTTTATTTTAATCTTGATGAATTCTGTATAATGTATAGGCACAGATTTGTTTTTTTAATAATCACTATTATGCACAGATTTTTTTTTTTACACTATCACTCATTTTGTTCCTTTGCTTCCTCTGACCTGAATACCCGAAACACCCATGGGTACCAGTAGTCAGATAACATGACTGATATGAAGGTAATCAACCTAATTCTGATACGGGACCAGCTCACATGAGCGGCTCAGAGCTAAGTGTAGTGTCATATGACGGGGAAGTACGCCCCTCTTCACTGGTACAACATTATCTTCATAAGGAGGAGCTATTATTATGCAACCTTATGTCCTCTGACCTGGAATCCATGAATACCCCGTAGAGCCAGTAGTTCATGATAACCATGATTGAGTAATGAGTTATGTGGTAATCAGAACCTAATATGTGCTGGTGAACCAGCTCACGAGTTGCTCACAGTGATGAACAAGACCTACGCTGGGGGGCTAGCACTGAGTAGCTGACAGCGTTATGGTGGGCAGTACGTCTCATCAATGCTCATCTGTACCGTCAATCCTGACGGAGGCGTCCTCATCTACGCTGATGATGACAGATCCGCCAAATATTTGATTAATATTGATGATTGCTAGCAATATATCGGCCACAGATTTTGTTTGAACATTTCACTCATTATGTTCCTTTGATATCCTCTGACCTGAATACCTGAACACCCCATGGGTTACCGTAGTCCATGAAAACTGACTGATTATAGGATCCAACCTAATCTGTATCGGGGACTTAATTTAGTGTTGCATATGACGGGGAAGGTCTGCTCTTCATGGTCATCATATCTAGTGTTCTATCATTAGAGGGGCAGACTAATTATTATGCTACTTATTGTCCTCTGACCTGAAATCATGATTACCACGTAGACGCCAGTAGTTCCTGATAACATTGATAGAGAATGGAGGATGATGGTAATCAGAACCCTATATGTGTGGTGATCAGCTCACGGAGCTGCTCGCAGTGAAGAACAAGCCCTACCGTAGTACTAGCAGCTGAGAGCGTTATGGTGGGCCGTATCTCATCAATGCTCATCATGTACCGTCAATCCTTGGAGGAGGTGCAGCTTCATCTGTCATGATGAGAGGAATCCGAAGAGAGTCCACAAGATATTTGGAGCGAAAAAATCCAAGAAAATATCCTGAGAGAGGAATAAACTACCAGCATACGGGCCAATGCAACTAAGCTAAATTAGGCTTAGTAGTGAGATAAACCCAGGCTAGGCTACAGAATACGTACAGAATACACTTACCTTTCCTGTCAATACTAGTGTATCATGGGTAGTGAGGGGGGCTGGGGCAGGGGGAAGGAACAAGTAAGGAGTAGGGAAAGAAGATGGGCTGATTGTTCTTGTCTGGGACATGCTGATTAGGCTAATGTGAATGTGGGACACATGGGATCCAGAAAATGTGAGGTCTAGTCGGAAGAAATGGGCCGGCCCACATAAGCCTAGGAAGTAAACTAATTGCAGGATTGCAGCGGCAATTTAGGAAAGAACACCATTCGAAAAATAGAAATAGCGAAGGCACGGTCGCAGTCGACAGTAATTGTACTCCAGCCACTGGCACGTTACAATTTGTTTGATTGAGTTAGGATGTTCCTATTTGAAAGATGCGATACTTTGATCAATTTGGTGAAGGGGGAAAACAATGTCCTGGACAAAGGCACGGTCGTGGTGGCCACAGTGAAGGGGAGACATGTGGACCGTGACGTGTGGTGTGAGAATAGACCTGGATTATTTTCACTATTTTAGCTTGAAGGGAATTGGCGGTGTCCCTGGTGGAGGCACGGTAGCAGTACCACGTGACTGCAAAACAGTGCCCTCGTCACAGTGTATAGTGTTTGTGTTGTTGGATTCAGCAGGTGTACCCCAATAGACGAACAGTGGACTGCCACCCACGCTCGAGTCTGCAGAGTGGAGCCACAGCAGCAACATATACAGGGAATTGGATACATTCAGCCTCCAAGCGAAAGATCAACTAAGATGACCTGAATACTTCTGGTGACTTCTATAGGTATGGCTATTCGGGACTGAAAGAATTTCTGTCTTCTTTCAATAGTCATGGTATGAGCAACAATACATATGCGAAACATGCGCACATTTGCAAACCTCTCTGATGATAAAATTGAGGAACATACCAGGTGATGCAAAGGTAAAAGTGAGAGCAGCGTATGAGGCTATAAATACGGAACTGAAAGACCAGGAAGTGATGACAGGCGCATGTGACATATGACGGGTACATGGCAGAAATGAGGGCACACTTATCACATCATGGTGCCTATTTAGTTGTTGAACTTATTGGACAGGTATGATTTTTTAGATTATGTTTGTATGGCGTAATTATGCAATGAGTGTGCCCAGGCCAAACAGTCTCTAGGGGGTGAATCCGCAGAATTTGAATCTGAGTTTGAGGGAAATGCGAGTCACTGCCATGCCAACCATAGCGGTTCTGGCAGGTTCCATGGAAGCTGCAGGTGCAGTTATTTTGTGGAACAGGAGATCCAGAGGAATGGTCTCGAGATACACGACAGTGTGAGGGATGGAGATACCGAGACTGTGGCACGATTGAATGAGAAGAAAGGTATGTGCAGATGAAATCACCATGGAAGAAGTGTCGATCACATCAGTTTAAAAGGATATTCACTGATTGAATATTCATCACAGTTGCGATGCCACCGGGCTCAGAAGCGTCCAGCTCTGGCAGAGGCAGCTCACCCAAGTTAGCATGAAAAAATGGTCAGCGACTATATGAATGCCTGGTGAATAATGGACAACGTTGCGGATAGGCGGAAGACTATTGGGCAATTCTCACACATAGCATGAGCACTGATGAAAACCTGAAGCAATGCTCGTGTCCGAGGGTCCAGATTCATCGTGCTTCTACAATGAAGACAAGGAAAATAAACCAGAGTACTTCAGCTTCAAAAGTCCCACCAGTCGCTTCCGGCAGACATCTCCACACGATTGTTGCCCATCTTCCACAGGTTGCGCAAAGAAGAATGTACTGAAAGAATTTAATGCGCAAAGAAACAAGAATTGTCCAACGAAAAGCGTCAATGCAGTAATCTGGGGAAGCGATCCCCCAAAAACTGTTCGTGTCTAGGCCAATAATAGGAGAAGGTGAAGTTAGGAGTGCAGGAATTCAATGAGGGTTCGCCAAGGGCATGCATCAAGGCATGTCAAAAAACTAAATCTCGATCCCCTGGTCAGGAAAGGAAACCCTAGTAATGACGAGATCGGGACAGAGAACGCCTTTGACGTGAACGGCGATCACAGATAAAGCCAACAGGAGAGGAAAGGGACTGAAAATGAGTGAGGCTCACCAGGAAGACATTTCAGAAGATTGTAGAAGGTCTGCAGTATGCTTCTGGGACACTCTACGAACCTGAGGGAGAACAAGCCTGGTGGGCCAGTACTCTCAATGAATCTCATCATGATCGTCTATCCTTAAAGAGGCAGTCCATTTCCTCTATCAGCTGATGATAGAGGAATTGGCGCGTGGTTATGGTCATCAATACTGTCTATATCAAAAGAGGCAGTCAAAAAAAAGGTATGAACTGAAGTGATCAGAGCCGCCATATTCTATTTTATTTCCATATTGTGAAAAATTTTTGGGCCAGTACTCTCATCACTGCTCATCATGTACCGTCAATCATCAAAGAAGCAGTTCATTCCTCTATCGCTGATGATAGATTCAGAGCCGCCATATTTGATTTATTTTAATATTGATGACAAAGGGAACAAATGGGCCAACTCTGAGGAATGCTCTGCACACAGTGTATAACCAAGAGTCTGTGTGTTCCAGGAAGGTTGGTTGTGGGACCGGAAGAAGGGGATCCTCAAAAAGAAGACAGACGTATCTTGGGTATCGGGAGAGTGTAGTCTATGCACCCGATTTACTTGGGGAATTGCAGTCCAATTCCTGGCTTAGATTGCTGATCCTGTCACAGAGAAGTCCCAAATATCCAACAGCACCTTGGGGTGCAGTATGGGAGGAAGGGGACTTGTCCAGTGCATCGTTGGAAAGACCTGATCCACACGGGGGCGGCAACAACCTCAGCCCTCGCCAACCTGGCATGAGGGTTCCTAAGGACAAGATTTCACCGCCTGAGAGCATTCAAAAAATTTCAGTTTTGTGATTCATTTTGTCCGGGATCGGGCTGAGGACTAATATATCAGGCGTTATAATGGATGTCGCCCACAACAGGCGTCTGGCTCTTTAGCAGCAACTCTTGGTTCTACCCTGACCATATCAATCTAGATTCTGTTGAGAAGGTATGAGCAGTCAAATCCCTGACTGACCCGTAGGTGCCCAGTAAGTTTATGATAAAATGATCGAGTATGTGATGGTATCAACCTAATCTGGGCTGGTGACTACGCCTCATGAGATCTCACAGTGAAGAACAAGCCCTACCGTAGTACTAGCAGCTGATGAGAGCGTTATAGTGGGCCAGTACTCTCATCAATGATCATCAGGTAACCTCAGTCATTTCTCCTATCGCTGATTGATAGAGGAATGACAATGGGGCGATACTGGACATCATATACGGTCTTTATCCAAAGAAAGAAAGAAAGCAGTCATTCCTCCATCACTGATGATGGATTCAGAGGCTGCATATTCTATTTATTTTATATTGATGGATTGAGCATTAGAGTGGGCCACTGAGCTGCCTCACAGAACAAGCCCCCATGATAGCATTAGCAATACTCTCATCAAGGCGCATCATTGTACCGGCTATCCTTAAAAGAGGGAAGTTAATTTTTCTATCACTGATGACAGAGAAATGGCGGTGGTATGGTTACCTTCAATCATGCGTCATCATATACAGTCATCCCACAAAGAAGGCATCATGCCTCTACGTGTGATGATCAGAGCTGCCATATTTTATTTATTTATTTTAATATGATGAAGGCAAAGGGCCCTACTCGGAGCGATGGCCTGCACACAGTTTATAAATAAGGAGCAACCCTTCTGTCTGTGTGTTCCACCTTTTACAAGCCAACGGGGAGGTGGTGGAGGTGGTTGTGGGACGTCCTGGAAGAAGAAGGAATTGGGCTCCTCAAGAAGACAGACCGTATCTTATGGGTATCAGGAAGGGTGTTTTGGGTGATCATTGCAGTACTTTAGGGAACTTGCCAGCTTAATAGTCCTGGACTAGATCAGAGGATCCTGTCACAGAGAAAGTACACAAATATCCAACAGCAACATTTGGGGGTGCGTAGGGAGGAAGGGACTTTTCCATTGCATCGTGGAAAAGACCTGAGCACACGGGGGCGGGCGGGCCAACACACTACAGCCCTCTGCGAAGATGGGACAGAGGGTTCTAAAGGACAGGATATTTCACCGCCTGAGGGCATTCACAAAAAATTCAGTTTTGGGATTTCATTTTGTCCAGGTGGAGGGACTACTATATCCGGCGTATAATGGATGCCAACAACAGGCTGTCTGGCTTGAGCAGCAGCAACTCTCGGTTCTACATGACCATATCCAATTCTAGATGTCTGTGTGAGAAGGTATGAGCAGTTCAATCCCTGAAGGGACCCGTTATGGTGCCAGTAATAATTTTGATAACATTGATAGAGTAATGATGGTATCCAAACCTAATCTGTCTGGGGTTAACTAGCTCACTGAGGCGCTCACAGTGAAGAACAAAGACCAAACGCTCGCATAGCAGCTGAGAGCTGAGTGCCAGTACTCTCATCAATGCCTCATCATGTACCCAGTCCCCCCCATTCTATATCACTGATGATAGAGGAATGGACCAATGGGGCGATCTGGACATATTACGGTCTATTATCAAAAGAAAAGCAGTATTCCTCGATCATGATGATGATCAGAGCTGCCATATTCTATTTATTTTAATATTGATGGATTGAGCATTATAGTGGGCCCACTAGCTGCCTCACAGAACAAGCCCTTGATAGCACAGCAATATCTTCATCAAGGCCTCATCATTGTACCGTCTTATTCTTAAGGAGGCAGTTCATTCTCTATCACTGATGACAGAGACAGAGAAATGGCGGTGGTATGGTACTCAATCACTGGACATCATTACGGTCTATTTGATCAAAGGAAAGCAGTCATTCCTCTATCACTGATGATGATCAGAGCTGCCATATTCTTTATTGTATTTAATATTGATGGATTGAGCATTAATCAGTGGGCCACTGAGTGCTCCCAGAACAAGCCCTTTGATAGCACTAGCAAGCTGAGAGCGTTTAGGTGGAGCCAAGACTCTCATCAATGGTGGCTCATGCATGTACCGCTATCCTTGAAGGAGGCAGTCATTTCTCTATCACTATGGCAGAGGAAGGGCCAGTGGTATGGTACTGCAATCACTGGTCATCAAATACGTCTATCATCCAAAAAGAGGCAGTCATTCTCTATCGGCTGATGTGATCAGAGCCGAATATTTATTTTATTTAATTTTAAAATTGAGGATATTGAACATTATGGTGGGCAGTGCCCTAACTCTCATCAAGGCTCAGTCATGTACCGTCGATCATCAACGGAGGACCCAGTTAATTTCTTATTGTTCGAGATGATCAGAGCCACCTATTTTATTTTATTTGTAATAGTGACTGATTGAGCATTATAGTGGGCCAGTTACTCTCATGACTAATCATCTTCATGTACGTCAATCATCAAAGGAGGCAGTATTTCTCTATCGTTGATGAGGTCATGAAGCCGCAAATTTTATTTTATTTTTTGAATATTGATGGATGAACATTTGTTAGGCCAGTACTCTACATCAAGGCTCATCATGTACCGTCGATCATCAAAGGAAGGGCAGGTCATCTTCTCTAGCGTTGAGATGATTAGAGGCGGCCATGTTTTATTTTTATTGTAATTATTGAGGATTGAACATTATAGTGGGCCAGCACTCACTCAATTGCTCATCATGTACCGTCAATCATCAAAGGAGGAAGTCATTTTCTATTGCTGATGATTGATCAGAGCTGCCAGGTTTTATTTTATGTAAGATTGATGCGATTGAACATATTATAGTGGGCCAGCACTCTCTTCAATGTCATACATGTACCATCCCAATCATCAAAGGAGGCAGTCATTTCTCTATTGCTGATGATGATCAGAGCCTGCCATGTTTTATCATTTAATATAGATTGAACATTATAGTGGGCAAAGTACTCTCATCAATGCTCATCATGTACTAAGGTCATTTCTCTCATCGCTGATGAAGAGGAATGACGATGGTGAAACTGGACATCCATATACGTCTATCAGCAAAGGAAGCAGTCATTTCTCTATGTTTGATGCTGATCAAGAGCTGCCATGTTTTATGTATTTTATTTCAATATTGATGATTGAGCATATAGTGGGCCAGAGTATCATTCAATGCTCATCATGTACCGCCAATCATCAAAGGAGGCGGCAGTCATCTCGTATTACTGATGTGATGATCAGAGCTGCCATATTTTATTTTATTTAATATGTTTATGGATGAACATTTATGGTAGGCCAGTACCCTCATCAATGCTCACCCGTACCTCAGTTGTACAATAGGGGGACTGATTTTGCTTTCTTTTTCTCTCCACAGAAAGGGCAGAAGAGTTGAGGAGTGTTGAAGAGGCCTCTAGACTTTCTAGACTTTTACTTTGGTCTCCGATGGATATATAACAAAATTACGGAAAGGTGTGGTCCTGGGGCCTTTTTACGCCACTGCCTAATGAAACACAAAAACGGCACAGGCCCTTCCTTCATGCCGGAAGATCGAAAATCCAAACGTTGCGTCACAACAAATCCTGAAAACCCCCAATAAAATTGCACAATTCAAGCCCTCTCAGTGGTGATCATCGAGGATATGACCTTGGGTGTTTTAGGAACTTGTTGAAGGAGGAAATGACAAACAAAACAGCCACGTGAGGACATTTAATGGCGAATCGTCTGGCCCAACTTCCATTGTGGTCCATACCTGACACATTGCCAGTATCCAGTTACCTGGCCAACGGGGAATACCTAAAACCAAAATAATAAAAAAAGTAATAATATTAATAGAAAAATTTTGTTTCAAACAAACACATTTCTTCTCCTTACAGCTGAGGAGAAACTGCCCCCATCGTGGAAAGTTCGTCACCAATCTGGGGCGTCATTGCGAAAACCTCCATCGGTTCTCAGATGGCGCTGCCAGGTTGGAGGTGAAAGCGCCCTTAGAGGTCCATCGGGCGCCCCCCACAACGGGGTGTACTGGCCGATGTCCTTCATGCCACAGCACCGTGCCTCAAGTGCAGCAAGGCCTGGCGGACCTCAGGCGGATTTAAGGAGGGGTCCACAATGGGCCCTTCACTCTATCCGAGCGGAGGAAGAGGGTTTGGTTGTCATTGCAGCAGTGGGTAAGTAGACTAAAAAACACTGCCATTTTAGGCCCTTCCTTTCGTAACCATTTCTTCTCTCACGTAGGTTCCCTTTCAATAACCAGATCTTCCAGTCAAGGATACTCCTCAGAGTAGGTGCGCCATGTAATGGTGTCTTTTTCTGTCCACAGCTAAAGCCGGGGCCAAGGATGGCAGGAAGGGGGGGAGCAGGTTCAAACTGGCGAGCAGGGGGAGCTCGGGGAAGGTGGCGAGGAAAGTATGTGTTTTTCTTTTTTCTAGGTTAGACTGAGTTTGTTGTGGATCCAGCTACGTACGCATTTATTTTTACTTCTCAATTTTCCCACAGTGAAACTGAAAGGGAGTGCGGAGAGAAGGCGTAGGGTCGACACTTTGTGAGCAAAGCTGTGGCTAAGGTACGTCATTATTATTTGTTTAGACTATGGGGTTCTGCTGCTGAGATGTTGTCTTCTGTGCACATTTGGCATGCGGGTTACATGAAGATGTGTAAATTTGGGGACTGGGGTTTTTTTTTTTTTCTCTCCAAAGGAGAGAGATGCAGAAGGAGTGAGGAGTGTTTGAAGAGGATTCTAGACTTTTAGACTTATTTTGGTCAGAGGGAATTGGCCATTCGTTGAAAGTAACGGGTCCCTTTCGTTTTAGTCAGAGTGAAATGGTCTCCTAAACCAGATATATAACAAAATTACTAAGAGGTGGGTCCTGCGGGCCTTTTCGCACTGGCTTAAGGAAAAACAAAACAAACTGGCAGACCTTCCCCTCATGCTAGGAAGATCAACATCCAAACGTGAGTACAGGACACTCCTGAAAAAAACCCAATAAATGTGTTTCTCCGGATCACAATGACTTTTTAATGACTGTGTAATTCAACCCTGCCCAGTGTGATCATCAGGATATGACCTTGGGTGTTTTGGGAACTTGTCGATGAGGAGATTTTGACAAACGACAAACAGCCATGTGAGGACATTTAATGGCCAATCGTCTAAGCCCCAACTTCATGTGGTCCATACCTGACATTGCCAGGATCCAGTTTTACATGGGCCACGGGGAATAACCCTAAAAAAACAAAAGTATAAAACAAATATTATAGAAAAATTTGTTGTTTCCAAACAACACAATTTCTTCTCATTACAGCTAGGGATACTGCCCCCATTGTGGAATGTTCGTCACCGCCTGGGGCGTCATTTCGACCTTCTCAGATGGCGCGGCCATGGTGGTGGTACGCCCTCAGAGGTTCGTCTGGGCCGCCCCCCACCGGGGGTACTGTAACTGGAACGGGACCTGGACTGCGCCGGTCCTGCCAGAATGCCCCAGTGCAGCAAGGCCGGCGGACCTCGGCGGCATTTACGAGGTGCCCCAATGGCCTTCCTCTACCCCTGACGTGGAAGAGGGGTGTCATTGGAGCATTGGTAAGTAGAGTCAATAAACAATGGCGCTTTTCAGCTCTGTAACACGTTGCCGTTGTTCTCCTTTTTCGGTCCCCTTTTCATACCCGAATCTTCCAGTCGCAGGATGTCCCGAGTATGTGCGCCCCTGACTGGTGTGCTTTTTCTGTCCACAGCTGTTAGGCCTGGGCCAAGAGGCAAGGAGGGGGGCAGTCAAACTGCGAGCAGGGGGAGCTCGGGGAAGTGGCGAGAAAGGTTTGTATTTTTCTTTTTCAAGTTAACTTGGCTTTTTGTTATTATCCAGCTACGCATCGTATTTTTTACTTCTCATTTTCCCACAGTGAAACTGAAAGGGAGTGCGGAGAAAAGGCGTAGGGTCGACGCTTGTGAGCAAGAATGTTGGCTAAGGTAATGTCCATTATTATTTTGTTTTTTATGGGCTTGTGTGGGTTCTGCTGCTGAGCTTTGTCTTCTGTGAACTTTTCATTGCAGTTTTACATTGCATCCGTGTCCATAGGGTGACTGGTTTTTTTTTCTTTTTCCTCTCCACAGAGATGGGAGAAGAGTGAGGAGTGTTGAAGAGGCTTCTAGACTTCTAGCCTCATTTTGGTCTAGAGAAGAATTGGCCGTTTCGTTGAAAGTAACTGGGTCCACTGTTGGTCAAGTGAAATGGTCTCCTAACCAGAATATATAACCAAATTACTAAGATGTGGGTCTGGTGCCTTTTTGCACTGGCTTAATGAAAAACAAAACAAACTGGCAGCCTTCCCCTCATGTTCGGAAAATCAAATTCAAACGTGATTACACGACACTCCCTTAAAAACCTCAATAAATGCGTTCTAGTATCACAATGACTTTTTAATGACTGTGTATTCAAGCCCCTGCAGTGGTGATCAGCAAGATATGACCTGGGTATTTTTGGTGGAACTTGTCGAAGGCGGCAATTTGACAAACAAACAGCACTGATGACATTTAATGGCGAATCGTTCTACGCCCAACTTCCATTTGGTCCATACCTGCCATTGCCATTCTCCAGTTTACATGGGCCAACGGGGAATATACTAAAACCAAAATAAAAAAAAAAAAAAGTATTAATAGAAATAATGTTGTTTCCAAACAACACAATTTCTTCTTATTACAGCTGAGGGGATACTGCCACATTGTGGAATGTTCGTCTCCGACCTGGGGCGGCATTGCGAACTTTCTCAGATGGCGCGGCCAGGGTGGTGGTTTGTAACAAGCGCCTCAGAGGTCCGTCGGATGCCCCCCACAGGGGGGGTTGGGTACTGCCGCCGGTACTGCCAGGAAGCCCCCAGTGTAGCAAGGCCCTGGCGGACCTCGGGCGGCATTTACGGAGGGTGCACAATGCCTCCTCTACAAGAGGGAAGAGGGGGGTGTCATTGGAGCAATGGGTAAGTAAGCGTCATAATAAATCAATGCCATTTTCAGCTCTGGAACCGTTTCTCCTACTTCGGGCCCCATTTCAATAACCCGATCTTCCAGTCACTGGATATTCCTCAGAGTAACGGCGCCACTGACATGGGTTCTTTTCTGTCCACAGCAAAGCAGGGCTTAGAGAGGCAAGGAGGGTGAAGCAGATCGAATTGGCGAGCAGGGGGAGCTCGGGGAAGGTGGCGAGGAAAGGTTATGTTATTTTTCTTTTCCTAGGTTAGCTGAGTTTTGTGTGATCAAGGTACAGCATTGTTTTTATTCTCAATTTCACACAAGTTGAAACTGAAAAGGCGTGCGGAGGAGAGAAGGAGAAAAGGCGTGGTCGACGCTGTGAGCAAAGATGTTGGCTAGGTACGTCATTATTATTTTTTATCCATGGGGAGGTTCTGATGTGAGCTGGTCTTCTGTGAACGTCTGTCATTGCGAGTTTTACATTGAATACATTGGTACAGTAGGTGACTGACGTTTTTTTTCTTTTTCTCTCCACAGTGATGCAGAGAGCCAGGAGGTTGAAGAGGCTCTAGACTATCGAGCATTATTCTGGTCAGAGAGAATAAAATGTGTTCTCTGGATCACAATGACTTTTTAATGACGGTAATTCAGGCCCTGCCAGTGGTGATCATCGAGGATATGACTTGGGTGTTTGGGAACTTGTACAAAGGAGGGAGGAAATTTGACAAACAAAAAGCCACGTGGGGGACATTTAATGGCGAATCGTCTAGGGCCACATTCCATGTGTCCATACATGACGTTGCAGTATTCCAGTTACATGGGCCACGGAGAATATCCTAAAACTAAAATAATAAAAAATAATAATACAGATTAATAGAAATTAATTTTGTTTCCAAACAAAACAAGTTCTTCTCATTACAGATAAGGGGATACTGCCCCCATCGTGGAAAGTTCGTCACCGATCTGGGGCGTCATTTGCGAACCTTCCATCGGTTCTCAGATGGCGTGCTGGGTGGAGGTGAAGCGCCTCCTCTGAGCGGCCATCGGATGCCCCCCACCGGGGGTACTGCCGCCGGTCCTGCCAGAGTGCTACAGGAAGCAAGGCCCTGGCGGACCTCGGGCGGCATTTACGGAGGGTCCACAATGGCCCTTCCTCTACCCGAGCGGAAGAGGGGTTCATTGCAGCAGTGGGTAAGTAGACTAAAAAACACTGCCATTGTCAGCTCTGTAACAGTTTCTTATACTTCGGACCCCCTTTCAATAACCCGATCTTCAGTCAATGATATTCCTCAGAGTATGTGCCGCACTGAAGGGTGTGCTTTTTGGTCACAGCCAAAGCCAGGCTTAGAGAGGCAAGGAGGGTGAAGCATGATCGATATTGGCGAGCAGGGGGAGCTCGGGGAAGGTGGCGAGGAAAGGTACGTTTATTGTTCTTTGTTCTAGGTTAGACTTGAGCTTTGGGTGAGCCAGGATACGAAGTGTATTTTACTTCTCAATTTCCCCCCCACCCCCAGGGAAGCAGGAGGGCGTACGAGGAAAGGCGTTGGGTTGACGCGTTTGGTAGCAAAGAATGTTGGCTAAGTACAAAATCGTTAATTTTTTTTATCTATTGGGTTCTGCTGCTGAGCTGTTGTCTTCTGTGGATGTTGTCATTGCAAGTTTACATTGAGTAGGTTGTACAATAGGGTGACTGTCGTTTCCTTTCCTTTTCTCCTCCACGAGACGGCGGAAGAGTGAGAAGTGTTGAAGTTGAAGAGGGGACCTTTCCTGTCTTTCTCTTTGTTCATTGATTTCTTACAATAAAACTAATCAACTGTTATAGAAAGTAATTGAATCGATCGTAAAAACAACCTGCTATCTCGTTATTTGCTAGTAATATCTGAACAGTCAGATATCACTCACACAATGAGAGGCGGAAGACGGGCGGCAACTTCAGGACTTTTCCAACACCCCCCACATCCTTCCCTGCCCGCACGGACTCGTCAATGCTGATCCCCAAAAGAGAAACCGATTGGCTATATTCTCTGTGAATTTCACGTGCATAGCCCTCAGGAAGGGCACGATGACCTTGGAACACGGGCAACAGGTCAGTGCCGTCTGCCGCCTCTGGTCAGAGTGAATTGTTCATTTTGAGAACTGTCATTTGTGTCCGATTCAGAGAGGGCTGCTCACCCCGGGGATTTTCTTAGGAAACAAGCCCCCAAAATGGTCAGACATAACCAAGATAATGAATACATACCATACATAACTGAGGATGAGGAGCCTGGAGGAGGTATTCATCAACCTCACCAGAGAGGAAGAGGGGGGCCACCAGCTTGGACACAACAGGCTTCGGCAGAATGGATTGCCAAGGAGCAGTTACAACTGGCCCCAACGGACAGAGACGCCCTCAGAAAAGCCGCCCAGACCAAGCAGTGGACAGTCTTGAATCATGCGGCATTTGTTATAAAAGCCCTGGAGAGGAGGCAGGCGAGAGAAGTAATGGCTATGTTCATGGTGCTCGCAACATGTTCCAGACAAACGGCACAGAGGTGACCCAGCCACTAACCCCCGAAACAACCAAAGTGGACACAACAAAAAAATAGTACCCTCTACGATTTCACCAGCGATTCAGACCCACGGCAATTCACTTTTGCTGCTCTACAATGTCCCACTCCAACAACTTGGACCAGTGCCTCCTCATATCCCATGCCTATGCACAACCACTTCTTGATGGTTCTGATGACTAACCTCAGTATTTCAATGACAATGCAGGTTTGAAGCAAATGAAACACCGACTTATGACAATCTCTGCTGCCTCCATCTCTTGCACAGAACCCCAATAGCAAGGCCACCGGCACTCCAAGTACAGAAAAAGACAACTATCGGGAATTTTTTAGTTCAATTAATGGTATGTTACCATCTTTTCACTGTGGACAAACTGTCATGAACATGTGGGTAAACACAAAAGGGAAATCCTGTTAGGACAGCTTGTCATGACATCCGGTGGTTGTAGAACTACTAAACTGGAGATGAAAATGTCAGCAATGTATTTGCGGATCAGCAGCAGTTTGAGAGGATTGCAACCAAGGAACCCATGTTCCGGCATCTGAAGTGATTTTTGTCCACTAACTTGAAGGGCTTGGTATTCGGCCAAATTTCTGTCGCTATCTTGTACACACAGTAGAAGATAAAATTGCAACAGGCACTAGCATGAGGCAATGAATTACAAAACTCAGCATCAGCGCTCCTCCATGGGAGGCTCTTGGATCTTGATATGGTCACTAAGACGCATCCCGAAAGTAGTGTCACACACCACCTTTCTTTATCGATCGTTAGCTGTTATATTTGAAAATCCAATACTGAACACTCGACCAGCACCAATTACACAGTACAGTGGTAGTTAGCCCTAAATTCCTCTGTTGCAAACCTTTTTTGCTGACTACGCACCATAGTGACAATGACTATCTCGGTGGCCGCCATTGTGGGGATATAAAACAAAGGAAAGGAAGGTTTAACGCAGGTCATGAGCTATCGTAACATCACATTATTACGTGATAAGCTAGCATACTTTCTCGTACGTATGAATGTGGTGCTGGGGGTATATGATTAGAGGGGTCAACATTTTACCAAAATACAGAGATGAAAAGAACAAGGCCACTTCCAACATTTTTTAGACATCACCCATTCGTGCCCCACCCAAATGTTTGTGGCCCCCACCCCAGCAAATGTCGGTTTGCCCATTTTCGTCCATTAAATAATGTGCCGGGCTTGCGGTGGGTCTAGGAAGAGGGGTTTGAAATTTGTGACCCCAGAATTAGAGAAGGACAGGTCATTATTACCAAACATTTTGAACCTCACTCCAGAATGGCCATGCCATAAGAAAGCTACACACCCAAAGTCACCTCGATGGCCAAGCCACCAGGATTACATATTCCTCTTAACAAGATTTTGCAGACTTGACCTCTGATGACCTTGACTTGACCCCCAAAACCCAAAAGGATTAGTATTCATTATGAGGAACCCTTATACCAAGAATGAGCGTATGCCATCGAGGTAGATGGCGATTGTGCTCGTCACAGTGAAATTGCCCAAAATGTTAATTTTTCACAATTTCCCATTTTTCCCCCAAAACCCCTTTACTGCACCCACACACAAAAAAACAATCGGGGTGATTGTACTCCCCATAGAAAGCTACACGCCCAAATTTCGATCTGAGTGATTGGACCAGCGTTCTGGACTTGGCCTCTCCACAAGATTTTCAGACTTTGACTTGAAATCCGCTTGCCTTTTTAGATTTCTGCAGGTGTGCTATAAATTGCACTCCTCAAAATGTTATGTGTGCACCATTGGTTGCTGACGCAGCGTATAGGAAAATTGTTTTGGACCTTCTCGACCTCCTAGTTGCAATCAAAATATTAAAGGGAATTAGTGTACTATTGGCCGACGAGGTGGAACAGTATCATGGAATGCTGCACGGCGATGGGTCTGCAAACTTCAGGGGGAATCTCGGCGGAGAAGAAGATGCCACATATTGGGCAGTCAGAGGAAAATCCTCCTTCGGGGCTGTCCAGATTTTGTTCACGGTAGGACTACTTTTCATTTTACTTTCGATTTAGTAGCATATATAGTGCCTGTGGCTTGTACTACTATAACTAGCGACATGACACACTGATATGTACACTGTTGGATCATCATTCAGACCCCAGTTTAGGGGCTGTGATAGCAAGACATGACAATGGAAAAAAGTGTGAGTGTTTAATGACGGCAGGTTGAATATATTAGACCCCAACGTTAAGAATAGGCCTAGGAGCCTGTTTTGATTGTAACAGGTTGATAATGTACTGCCAAGGCTTTTGGCCCACTACACTCAGTTAGACGGCACTAATGTACTATTCCGATAGTATACTACTATTACTAGACTACTGCCAGTTCAGTACATTGGGGCAGCATTCAGCGATTCCCACACAAATTACGTACTTAGTCACCTAGTTCTGTAAAATTCAGCACACAAGTGTCATATCTCTAGTCTTGTACGCAGAATTATGCCTTGAGTATATTCATCGAAAAATGCCCATCATCAAGACAAGATTACACATGGTTCGTCGAGGATAGGAACTGAGATTAACAACCAAAAACATGAGGATCAAAACATTGAAGAAGAAGGCGAAGGAACTTGTGACAATGGCTGACTGCAGTGTCCTCCTATACGTCAAAGACGAACTGAACCATATTAGGATTTGGACGGAAGACTCCTTAAATGCCTCTAATGCAGGAGGCATATCTTCATCCATGACCGTGGCACCCACCGGTCCCGCATTCCACTGTGGGAGCTAGTACCCTGGATTTTTTTTTACAGCAGCTGGAGTTAAGTCCAGGAACCAACCTAAGTAAACTTAAACATCTGAGTTGGACAGATCCCAGTGAAAAAGTTACTGTGGTGGGAGTTTTGCAAGTTGTAGTTCCGTGTTTTCGTTGGCTGTGCAGCATGATTTAAAATTGAGAAAGCAAAAAACAGAAAACAAAGTGACGATTCACGAAGAACGTCGAGCCGCCCAAAAAGAAGGGCAGAACCGATAAAGAAACAGCCGATGTCTGGTCTCCTACTACTCCCAGATCTTGATCTTTGCCACTGTCCTTGGCGAAGTGCCGCCCCTTGGATTCCACTATTTGCATGCAGTGGAATTCCTCCATGACAGTGGAAACTACCCACCGCCAACACGTGTGCGTTGGTTCTGCGGCTTCCAGTGCAGAAGGACTGTGGCGACTGGAAATCAAACATGGCGACTGCACGGAACTAACCCTATTCCTGTTACTCGGCAAACTGCCCGCTAACCGTGAGAGTTGATTTGCCTCTCAACCTCTACTGCTCATTTGTTTTTAATGACGGATAGTTTGGTTTCATTCGATGGGTGTATGTTTCAGTGGGGAATTTCGCATAATATATGGGCCAAAGCAAGATTATAGTATTGTGGTGGGACGAATTTGATAGGTTTAGCCATTTATATCTATTCCCTTGTAAAAGGCTTGTATCCTCTGTGAATGATTGATGATTCAATTCAGACTGCTACATTTTTGATCGCTACTCCTGCTGTTCAACTATGATCATTGCTGTTAGCTCTCAGCTTCCCACTTGATGGCCCCATATATGCACCCACTAGCCATTGCATGCAGGGCGGGCAGAGTGCTAGAACCTGGCCGTTGCTTAGTCTCCCTACGTCGAGGACACTAAATGCAATTGCAATAGACACGATAACAACCTCCACCTGATCGGAAAAAGACAACTTCTACAAACTTTCATGTAGATCACACAAATTTGAAGCTGTACGTCAGCTCAAATGACTGAAGTATGATCAAAGATTTTGTTGGCAGGCATACATAATATTTATCATTTTACTTCATCGTGAAAAATGCTTGACAAGCTGCTGGACCTTAAACAAGCAACACCTGAGATAGACCAAAGATAGACCACATCTACAGAGTTCCATGTGAGAAAATCAAGATTTTTGCATGAATGGGGCGAATTGGTCACATTGAGTGCACGTTCAGAGTCCAAAATGAACACGAATGCTATCATGTAGTTATTAGTATGTTAAGAATAATATTCTAATCAAACTGGACAGGGAATCAGAGTAGTGACTTTGAAAGGGAGAACAAGTCATCATAAGATATTCAAGTGATGCAAATATGGTTCAAGTCAATTTCCAAGCAAGTCACTGTACAAATTTGATAGGAGCAAGTCGTCAACTATGGGCAAGTCACCAACATTTTCACTTCCAGGCAAAGAAAAACCAAGTGTTCCGCCTCGACTTGTTCCCATCTCTGCCTACTTCCCTTGGATGTACTGTGATGAAAACGGAGCATATCCACATATTACGAAAATCCAACTAACTTCAAAAGATTGCATGAATTAATGCAAATTAGACTACTTACTTGGCATATAGAGGTCCGAAGTCTAATCAGTTTTTGTACACTTCATAGTTGTTGTATACACTGAACTGCCCACGAATGCAATTACCCAATCATAAGGTATCTTGTACACAAGCTTCCAATTTTTTATATTGATGGGCAAGTAGCATGAGGGTTCCAAAATAATGTGATGTACAGACAGAGGCACAAACAAGTGACCACTATGTCTATTCTTGTCGACCAATAAATCTGCCACAGACAATCCTAATCAACAACAGTACCTACAACTTCCCCGATTTCAAATTGTTTATTTAACCTCTCAATGGTAAAACTGTCTGCTTTCAAAATGTTAGATTCTATTATTTCAGGGTTTGTCCATTAGGTTTTGTATGGAGACAAACAGTTTCTGCTTGTTAAATGTCAAGTTTGCTCTTCTCTGTACAGTTTTTTCCTATTGCCTATACATACATGTGGAAAGTGCCACTTTCTGCTTTATGAAAACATGAAGCGAATTTTTTTTGACACAACCGAATCGTTCACCCACCATGACCCTCTGTCCCCCCCCCCCCCCCGGCACCCCTGGTCCCTACACTCACCACCTTCCCAAATACATCTGGCCTGTGAAGTTCTGATTGGTAACTGTCATGCTTGATGTAATATCAATCATTCCTGACATACCAGGCAGCATGGTGCCTAAATTTATTTTGTAATAGTATGAAAACAAATTAGGGACCATCCTATTTCTGTATTCAAACTTTTTTATCATAGGCCTAGTCCTACAATCTGTAACAGATGGGAAAAGCATATCGATGTGCCAACCATGAGTTCAGGATGTTTTCAGGTCGCATGATTATAGCAAGAAATAAGCCTCAGGGATTGTCCATTGGTTCTGTATGGAGAAAAACATTTCCTGCTTTTTTCAAAAGTTGCTCTGTGATTGCTTTCTGTAAAGTTCGCCTATATGTCTATACATGTGGAAAGTGCCACTTTCTGCTTTATGAAAACATGAAGCGAATTTTTTTTGACACAACCGAATCGTTCACCCACCATGACCCTCTGTCCCCCCCCCCCCCCCGGCACCCCTGGTCCCTACACTCACCACCTTCCCAAATACATCTGGCCTGTAGAGGTTCTGATTGGAAACTGTCATGCCTATTGCAATACAAATAAGTCCAATATCCAGGCCGCATGGCTCCACCCTAACTATCTTTTGTAATAGTATGAAAACAAATTAGGGACCATCCTATTTCTGTATTCAAGTTTTTTTTTGGTTAGGGGCCTATTCATGCTTGTACAGACCATCACTGCTATTTCTACAATCTGTAACAAATGTGGAAAGCATATGTGCCAAACTGAGTTCAGGATGTTTTCAGGTCGCAGTTCGCCTAATTACAACGAGAAATAAGCCTCATACTTTTTAGGAACATTAACTATTTTTTCAGCTTGCAATTTGCTTCCTCTTTGGTTTATGACAAATAGATATATGCATTTCTTTTTATGGTTGTATATAAAAAAAATTCACCTAATTCATAGGATCAACCAACCCTGTCACCTATTCATCCTTTCTCCAGCACTCCATCAACATGAGGCATTTAAGGGTTACTCTTTCAGCAGTAACAAGGCAACATGTGCTCTTCCTCAGTGTTTCCCAAACTCAGCCTCTTTAAAACCTGCAAGCATCCCTAGTAGCAGCAGCAGGATATTCAAAACAGCACTGAATTCCCATTTACTTATTCACCCCTTTCCATTTTGTCATCTTATCCCTGTGTGCCTGTGACGTCCTAGCAAGTACTCTTACTCACCAACATCGGGACGTCCTTCCCCAACAGGAAGAGCTTTTTGCCTGCTTGCTCATTCCAAGTCTCCCCAAGAAGCTCTCCCTCGTCACCTTGGTGGGGAACTTCCCCTGTTTACAAATGACAAAGGCCATGGCATAACCAGTCATGAACGCATCCAACCCCGGCCCTAATGACTGCCTGTCTGCCGTAGCGACTCGAAACTGTTCCGCCTTCGGCTCATTATCACCCCTCCGCCCGTTGACATTACCTTGTAATTCCGTCGCTGGTTTCGCAAGTGAGCTCAGCGACTGTCCTCGCCAAGCCCTGACCTTTTTCACTGAGACCACGGGAATCACAATTCGACACCGATGGATTTTTCTGTCTGTCCTCTGATTGGCTACAACCATCCACAGGGTCAGACACTTCAACTGATTCTGCCGACTTACACCAAGGAACTTGGATAACCTGGATTGTTCTCTCCTTCCATTGGCATCAAAACATTTTCAGCCAAATTGCAACTTACGAAACCTTTCTCAGTAGATCCCTTGCAGATGCCTCCATAATCCCAAGCTTTGTTGGTGGTTCAGAGTTCTCATTGTTGCCATCCTCTTCTGACTGCCCAGGCGGGGGCGCTGTTACTTTCAGCTTCCGTTTCCTCTGCTTGCGTTTCTTACTCTGCTGGGCCTGAGTGAAGTCTGCATCCAGAATGGCATCAAGGTCATGCGACTCAGCACAAGACTTCTTGTTACAGTGACCGACGGCCTGATAGAAGAGAAAGTATGTTGATCTTGTCAATGATGTGAATAACTACAAACTCTAAGACATATGGGACATATAAGGAATAGTTTCAGTAACATACCATTTATAAATAAACCAGAGGCCTGATAAGACGAAATGTTTACGTTAATCACTGTACAATTACAGGGGAGAGGGCCAGCTTCCCCGGCGACGGGGGGCCAGGAGCTCCCCGATGGGTGGTCCAGTTCCCCCAATTGAAAGCAGTATCGTTCGCCTCACCCTACTCTATACACCAAAACCGTCAGTTTTCATGTTTTCATTTTCATTCTTCTTTTTCCCTATTTTCTCTTTCATTTTCTAGCAACGCCCTCTATTTGTTTTCTCACTCCCCGCGTCCCCTCTCATTTTTTGCCGCCCCTGGTAAATTATTGTGAATGACTGACTTTCAAGCTCAAAGCTTTGGCCACTCGGCCCATAACGCTCCAATATAACTGTATATGGCAAATTAAATATCGTTCATGATACCCTACCACATTTATAAATGTCACGCATGCATGGTCTCCCATGTCGAATATACAAGACCAAATGCCTGATAAGGAATCATGTAATCTGTCAAGAATTGTGAATAATATGCAATCATACAGAAGAACAGTCCCATATGGCACATAACAATCAATATGGTTCATGTGACTATACCATATTCATTAATGGGCTACATGCTTTGTGTAGTCTAGTGGTTGTGTGGTGCAGATCCTGGGAGGGACGTCTTGGTTTCTTCTCTGAGCAGAAAGTATTCAAAACCGGCTGTCTGGTCCTCTGAGTGATCATAGGAGCTGATCGTACCTCGTACCCCCGCCCCCTCCCCCCGTACCATTGAAAAAAAAGTCAATGAAGCTTGTGGAGGAGATGCTATTACAAGTACCATTGTGTTAATTTTATCAAATGGGCCCTGGGGGCCCAGTTGGACCGTGAAGCCAAAACATCCTGACACCCAAAAAGTAAGCTACTAGAGCCTCATATCGATCAAACATCAGTAATGGTATTAAAACTTTTAGAAGGAAAAGCATTTGGCATCATTTCACATGAATGGGCCCTGGAGCCCACACCGGGCCTTGGACCTCAAATTTCTGAACACCCTAGATGCTTTTTCACTTGATGATCATTGTGGCCAACTTCCACCCTGATCCAATTCGGACACTGTTAGGTACAAGGGGTAGCAATTGAAATCAATTGTTTAACAGAGTATAGATAGATACGTCATGCGCAAATAGGGCTTCCCTGATTTCTTGCCTATGTACCTAACTTTGGAAGCAATAACTCCCACATTAGGAAAAATCCTTTTGGAATGAGGTCTGGCCTTATAGGTAGAGTTTTCAATTCCCTGCAATTAACCTCTGTTATAGCCATGCTTGCAGTTTGCCTCCAGTACTTAGCCGATGTGGTCCTTATAACGCAATACCTACCTACCCATTCAACCGAAGCGTCCATACTTTTGCAGTAAACTAAACATGTCCATAATTACAGTGAATTGAGACAGTTTCATGTGGCTTGTACCCACCCCCTTCTCCCCCCCCAAAAAATCTTTGGTCACACTAATCTGTAAATCTGCTGTAATATTATCAGTTTTCCTCCAAACGAGAATTGTTTTGCAGACATAAATCTATCCTGGCTGGGTACATGCAGCTTAAAATTAAAACTTCTAATATCATATCAGGTTCAAACTTGATAGTTAAAATTTTCCCTGCCCAATCCGAATTTTCCAAACTCCTCTTATATATCCCCTCACACTGAAGTGTCCGGAGATATTACGGTTTTGGGGATGTAGCTGGCGATCAAAACTCGTGCCTTATGCCATTACGCTTTATCGAATAATCTGAAACTTGGTACACACGCCCGTCCTAGGAAATCTAGTCTATTTTTGGCAGATTCTATTCTACATGAAATACTGCGTTTATCCAATTTACACAACATTGTGGGAGGGGACAAAAGTGGTCCGCTGAAAAAAATAAGGGTGATTTCAAAGTCACCGTAGGTCAAATTTGTTGTATTTTTCTGACGAAAATACAGTGTTAGTTCCGATTCACCGAAACTTGGTGGGTGGGGACGAAGTTGGTCCCGAATAACAAGGAACGGTCGAGTTTCAAAGGGTCACAGAGGTTAAAATTTTGTGTGTCATAGGTCGCATTTTTTTCTAACTTCGTCGGATTTTTGAAACACAACTCGGTCACAGTGGATGGTGAATGTCGTTCGTCATAAACACATGAAGGTCATTTCCATTTCCAGGGTCAACAGAGGTCAAATTTTTGCCTAAATCATGCGATGCTGTTTTTGTTTTAACAAAACTTGGGAATGTTGGCCCTACAGTTGGACCTGAACAACGGGTAAGGTCATTTCAGAGTCACTGGAGGTCAAATGGCATAATTTTAATATCATGCTAGCTAAACGCAGGTCCACAAACGGCTTGTTTTCTTCTGCGGGGATAACTGTCGGCCGTTTTACCGCCTGCAGGCATGTCCTAATTTTTTTGCTTGAACATCACTTGCATGGAGCACAAAGGGAACAACGGAATGTTTGCTGTTGCTTTAACTGTAAGATTGTTTAAAAATCTCTCCAAAGTGAACAGTTAAATATTGATACCTCTGAAGTGTAGCATCAACTCACTAGACAAACACAACATACAACAGCAGTACGGTCCCCTCCATGACATACCGGTACATCTGCAAATCTTTTGTTTAGAGGCGTTCTGGTGACTCCATCCAGGGGAGGGGTAACGATGGTCTCCACGAATGGTTGTCCTTGTACTCCTGTACGGTCAGACTGTAAGACTTGTCTCCTGATTGAGCATGGGTGTTAGTTTCCCTTCTCTTGGCTTCATAAAACCAAATTTAATTTCATATAAAATATTTTTGCTATCGATTTTATTAAAATAAATTGCGATGTACAGCGCAGCTGCAGATGGCTAGTATTCATCACCAAGTCTAGCAATCAGATGACGCATGGTAGGTAACTAAGAGAATTATGTATGTGGGATACTGTCCAATGGTTCTGCAGTCCTTTAAAACCAGAAAGTCTAAAGGTTTAGTGATTCCTTGACTCTTTCTGACAACCTATAGCCAGGACACGAAGACAAATTGGAGATGGTACCAGCTCATTAAGGGAAACAAAGTTCAAATTTCCCATTTTTTCGCCCACCAACCATAGCGTCATGTACTCACTATAAGGAAGCTACACACTGAGGTTCCCCAGACCTTTGACCTTACAAGCCAAAATTGGCCGAAATATTAACGTTACACAAATTTCCATTTCCAACCCACAACGCGTCACCAAAAACAATAGGGTTCCTGTACCCCCGAAGAAAGCTACCACAATTTCAACTTGATCGGACTAACCATTCTGGACTTATCGTGTGTACAAGGTTTTCAGACTTTGACCTCTTTGATCTCTGACCTGACCCCAAACATGATAGGGTTCATGTACTCATCATGGGAACCATATCCAAGTAACTTTCATTCATCCATCCAGTGTGTCGAATTTCTGTTTACAAGCCTGCTTTATCACACACCAACTGTCATGACGCAAAGATTCTTCTCTGACTTAGGCAAGGAATCAAATTCCAAATTACAGGTGTTTTTACGGTGCTAGGGATGTGTCTTGTAGACGCGAAGAGGCCTGGTGGTAGCATGTGGCGGCTGGGTCGGGCTGATGAAGTCAATGCTGGCCTCTGATCTGTTGTGTGCACCTGTGACAGACCGAAGAGCCGGGTGATTGACAAGCGGCGGGCAGATGCGGCTAGGTGTCTGCCAGCATGTGCTCCTTGGGTGACTGTCAATGTGCTTTCATTCTCCCTTGCCGGTCATTCACAAAGCTGGGGTGCGTGATTTCACTTGGACTGTGCAGAAATAATAGAAAAACTCACCAACTTGTGGGTCATTTTCTGGGAATGGCAGTCATCTATGTGACGCGGGTGCGTCATGTACAAGATTGTATGACCCACCCACCACAATGACTCGCCCTGTCCTGGGTATGGAGGGTGGTTCATACAGTTACTGAGGAAATTAGGGATCGATTCATGGATTACATCTGAACTTACCACCACCTGAAGAAATACTATCCAGATAAAGATGCAGGAATCCTAACCACAACCATCAGCCAGGTACTTGGTATCGCATAGACCCCCTGGAACATCTCGCTCAGGTCCCACCACGAACTGGGGATAGGTGGGGGGCAGGTGGCCTAGAAGTGTTGATAGAGGAACACATGTTCCACACTACCCATTGTGGAGCAACCAATAATGAGCTTACCACTCCTGGAGGATCTCGCTGAGAGGTTACGAATCGAGACGCCATTGCCCTCTGTGACCTATATAAATGTGTATCAAGAAGAGAGATATCCAAAAAAATTGGTTAGTTTTTGTGTTTGATGAGAACTTTCAGATTACTGAGACATTGTCTTATGAGAAGGATTTTCCATTTTCAGACATCTATATGTATTTCATCGAGTGGCGGAACTGGAGGCCCACTTCTCCTACTAGAACCATGCCTGCTTGGAGAGGCTCTCGTTGACCATGTGGTACGAGGATGGAGGGGCCCCCTTCCATTAGAGTGTCCTGTGTTAGACACGAGGCAGCTCGCCACCCAAGTGTATATGGTGGGACACCAAACCTGCAGCCTCCTTTGAACTTCCCCATTACCCTGCATGGTAACCCTGCTGGACGGTTTACTGATGGTCCCGCTACATGAGGACCTTCCTCCTTGGGCCAGCCTTTCTGTTCCTCAAGCATCACAGTTTTGTAATGCAGGGACAAAGGTGATTCAAAGGTAATGTGCAGGAGACGTGGCCGCTACAAACCAATCCAAATGTAATCTGAGCGAAATAATAGAAACAGTTAACTTGGCAATGATGATTGGCTTCATCCATAAACTTGCCAATCAATATATCACTGCTATCGCATTGCCCAGGTGATTGCAGAGTTGATGATTTTCTGTTAGACTCTCTGCAAGCATCAAATTTTAGCTTATGAAGTTACCTATAGAATAGGGTGATGAGATAACAGGATGGTGGCATCTGGATGATTATGATAACACATCAGATGATAAGAACTAACTGTGTTTTTAGCTCCTTTGTGCCCAATCCTCGTAGTATCATAATTCCGAGTGAAGGCGGGGGGCTCTTCTTTTTGACACCCTCATTTCACCGTATCTTGGCCCTACCACTGCAAGACCGGTGTCGACATGTCAAGGGCTTTGGGGAGGCAACGGATGGGCGAGGATTAAGCTGTCTGATTTGTGATCATCAACTGTTCTTTTTTGGGCCATATCGACTGCTCATACAAATAATTCTGTTCATGGTGTTCCTCACAGCACGGAACCCCATAGGTTGAAGCCCGCCCTCCAAGACAGCCGTGTAGGTCCTAGTTGGTCAGCTCTGGTAGGTACATACCTCTGTGATTTAAGGTTGGGTAAGCAGGGTTCACGATAAGCCGGGTACCCAGGGGCTATTAGCCTCTCAAAATACATCACTAATTCCGTCCTAATGAAAATTGTCTGAACTAGGGCTATATTTTTGGAGGGCGATAGGCCCCTGTGGTCCTTCACTTAGTCCCCATTTAGGAAGGCCTAACTAATAAATGCCGCAGACTATTTCAATGTTTTGTCGCAAGACTGACACTCCAGTTATGTAGTAATGCAAGTGAGCTAGTTTCATAGCTTGAGCCCCGGTCCTACCAAATATCCTGGTCCCATGCCTGATGCCATTGAACCAAGGGGCTCTTTTTTCCAGTAACCCTGACTCTGTTCCCCTATCCATTCCCGCTATTCCAACCCCTGTGGGTAAGCTCAGGCCTGATCCAGGGTGTCGAAAAATCCTATGCGCCGGTAGCCCGGGCTTCCTCCCTCCTTCCTCCCTTTCCTCCTCCTGCCGTCGGGCTACTGGATTCAGTTGCGAATTCCCGTCGGGCTACCGCAATCTTTAGTCTGTATAAGTTCAAAGTACATCTTACGTAGGCCCATAATTTATTAGCCAACAGGCCCAACAAGCATATGATTATGTGTTTTTTTTTCGCCGATCCAAGCCCCCCGCCGAGCGTACAATCGCAGCTCAATCCGCAACCTTTGAAATGAGAAAACTGCCCCACTTGTGTTTGCGAGCTGTGTACTTTCATAATTTGCGGAATATCCCAGCTGCCATGGACATCGTACAGCTTTATGTACGTAATACTAAAACTGGCATCAAGCTACTGTTGCTTGCTTACTCGCCGCAATGCCCTTTTGCACTCGTTTTCAATACTGCCCTGTGTGGAACCATGTCATCACCTACTTACTGTTTGAACTTGCATTCTGACAGCATTCCACTGATAATGTACAGTGCGATACTCAACTACCAAGTCGGGGCCACCTCTTGACTTGGTACAGGCCGCCGCCAGCAAACCTTTTAATCACACCAAATTACATCTAGGGAGTTTTTCTAACTAACTCGTGATTAAGGACTGGAATTATTACGATCTTTATCCACCTCGTCCCGCGATACTGCGATGCAATTCGCGTGGTGCCCACAATCTATGAATAATTAATGTGATTAATTGGGAATGGGTGGAAAAAATATTATACATAAAGGTTTAGCGCAAATCTTGTGGCTCTTATGCTGATTTAACGTGCCTTGCGTCGTTTTCTAGCTAAAAATAATCACAGTTACGTTAGGGCCCTTCCTTGCATTCACTAGCGACCTGTTGTGCGGGCCGGCCGGCTTGGGCGTACATATTTACGGATGGAGAATGTAGTACATGTAATTCTGCCTCGTACAAGCGTACATGTGGTCACATGCACGTGCTGTTTTGCCATACGTACGTAACACACATTTATTATACAATATAAGAATTTGGGGGGCCAATCCTTTTGACCGTAAAAAGAGGATGTATAAAAATAATATGCAAGAGAATACAGTGGGCTGCAATTATGCAGTGTAATATAACGACGTCGCTAAGCATTATTTATAGTCAAGGGCGAATACCGTACCGGCACCGATACTAGTGCCAGGACATCGTAATACCATTTCGCAAAAAATATAGGTACCACCGCGCTACCCTATCCCAAGTGTATTCTCGACGAGGCGGAAACGGTGGCGGAGATGATGGGGGAAGATCCAATTTCGGAGATAGCATTGGGTGGAATTGGCCCCAGAGGCAGGCCCCAGCAAATCGCGAGTGCAATATGAGAGTGGGGCTCAGGGATATCCAGAGTTCAGTTCAGGGTTTGTTTTTTTGCACCGGTATTTTTTTTAAAACACGGTACATATGGACACCCAGTGCGGCCCTTTCGGGCTCCCCGATTTCAGCCACTTGGGAGCCCGAAGGGCTACTAAATTTCAAAATATTTTTCAGAGCGACTGGGCCTGATCACTTGCTTGCAAGAAGCCATTTGACTGGGCCCTAGGAGCGGTCAGTATATGCAGCTGGGAGCCTTTCATGTATGTACCTCCATTCAAGGGTGCAGCCACTAGGGGGGTCCGGGGGTCATGACCCCCCCCAACTTTTGGAAAGGCCTCCATACATATGATTTTTTCACACCCCCAATGTTTCCTCACTGCTTGCCCCCTTCAATTGCTCTTGACCCCCGAACTGTTCATGTACAGTGCTGTGCGCCCTTGCCTCCATGAGCTGCCACACCCTTACCTGCCTCAAAATAGGTAGGCCCCCCCCTGCTGGCAAAATAATATCATAAACATTAGAGAATAAAAAATATTACCATATTTTCATACCTTGTCAGAACCAGATGAGGAGAATTCCCTTGGAATAACTGCTTATTGAAGTCTAACCCGTGCTTCACAAGGAACTGCAAGGCTGCTGGTTCCACCATGTAGTCTTCATTGCACAACGTAGTGGTTGTAACGTCTGAAAACGGCAAATTTGTAAGGGCGATGTTCTTGTTCCTCAGAGTACGTTTCATATCGGAAGCCGGAAACCCCAAGATAGAGCACCGCATCCGTCCGGGCAACATCACTGATGGCTTTGTACCCGCTCGTTGAGATCTCTGTGTAAAATAGAATGGACGTGAAGAGCCCAATTAGGCTAGTATTCCAAGGGTCATAGGCAAGTTTTTTCCTGTTTTTTTTACATTCCCTAATCTTGTATCTGTTTTGTTGATATGCTCTTCGTCTTCCATCATGAACAGGTGCATTGCCATCTTCCACATTCTATTTGGTTCTACGTTCTGTTGACACTGGAAAAAAACAAAAGGTGTTGTATGATCCACAGACAAGTGTTTTTTATTAATCCATCAATGGCTTCTCCCCCTGCATCAGCAATGGCTTTCATGCTCTTTGTTGGCCCCATTCCCGTATCCGACAATTACAAATGTCAGACTTGAATTGTGATCTGTACGCTACCTATCTTTCCCATTTCCTCCAGAAAGACACTAGAGCACCCAGATGCTTTCAGCCCAACCAAACATTTATCAAGACGAATGTACAATTTTTTCGATGAAAAGGTGTTTCAAGTCAATGCCAAGAAGGCAGTTTCAAGCAATTGCCTATTGTGGCCCCTGGTAAAGACTTTTGACCTCATCTTTCATGAGTCAAAGATGTTTGATAAACATTCTACATGATGGCCCAGGGCCCACCTTGGCCTTGGGCCCCACATTCCGAGTGCCCTGAAGTATGGCTATTAGCACATATTATTACGAGTTGTTTATACTTTCTGGTCATGCCTCGGGTCCAGAAGTGTTGACTGGCTGAAGTGAAAGATACCCCCTTTAGGCCTCAGATAAGGGCAAGGTTTGGTGGAACAATCTAGTTCGATTGCTCCTTATAGTAAAATCATTGGAATAATACTTAGATTTAAATAACAGTGGGTGGAGTCCGTCCTCTCAATCCGAGTCCGAGTCCTGGCTTCCGAGCCGTTCCTGCAAATCAATCGGATAAAGCGTTATTTTTTGCCAAAAAAAATCAAATGGCCGGCATGTGGGGTCCAATGGGCTAAATTGAAGTTGATCCCAAAACGATCGCCCTGTTCCGAAACGTGCAAATCTGCAAAAAGTGAGTTTGTCGAAAAATCCAAGATGGCGCCGTTGGAGGGTGTGGCCACGCCACTTTCGAACATTGTTCAAGATTTTAACATGACGAACATGGGTGCCAATTTCCAAGTAAATCGGACAATCGTTGGAGAGCGGAGCGCTAAAACGCAATCAATTCATTTTAGGTCGAAAATCCAAGATGGTTGCCGCCAGAGCAGTGTGGCAACGCCCATTTCGAACATTGTCCGGATTTATCCATGACAAATGGGTGCCAGTTCCGATTAATCGGACAATGCGGTGGAGAGCTAGAGCGCTACAGGAATGGGCGGTGGCGGCGGAGCCGAGGACGACGTGCAGCCAAACAATGGATACCCCCTGGACACTACCTTGTCCCGGGGATAGAATTATAATATCCCACTTCGGTGATATTATGGTTTTGCTTCGTCGTGTTCGCCGCGTGTCCCGCCGCATCCGCCGCATCCGCCGTCGCCGCATCCGCCGGAAGATTTTTCACCTTAGTCGCGATAACTCTCCACGCTTTACTCCTCGATTAAGCTGAAACTTGGTAAACGGGTTGACCCCATGGATCATCTCGAATGCTTTCGCAAACTGGTATTACCGTAAGTCTGCCTCTGTTTGGTGATTTTACGCGAAATTTCTAAGTTTGTCCGATCTACATGAAACTTGGTACTCAGGGGTGACCATTGTCCCGAAAAACATGGTCGCATGTGCAGGTCAATGCCGAGGTCAAATGTTGTGTAATTTTTTGCAAACATTCCGATTTGGGCGAAACTTGGTTATTAGGTAACAGTTGGTCCCGAACATGGCAGCATTTTTCAAGTTCATCCGGGTCAAATTTGCGATATATTTGCTGAAAGGTCATTAAGGGTCCCTTAGGGGTCAAAACGATTTTGGTACTATTTTCGGCTATAGATCTGGGCATGTTCATCAGAATGCAAAATGCTTCTTAGGAGTGGATGTAACACTTGGAGAGTTACAATTTTCATAAAAACGGCATGTCATTGAAAGGTATTCAGGTCCGCTGAGGTCAAAACTTTTTCTGGCCATAATTGGGGGGGGGGAGAATTGAATATCTTGGAGGCTGTAAGGTTCAACCATGGTGACATGATTGTGACCTGCATGTGGTGTGACCTCTGACCTCATTGAGACCTCTGTCGGTGGTCATGTGGTTACGGGTTGAATTCTTGAATAAATTGCTTATTTAGAGTTACGGGCAAAAAAAATATAACTGGTTATTTAAGGTATGTGATAGACCTTTGTGTGCTTATGGAGGAGACCAACTCCCCCCGCTTCGCTCGGACAATTACTTTGGTAGGTACAATGCGTCAAAGTTTACTTTAATAGCTTATTTTTCGCAATTAAAATAGGCGTGTTCATTGGCATGCAATTTGCTTCTAGGGTGGGATGCATCACATGGAGAGTACAATTTATAAAAAACCACGCCATGTCATTGAAGATCATCAAAGATCACGTAGGAGTAAAAAACTGATTTTTTTAGTACTTTTTTGTCAATAGCATTGGGTGTGTTGATCAGAAGGCAAAATGCTCTAAGGAGTGGGATGTATCACACGGGAGTTACAATTTTCATAGAAAATCCAGTCAATCAAAGGTCCTTCGAGTCACCTTAGGGGGGTCAAAAACTGTTTTCCTTCTGGCCCATCATTGAGGAATTGAATATCTCTGTGAAAGGCTGGAAGGTCCACCATGTCATATAATTAGGTGACCTGCATGTGTGTGACAGGTCTGACCTCAATTCGACTCTGTCGGTGGTCATAGTGGTTAAGGTTTTGAGTCTTTGCATAATTGCTTATTTAAGGAGTTACGGGCAACAAATAGAAACTGGTTATTTTTGGATTACTGATAGACCTTTGTTGCTTTATAGAGGAAACCACTCCCCCCTCCTTCGACCAACGCATACTTTGGTAGTTACAAGGTCAAAGTTTTTAATTTAATAATCTGTTTTTTCGCAATAACATTTAACATGTTCATTGGAATGCCTATTCTTCTAGGTTGGATGCACACATTGAGAGTAACATTTTTATAGAACGGCCATGTCATTGAAGGTCATTAAGGTCACGTAGGGTTCCCAAAAACTGATTTTAATACTTTTTAAGCAATAGGCAACTGGGCGTGTTATCAGTGAATGCAAAATGCTCTTAGAGTGGATGTATCACATGGAGAGTTACAATTTCCATAACTGCCAATTCATTAAAGGTCACTTCAAGTTCACTTAGGGGTCAAAAATGTTTTTCTGGCCATAATCGAGTTTGAATATCTTTGAAGGCTGGAAGGTTCACCATTGTTGACCGCATGTGTGTGACCTCCGACCACAATCGGACCTCTGCGGGTGGTCATGTGGTTGAAGTTGAGTCTTGAATAATGTGCTTATTTTAAGAGTTAACAGGCAAAAAAAAGAGAAACTGGTTATTGGCAAGTGGGGATATACAAGTTGGCGTCTACCGCCAGGCGGTGTCTAGTTAGTGAGAAGCACAAGGTTAAGAAAGTATCCTACCATTCCACGGGAAAATCTAGGTGAAATGAAAGCAAGGCTATAAATCTCCCCCAATACAGATCATAATTCGACAAGATTTGGGTATTTCAAGGTTGTGTTTTAATGTTCATGTTAGGTATCTTATAAACAGGCCTCTAAACCGGAATAACTGTGACCAGTGTGGCGCTAGGATTTTATATTTTGGCGGGGGGGGGGATCTTCCCCTTTCAAAGAAAAATTTGGGGGGATTCGACAAAAGTGGGGGGGGGGAATTCTTAGGAATTGTGGATGGATGTCAGCTACACATAATGCAGTGCCATCGCTTTTTGCTGATTGATATTTTCTCAGGGTATCAGCCAACACAAGCCCAGTGTTGATGAACAACTGTATGCATGCTTGGTCTTTCAGAATTATTAAACAAAATTCACTACAGCAGAAATAATTGTATGTTTGATTTTACAAAAAGTCTGGGCCTAGACGTTCCAATTTCTACCTGCCCCAGGGCCCACTTTATGCACCCCCCACCCCGTCCACTCGATGCACCCTCTGTGACGGCGAGCATTTGCAACGACCCAAACAGATTAAGCCTATGGTCAGCGCTGGATCAACACTTTGCCCTCAGCTCCAACTAGTTCAATGTGGCCCGGCATTAGCAGTATCATCACTCATCTCGAGCAATGAGCCAATCTCCCAAAAACCAGCCAAACTGTTCCCACCTCTGAATCAGTTATCTTCCCCCAAGCAAGTCTGGCATGAATCCCATCATATATAAAATTAGTTTGAATTCTTTCAGATTCAGCTGGGCCTGATGCAAAATCGTAACAAACCCACCAAAGCCAAACCCACACATGTGGCCTAAACTTGGCTCGCCTCAGTGCACTCAAACAATCTTAAGCTAGTTATAACATAGGCACATATCTGTACTTGGAAGTCTGAGATGGTGAATGACAAATTGGGTAACTACTATGGAAATCTTACACCTAGCTTGAATTAGCAGCTAGGCAAATAGGATAGTTGAAGTATACGAGTTTGGACCTTGATCAATGATGTCTGGGATTTACGCAGAACTTTGCAGGAAGTATCGTTAGCCTAATCTAATACAACAAAGTATATTATATTAGGGCATAATCTTAAGTGGCTTATATGCGATGGCACGTAGTAATCTTGCCAATAGAAATCATAAACTTGAAACTAGAGCAGCCATTGATGTTAATTGCAGCAAATGTTGCCGTGGGGGCTTGGATTACTGAGTATTGCACATAGCGTTGTTTACTGATCTGGAAACTGAGTCGTCATATGTATACGAGGGTCTTCTACGTTAGGCATATGACTTCTGTGGTTTGCTGTATGTTTCAAAATATTATGAATGAATGGATATAGTTTTTATGTGTGCCGTTAATAAGTACTGGGCTTCATGGGTGTTGTTTTGTTTGGTGTATGTTGCAATCTCCATCGCAAAAAAGAGTGCGGGAATTTCCCGCATATGACCCAATTATTTGGGGAATCTGAGAGGATGGCGCGAATCCCGCAATCCGCCACCTTATCGCGACACGGACTGGGACCTTTCGTAGTAGATATCAATTTTATTTTTTGATTTATTTTCATGGAATATTTTCCATGTTGATTTATACTGCAAACAATTTGTACTAGTAAATTTTCGGCAAAATGTATACTCTTTCGCTCACTGTATCTGTTATTTCGTAATTGGTTATGTGACCGTAAAACATGCGAGCGTGTGAGAATCATTGTAATTTCCCTCCTGATTAGACATCGAACAGTCGAAATACGCTGGGAGAGAGAACTTTGGCTAATTTGGCGGAGCATGTAGTGTGTTCTATTTTGGTTGTCTTGTACGTCGTAAAATCAATATCTTTCCTTAAAAACTAGACATGTGGTAAAGCGGGTAAAACCGCCCACGTGTATATCTACGCTTTGGAGCAATCATAGGAAGAAAGAGTATCTACACCTCTATCAAGACCCAAATTTTGGTCAGAAAAACCAGATAAACCTCATACACCAAGTTTTGTTATATCCAGGAGGTTAATAGGCCCTTGATTTATGCAAATTTGACCACGATGGCTTTGAAATGACTTTTAACCAAGTAGCCCCCCATCCACAACGTTGCTTCAAATCTGACAAAGTTTGGCAAATTGCATAAAAAAATTTCGCAAAAACTTGACCTCCGATGACCTGAAAGACCCCTCCATATTTTGGGACAAACTATAGTCCCTACCAACAAGTTGCCTTCAAAATCTGACATAATTGCGAAAATCGCAAAAAAAATTTCGCAAATTGACCTCTGATGAGGCTTGAAATTGACCTCAAAATTTTCGGGGATCAACTAGAGTCCTACCCACAAGTTTCGTGATCGACTGAGTTGAAAATTTCAGGTAAATTATGCAAATTAGCAGCCCCCAGCATTGCAGCGATGCCCACTTTCAACCTCATCCAAGATTTCACTAGGGGGAAATGTGTACCAAGTTTCAGATCAATGGATAATAGCGTTAAAGAGTTATTGCGCAAACGCCTAAATTTTCCGGCGGTTTGGTGACGGCGGAGCTGGACGGCGGCGGCGGTACCACACCAAAACATAATATCTCCGGAGGACTGGAGAAACTTACAGTGTTGCGGGAATAATAAGAGACTCGGACAAGGACTCGGACGAGTCCCCGATTCTTTTTGTGTAGAGTCCGAGTCCTTGAAAATAGGGACTAGGAGTTCCGGAATCGAGTCCGAGTCACGGACTGGGTCCTCCAGCACTGTTGATGAATTAATCCCTACAACACTGTGAGTGTTCGGGATATTATGGTTTTTGACAGTGTCCACGCCGTCTCCGCCGCCGTCTCGCCGCCGCCGCCGGAAACTTTAGGCGTTAGTGCTCCATTCGTCAACACTTTACCGATTTTGAAACAAAAATTGGTACACATGTCCGTATGAGTAAAATCTAGGATGAGTTCGAAAATGGGCTATATCGTAATTGCTGCCCTACTATTTCACAGGTTTTCTGCAAAATTTTCAAGTGTGGATTTTTACACGAAACATGGGTGGTAGGGTGGTAGTTGTTGGAGCCGAAAAACATGGCAACAATTTCAAGTTCATGCGAGGTCAAGTTTACATTTATTTGGCCATAGCCTAATTTAGAGCATATTGTATGTGATATTTCCAACTTCATTGGATTTTCATGAAACTAGTTGAATATGAGGGGCCAACTATCAGTGCCGATGAATTTTTCCTAATTGGGCCGAGGTCACGGAGTCATCTTCATGACCTAATTTGCATAATAGTTGGCCAATTATCAATTAGGCAACTGTATCAACTTTTTGGATTCTCACGAAACTTGGTGAGTAGGACCTCTAACATGTCCCGATAAATTTATTCAATTGCCGTTGAAATCACGAAGGTCATTATGTGTGTTTAATTTACATATTTGTTAGCAATAATTAAAATATCATGCAATTATTTTCTCACTGTTAGGGATTTTTGAGAAACTTTGTGATAGGACTTACTACCAGTCCTGATAACTTCATTCAATAGCCTCAAGATAACTGAGGTAAAATTTGTGGACTAAATTGCATATAGTGTCTGCATCAGTCCAAAATGATGAGTTTTATACTTTTTCCGCAATAAAATTGGACATGGTCATTGGAATGCCATATGCTTCATGAGTGGATGCCTCACATGGAGTGTAACAATCTTCATAAAAAAAACCGTCATGTCATTGAAGGTCATTAAAGGTCACTTAGGGGTCCAAAACGATTTAGAGACTTTGTTCCGCAATTCAAAAAGCCTGGGTGGTGTTTCATCAGAATCAAAATGCTCCTAGGAGTGGATGTACCACCTGGAGATAACAATTCTCATAAAACTGTCATATCAGTAAGGTCAATTCGAGTCACTATGTCAAAAACTGTTTTTGTTGGCTATAATCGGAGAATGGAATATCTGCGAAGGCCAGATGGTTCACCAGTGGGTATCTTGTTGACCTGCATGTGTGTGACCTCTGACCTGAATTTGGCTCCTGGCGGAGGGGGTTCCGGGTTGTCATGTGGTTCAAGGTTGAATCTTGAATAATGTACTTATTTAAGGATTTACGGGCAAATAAAATAGAAACTGGTATTTTTGGATAGTGATAGAAGCTTTTGTGTGCTTTATGAGGGAAACAACTCCCTCTTCGATCGGACACTACTTTTGTAGTTTACAAGGGTCAAAGTTCATTTTAATCTAAATACCTTTTTTTTTCGCAATAAATTGCCTGTCATTGGAATGCAATATGCTTCTAGGAGTGGCTGCCTCACATGGAGTTAACACATTTCCATAAAAACCGCCATGTCATCGCCATGTCATTGAAGGTCATTAAAGATCACTTAGGGGTCAAAACTGAGTTAGTACTTTTTTCGGCAATAGCAACTGGGTTGTTCATCAGCATGCAAATGTCCTAGGAGTGGCCTAACCACATGGGATTAACAATTCTCAAACCAACTTGTCATATCATTAAGGTCATTCGAGGTCACTAAGGGGTTATAAACTGTTTTTTGGCTTTTAATCGGAAAATTGAATATCTGCGAAGGCTGGATGGTTCACCATTGCTATATGATTGTTTGGAAACCAGCATTGTGTGTGACCTCTGACCTGAATTTGGACTCTGTCAGGTGGTCATGTGGGTGAGGTCGAAGCTTGAAATAAATGTGCCTATTTAAGGCGTTACGGGCAATAAAAATAATAGAAACTGGTTCTTTTTTTATATGTGATTGAGCTTTGTGTGCTGTAAGAGAGAAACAACTCCCGCTTCGAGTTCGGAACTTATTTGGTAGTTACAATGGGTCAATCTCAAAAGTTCAATTTATTACTTTTCGCAATAACACAGGACATGTTCATTGGATGCAATATGCTTCTAGAGTGGATGCAATAACATGGAGTGTAACCAATTATAAAAACAGCATTGCCATGTCATTGGAAGGTCATTAAAGGTCACTATAGGGGCAAAAACTGATTTAGAATTTCGGCAATTAGGCAATGGAGGTGTTTTAATCAGAACCCAAAATGCTCCTAGGAGTGGATGTATCATATGGAGGGTAACAATTTCATTAAAACTGTCATAGCATAAAGGTCATTCAGGTCACTTAGGGGTCAAAACTGTTTTTTGGCTATAATCGGAGATTGAAACTGCGAAGGCGGGTGGTTCACCATTGTACTATAATTGTTGACCTGCATGTAGTGACCGTCTGACCTGAATTTGACCTCTGTCGGGGGTCATGTGTTAAAGGTCAAATCTTGAATAAATGTGCATTATTTAGGAATGCACCTGTCGGGGCTGTAGGGTGCTCATAAATAACAAGTGCATTATGGAAAGACCCATTTACCTGTACAACGTTGTCGCTTCACAAGTCTAATAAAGGTTTTCTTCCACGAATGATGTCCGGTTTCATGTTCACCAATTTCTTGAATAAGAGATGCGGGGATATATACGTTCGCGCGGTGTACCTGCCCGACATGTTCTAGTTTGAGATAATTGGCTTTGAATGCACTTTGATGACATCCAGTTTTTTATGAAAGTTCCCCTGATAATAAGCACCATGTCTCAAATGTTTCCGATTTCATAATAAGCACCATGTCTCAAAATATCAGCCATATCGCATCAAGTCTTGGGAGTTGTTGGCAGAAATGCATTCTTATTTGCATTTTCTCTTGTCCATAAGTGCCTCAAATGAGTGCCCTTGATGACATGACGGTTCATGAACCAGAAAGCGGCCACAGCCTATGATTCCTTGTCCTCCTTTCTGAAACCTATAGCCAGACACCAAGGGACAATGGGAAATTATACCCAGTCCTTATGGGCGAATAAACGTCCTGCAAATTTCTCATTTTCCCTAACCCACTAATTTCAACCAGATCAGAACCTACCATTCGGACTTATCCCGTGTTTCAAGTTTCTCAGACTCTGCCCTGGAGACCACAGATGATCTCTGACACTGACCCCCAAAAATAGGGTTCATCATGGGGAACACACATACCAAGTCATGAGCTCCATCCATCCAGGTGGGGTCAAGTTATCATGTTCACAAGCATGCGTCACATCACATACACACAACACTGTCATGACTGCATAGATTCCTCCGACCTCGACAAGAATCAAAGGTATTCTTCTTGTTCAAGACTCCATGAGTCTTCTTGCTATCCGCAACATCGATGTTTATGCTACAACTACTCACTCCCCTGCAATCCAATTGGTATAATGACCCCGTATCGAGTCTTGTTAGACTGTATAAAGGTTTTTCTATACGGTATATTGAGAAGACACGCGGGGTGATGACTAATTCGCTTTAACTTTCCAATCTTGTATTTCGTCTCCATACCGTCGTACTCGCCACCACGCGGCGATGTAAAAGGCGAAAATTAATTAAGGCCTAACTCCACGAGGCCCGTGTATATGTACTGGGGGCGTTAATACAGTTACCATTGGCACATTGAAAGCAATGAGTGATTGGCCGCTTTATACATTTTGAAGCAGATTTCACAATCTAATCGACATCGTGCAGTTACAACCCACTGAATACTTGTAAAACAACTTAAAATGGTGTAATACCCCGGATGCCAGGGCGATTCAAAGACCCAAATCGTCTAAACATTAGACCAACCAAAAGGCCAAAGGCTTAGGATTCCTCGCTCTTTCTGACCCCCCTAGCCAGACCAAGGACAAACGGGAGATTTTACCAGGTCATAATGGGAAACATAATTCTGGACAATTTCCCCTTTTCCCCACCACCATAAGGTACCTATACTCTTTGATAAGATAGCATCACGAATTGCAAGGATTTCAGACTGGTGACCTCTCTGGTGACCTAAAACAATCGGGTTCTGTACTCATCATCCAAGTATGAGCTTCATCCTTCAGGTGGGGTCGATCATCGGGTTCAAACTAAGCCAACAGTGACGCAAATTATTGCCTTTTTCACACATTTTTCTCATTTTTTACCAAAATTCACACCCCGCTCACCCCGACCAATCCCAAAACCAATAGGTTTCCGGTACTCCCCATAAGAAGCTACACACCAAACTTGAACCCGATCAGACCAAACCTTCTAGGGTCGAGTTGCATGTTTACAAGCCAATGACGAAAATATCATATTTTTTGACCATTTCCACATGTTTCTCCCCAAAATTCACCCCAATCAACACCCATACAAATTGGGGTTCATGTACTCGCAATAAGAAAGCTGCACACTGAACTTCAGCTCGATTGGCCGGCGGGGCCTTAGCCAGGATTCGAAATAGGGTGTCTCACTTGTGAACGATGAAAATCACTATGCAAAATGCACCTTGCAAATCCGCGGCACCAGTGGCGGAGGCGTCGATAAGACCAAAGGCGCCAGTTTTGGTAGAGTCCAAAAAAGCAACTTGGCAATTCATATTAATGCCCACTGCACGTCAAAATGCCCTATGTCAATGCTGGGACCTGAGAAAATCGGTGACCAGAAAAAAAAAAAAAATTGCGGGTGGCCGTCTCACACCAAAATCGGCGTCTCCATAAGTGTCCTGGCCGTCTCACTGACGGTGAGCCCGGCGCCTTCTGGCTAAGGCCCGCTCATTGGACCAACTGTCAGACTTATCATGTTTACAAAGTATTCACCTTTGACCTCTGGGTGCCCTTTGACCCGACCACAAACCAATAGGGATCATGTCTTCATCATGGTGAACACACAACCAAGTATGAGCTTCACCACCCGGTGAGGTCGAGTTAGCGTGCTTACAAGCCAAAATTGACCAAAATCACTTTTTGACATTTTCCTAATTTCTTCCCAAAGATCCCCAATCAACACCACAAGCGATAGGGTTCTTGTACTTGTACTCCCCATACGAAAGCACTACCCCACATTTCATGCTTGACTGGACTGTCACGTATCAGAAGATATTTTTGCTGGTATCACAATTCCCCATTGAAGGCACCGAAATCCGTCACCTTTGCCTCTATCTTCTCTCCTCCCTATTACACATCCCTCTATAACATTCAAAAGATCATTAAAGAACATTCCAATCCACTACTATAATGTGAAACTTTCATTAGTAAAAGTTGATACTTACCAGCCTAATTTTGACCGTAATAATTGGGGAAAAATCCCTACCTTTTTTTTTCGAGCCTGTCTGGTTTTGAAAAAAATAGTTTTGTGAACAGGAGTGTTGCCACTCATGGCTCATTGGGGATCCTATCAGTATTGGGCACATTCCGAGGACATACTATTGAAATCTGCAGATTATTTATATCTTAGAGTGGCAACGCGTAACCCAGACAACACTTTGAACTTGGTTGAAGTTCATTTATGAGATTCCTGACGGATTTCAGGTGATATTTGGTAATCCTAACCTGCACAGACCAATATGGGGATTGGATAAGTTCTGAACCTTGTCTTAACTAGAATACTTGGTCTTTTGTATAATGTATGAGATGCAAGCTTGTCAGAAGTTGAAACAGAAACTTGGCTGCTTAGCGCGAGCCTAAAAAACAGCCTAGGCATCAAGTTGTGAACGCAGGCCTTTTAGTACAGGTACTAAAGCCTTCGAGCGCAGGCTAGATCGGACGAACTGTTTTGGACTTATCTTTTTTACAAGGATTTCAGACTTTGGACCCTCTGGTGACCTCAGATGACGTTTGACCTGACCCAAAACATAGGGACATTACTCATCATGGTGACCACATACCACGTTGAGCTTGGCAATCCTCCACTTTAAGCGGGTTTAATTATTTTCCCAAATTTCCCACCAACAATTTCAAAACGAAGACAGTGTTAGTAATAAATGAGAATAAGATAACCTGCTTGAATTTGTTTTGCTGAGCTCAATCCATCCGTGGGGTCGAGTTATGGTTTTTACCAAGCAAAGCGGTCACTCACAACATACACCACACACACGTCCACAGGGGCTATGTCCAATGTTCCCAGGGTTCATGTTCCCAGGGTTCGATGTTCCCAGGGTCGATTTTCCAGGGTTCGATGTTCCCAGGGTCCGATTTTCCCAGGTGGATGTTCCCCTTCTTGTTATAGCCTATATAAAACGTTGAACCATCGGACCCTGGGAACATCGATTCTGGGCAATGGTGGACACCCTACACACATACGCATGACTACATAATTCCTCACCTTTTCAAGGAGCAAAAATGGAGTTAGGCGCACTTGGCCCTACTTTCGTTCGCTTGTTTGACAGCTGGACTTAAGGGGGCCTAGCTCCGTCCTCTATCCCTACGCCATATCCTAACACAGTCACATGATGTTGACTGAGGGCCTTGTGCATGTGGTGGAGGATGAAGGGATCAACTAAGTTCTCACTTCAAAGTACGTTTTTTCCTTGTCCCAGGGGGACAAGGCCCACTAAGTTCGGCGTCGCTAGCGAATAAAAGTTGCCAAGCTTTGCAAGCGAACACAATCGATGGCCAGAAACTGTGAGGACGAAATTCTCCCTGTGGACATCCACCACTGTACACGTTTAACTATGTTCGCCTGGCATGGTCGTGCAAAATTTGTGCGAAAGAAGTGTACTATCGTCTATAGACCTACTGCAAGCACTACCACTGCACAATGCACATTGGACTGCCCTCTTTGACCGAACGTCCTTGATCAGCTGGAATGACGTGCGCAGTCGTAGTTTTTCGCTGTATAAATAAGAAAACTACTCTGTTTACTGGATGGGACATTGATCGTAGTGTCGTTAGTTTCCGACCAATTTCACTCATTTCTGTGCAAAACCCGACACTAAAATGAGGAATCAACATGACACATAATGATTCGAATATCTAGGTAAAGGTATACTTTTGAATACCACAGCAATGTCTTTTGTAATGTCTTGTGGCACGCATCAAATTGGAAAGAAAAAGGAGCTCCACACCACTCACTCTTCACAATGACGGTTTTCCCTAGGGAGTTCAGGAAAACTTCTAATTAATCTCTGCTATTTCCAATTCCTCCCCGGCCACCACAATGAAAGATTTATTGTATATAAATTACAGACTACGAAGTTTCTATGCTCGTGAAGAACTGATATTCGAATATATAGGTGGATTCTTGAGAATCTATTCTACCTATTCTCCTTGGAATAATGCTGCTGCCTGCGTTCCATTTACCGTCGTGAACACGTGTACACGACTTCACGGACCGTTCCTTTGTACCAAGCGTGATCACAGTGGTGAAGTGGGACTTCCGAATAGCAACTCTACTTCACACTTGTATCCAGATGGCGGAACATTCGACCAACTGAGTTGAAAAGTCGAAGCCAAATAAAAGTCTCCCATGTACAAAGGAATAAATTCAGGTCAATATTCTCGAAGATGAGTGCATTCAAAAACAATCACTACAGTTGGTTGCGAATCAATTCTATAAATAGCAAAAATTTCGACGCATAATGCTGTGCGCCGAACGTCGGCGACGAGTGCTTTTCGCGCAACACTACCCAGTGAGTATACGTTTATCGTTAAACTTTCGATTTTCGAAGTTGCCATAAATGTTCAAATTCCAATTTTAACTTTCGATTCTAATTGATATTGATGATTATTATAGAACCAGTGAAAACACTACTACTAAATCTTCTTTATTCCCAATGGTTGTACAATACGGGTGTTTTTAATTTCGCCATTTAGGCCGCCATCTTGTATTCCATTTTCACGACTTGTTTTACTGGAAGCGCAATTCACGAGTGGGAAAGTCGTGATCACGAAATTCACGAGGTAAATGGAACGCAGCATAAGAAGCATGGTCCGACCGTGAGCAAATACTATTGCTCAACTTCATGACGTAACCAAAACAAAACCACGGCGGGAAAATCTGAATGCGAGAGATCGAGACTAGCTAGCTGAACATGAGATTGAGGAATTACCTGTAACCAGGCCAGTTGGGTCTAACCTACTCGGACTATTCCTAATCCAAAACCTTGCATGAAGCTGAGCCATCAGGTTACGAATCACCGTCCTCGAAGTCATCAGAATGGCCTCAACAAACAAAACAAATGCTAATGGTAATATTAACTTGGGGAGCCTATCACTAATAGGCCTACTTTATGATACAGTCAAAGTCTAGTCGACAAAAGCTGACTGTATTCACTTCACTTCGTAAAAGGAAGTATTGCCGGTTCTTTATTGAGAACTATCACTATCAGAAGTAATACTCGTCTAGGCCTAGTAGTACTGCCCTACTCGTACTCCTTAGCCTAGACCAAATGCTGGTAGTGCCAGGCAAGGTAGTTTGTAGTATTCAGTACAAGCCTAGGCTAGGCCCCAATCATGTCATGACTCGATCAATATCATGAGTAACTTAGACTTAGGCCCTAGGCTAAGAATAGGGATGACAAAGTGCATAGTTTACAACTCATCATAGTTCACTTTTTTGAATTTCACATTGTTGTACACTGTATGTTGAGAGAAAATATAATCTATTTCCTTGATGCATATGCCCAGGCTAGGCCTAGGCCTAATTAATTGTGTGTTTATACTAAAAATGACAGAAATAGAGATTATACATGCACGCACTCCCATGCATATTGGGGGCGTGGCTTTCGTAAAGAAGGATTTTGGTGAAACAAAATCTACAGCGTTTCTGTCTAATGAGATTTCCCCGTAAAGTTTAGGCCAAGTAAAAAAAAAAAATAGTTTCTCGTCCTAACTTTGCTGGAAGTTTGGGCGTGAGGGCTTTTTTTTTTCTTTTTTTTGTGCTCTCAGACAGTCCAGATACCCTTTTAGTACTGTGTTCGCGTAACAGCATTCTGGAAATGAGCATTATGCTTCTTTTTTTTCTTTTTTTCTCTGAGGTTATACCCCCTAGTGGCCACAAAGCCATCCCAAAATGTTCCTTCATAGTTTGCATGGCATCAGTAGTAAGCTTTTCCTTTAAACCTATTTTGAAGAGTTATCAAGTGAAGTTGTCAAAAAAAAAGAAATTTGACAATTATCTAAAAAAGCGTGCGGGCGGGGACGAGAAACTGCTTTTTTTTTTTACTTGGCCTTATAACTCTGCCAACCTATAGGCAACATGCGAATTTCATTTCATAGGGGCACTTTGTGTTAGCAGTCAATGAAGCAAGTCAGAAAAATTACCATATTTCACTCATTTGTGGGTGTATCAAATCCTGATTATTCTACTCCACGTAAATCTTGCGGCAATTCTGATTTCTGCAGTTTTTAGTATGATACCAAGACCAAAATATCAGAATTAGGTAGATACACCCACAAATGAGTGAGATATTGTGATTTTTTCTGGATTGCTCCATTGACTGCATTCAGAAAACTAGCAAAATCCTCTTGCCACTCCCAGGCTCCCACATTAACGCAAATTGCAAGTGTACAGCCAGTGAATACACATGTGCACGTCTCAATCAACACCTGTTGCTGCACAGTTGCTATGCACTTGCTACGTACTGTAGTTGCTACAATGTCTAATACCTGGTACTAGTTTTGTCACTCTTCTTTTGACATCTTCCAATAATTTGATATCCTTCACCAAATACGGTCTCCAAACCGGCATACATTTGTCAAGATGGAGCCTAACCAGTGACTTATAACTTGAGTATGATGTCTTTGTCACGTTGGTGAAGTTTCTCTTGATGATGCCAACCACTCTTTACTGCTAGTTCTGTCCCATTCATGTTATATTTGTACTTCCGATGTCCAAAAGGAATGACTGAGCATTCATCTGCAATTCTGCATTGAGTGATATTTGCCATTTTGCTGTCCATTGCAAGAGTTTGTTGATGTCCTCTCTCTTGTAGATGATCTCTGTCTTCTGCCCTCTCTATTGGTCTTAGAACTTTGATATCATTTGCTAATTTGCTCAGCTCAGATGTTATATTTATGTCCTCTGGTAACACTTTCGAAGTAATGAAGAAATTCTCTGTATAAACATTGTGGAATCCTTTGAGAATCTTGATGGTTCCCATAAGGTCACCTCGATCCCAACCCTTCTCTGGAAGCTGTAGTGCTGATAAATGCTCCTCGTAACTTGAATGACGCAGAGCTGGTAGAAGTTTGAAGCACTTCTCAAGATCTTCTCTAAAACTGCAATTTTCTTTTTCTAGGTGAGGCCTCGAAACTTGAATACAATACTCTAAATGTGGTTAGGTAAAACTGTTCATGCACAATGCTAGGCTTTCTTCATCCAAAATTCGCCTTGTAATTCCTAATGAGGTTGATGCCTTCTTCACAGCTTCTGCACACTGGATTCTTGGTTTCAGATAGTTTGAAATGAAAATGCCATCTCCTCGGTGGTAGTAGTTTCATGAAGAATGGTTGATCTAAATTGTATCAAAACTTTTTTTTTGTTATCTTCAACATGTATTACTTCATTCACGATTTTCTTTCCATGTTTTGCAGCGAATAGCACACTAACAGTGCTTAACAAAATATAATAACGTCGAGCTGGAAATAGTGACTACTTTCAGGCTATCCATTCTCAGTTATTATATTTCCATGGATTGGAGAGGAAGAGATACAACGTGAATACTCCATTATTTGGAAAAAACAAAAATGGAAGTTGAAACAACTAGCATCGGAGACACTTGATGCTGTCAAGGGAAGGAGCCACTAATGGCGCGAGGAAAGACGATAGAGAAAACCCTGGGCAGGGACCACAACACCTATGTTTGGTCACTACATGTACCAGCCCCCCCTCCTCTGCCTCATTGGCTGAAAATATTGTTGGTGCATGTGAGAGTAAGTTCCCGCCATGTGTGAGATGCTGGGAACCTCTGCTATCTGTCAATTACTGACTGCCGTTCTGTGGTACGGTAGGAGTCCTTTACTGTGACTCAACAGAATGTCATGCAGACTCAGCCAAGTTGAGAGAAGCACAAGTTCGAGTTCAGGAAATTATCACCATATGAAATTTACAGTGAGTTTACACTCCCAACAGGAACGACTTGTTCTTGTCATCCTTCGGAGATTGAAGAGAGAAGAGACCAATCCGGTCAAACACTCAAATGGTATAGGAGAATCAGGGCCTGCCTTGGAGGAAAGGTGAATACATAAATTCAATCACTGAACTTCTCTCAAAAAGAGCTCTGTTATGCAGGCACTAAAAAAAGTGAAGCTAGTTCATCTAGCATTCGTTTCGGCCAAAATAGTCCATATTGAGGAGGTAAATGACAAAATTCTTATTAACCCACAGATTGAATTGGATATAATCTTGATAGTTGGTAATGTCATTTAATCCAATGGTACATTTGGGCTTTCAGGAGGTTAGGTACAGTGTATGTATTATAACTCAAAGAACGCTACCTCTCATCAGGCCGGGGATATTTAACAATGTGCATTATTCATCCGAATTCTGGAGTACTTCTACTCTATGCCAAATTTCTCAGTCCTCACATTGCAAAATAATATGGTGGGCTATATGTGCCCTGGGTGTCCTTGGTTTGTTATAACATACAGCCAAACTGCTGTCAGAGACATTATGTGTGCCTCCATCAGTACTTTGGTTCCTGCTATCTGTTTCAGTGTAACCTCATAACGCAAACAAGAGGTTTGTTATTAGGTTTTGGGTGTTGGAGATAATGAAATGGTGTCACTCAATCTGGCTTTTTGGTTGTTATTTTTTCAGGTCCACCGCAACCAAACAAGACGTTTGTACTTAGGTTTGGGTGTTGGAGATAAATAAGGTGTCACTCAATCATACTTTGTTCTCTGCTATTTTTCTTTTTCAGTGTAACCACAGCAACCCAAGGGAAAAAAAAAAAACCAAAGAGGTTGTATGCGTTTGTTGTTGGAGATCAGATAAATGATGTCACTCAATCATTTTTGTTCCTTCTATCTTTTCAGTGTAACCTCAGTAACCAGAACAAGATTGGAATGACTGTTTGGGTGGAGATCAATAATGGTGTCCTCGATCAGTACTTTGTTCTGCACTTTCAGTGTAACCACAGCAACCAGATCAAGAGGTTGTGTGAGTGTCTGGGGGTTGGAGTTATGAAATGGTTGTCACTCAATCCGAGTACTTTTGTTCCTGCTATCTTTCAGGTAACCACAAACAACCCCAAAACAAGAGATTGTGTGAGGTCTGTGTGTGGAGATATGATACTGTGTCACTCAAACAGTAGTTTGTTATGTTATCTTCGTGTAACCACAGCAACCGAACAAGAGGTTGTATGAGGTTGGAGTGTGGAGATAGATAATGGTGGTCACTCAAACGTAGGTTGTTGTTGTATCTTCAGTTGTAACTCACAGCAAACGAACAAAGAGGTTGTATGAGGGGTGGGTGTGTGTTGGGAGATAAGATTAATGGATGCACTCAAACATAGTTGTGTTGTCTATCTTCAGTGTACCACAGCAACCAGAACAAGAGGTTGTATGAGGTTGGGTGTAGGAGATATTGATAATGGTGTCAATCAAAACAGTAGTTTTTCTTGTTATTTTTCGTATAACCACAGCAACCACCTGAACAAGCGGGTGTGAGGTCTGGGGTCAAAATTAAATAAAAGATTAAGGTTCCACAATAGTGGTTTTTCTCTTATTTTTCAATGTAAAACAAATCAACGACAAGGGGTGTAGAGGTTGGGTGTCGAAGATTAAATAATGAATTTTAAAATGTTCCACTCATCAGTGGTTTTTTCGCGTCTCCCTTTATCTTTCAATGTCACCAAATCAACCAGAACAAGGGTGTATGAGGTGATGGGTGTTAGAGATGAACTAATGGCAGGTCATACGCAGCTACACAAGAGGTTGTGTGCGGTTGGGTGTCCCGAAAGAAAAAAAATGGATTGGGTCACTCATTGCAGTGGTGTGTGTTGTTATTTTTCAGTGTACCACGGCGACCAGAAACCAAGGGGTTATGAGGTTTGGGTGTCAGAGTAATGTGTCAACAAACACAAGTGGTAATGTATGACTACTATTAAGAGTGGATGAAGGTGAGTAACTTTCATAGTTGGCAAAAACCGCCACCAAAGAAAACGTTTTTCAATTTCAAAAACAAAAATGTCTGGATTTAGTTTATTCCCTTTCAGATCATCAATTCTACTCTCTATTTTTGCCAAGCAGAGGTTCATCATCCCCTAGATATGACATGATTGTTTCTAGGGAAATATTATGGGGTATATGCTACAATACATAGTCTGGTACTATTTTACATTCCCTACAGCCCCGTTTCAATTTTCTTTTTTGGGTTTCAGTTCACACATCTGTTCGGCTCTTCACATTTTCCTGCAGAAATGGCCACTGTGACGACCGCCAAGCATCAGTTGATGTGAGTATCACTATGGGTATGTGCTTGTTTGCACACACTGCGTTTATTTTTCCATTATTTCGACACAGCATTGCCCTCATGATGCATATCATAGTAATTCCTGGAGACAAATTGATCAAGGGCAGAATTCTCACTGATGATTGTTGCCTCACCTGGCCTCCTTTGACTCAGTGCTGTTGTCAAGCCTGGAGTAACTGAAAAATGTTTTAATTTGGATGTGGCAAATGTGATGAAGTTTGTTTTCACGGGAATTTTTTGATTTTGTACAATCTACATTTTGGACACATGTCTTAATGCTCAACAATCATGTGAAGTGGACTATTGATTATATTATTACAGGGACTCAAATACTTTGACCAATTTTCCACCGATGCACAGAAATTACACATTGTCCCCCTGCCCCCTGCTGTCATAAATATTTGTTTCACATGCCAATCTTTCACCGTGCTATTTTGGAGAGAAACTGTCACATGACCATTGAGCTATGTTGCGCGATGACTAACTCTGACGACACTTTTAAAGGTGAAAAGGGCATCTTTATCAGCTATGGCTTCCCTTTGCATGCTGGTCAAACAGCCAGTAGTAGCATGTTTGTCCTTCCCGGTATGCGTTGCGGTTACCGGAATGATGGGCGTGTATGGGGCCACAACCACGACCTACATGCCCACGCTTCGGAGTTGGGACCATGCCATTCGCATCTCTTTTCTGCTACATGTTAATTTATAGTAGTTATTGCATGATCATCTGTCAGACTGCTGGTTCCATATCAATTGATATATTTGTTCTTTGCCACCAAGTGGTGGTTCAATTCACTGTGCTCCTTACAGGCTTCCTTTAATCTGGAAATTTGAATATATTCGAGAAAATGAGCATCAATGGGATTACAAATGAATGCCATCCTTCGATACATTGATCTACAAGAAGAACTTCAGTCAAAATTATGAGCACTGCTCAGATCTTGTCCTTTTCGGATACACTGGTGATCATTCGCAGATTTAAAAAAAAAAAGCCAGCCGTAACCAATATATTAATTTCACACAGAGGAAACCTATTCCATGAAAATACAAATTGGACTCCTTTAATACTATCGTTTCAAGAGATGTTCCATTCAATTGTAGCGGTTTTTTATCAGTAAAACAATAGATTAATACATGCGACCGTCTGTCAACGTCGGATTGTATCGGATTTAACCTGGTTTCAAACAAATACGAAAACATTCACGGCTTTGATTAGAACAGTTAATCAGCCATTTGTAGAACAACAAAACGATGTGGCCAGTTCTAAGTCACCGGCCGCTCGAATTGGCAATGGTGTGGCGCTATAAGAATCATGCAATAATTAAATGCCAGTTCACTACATCCCCCCTTTTCAGAACAATCAAATTACAGAGTGTGCAAATTTAATAGTTGTCTAATATCCAGCACACGACAAACAGTTATTCCTTCGCAAAAAGTTTCTTCGAAAAACCTGAAGCTGATATGAATGAAGGGAAATGTGAATATACGGTGGCAAACACAGTCACCTGCCCTAAAACTGATCGTTAACACTATGATTTGTGTTTTGCTATGGATGTACAGTCTTAAAATACTTATGAAAGAAGGAAAACTAATAGTTTACTACTACAACACGAAAAACCTCACAAGATCAATTCACCAAAGGTCCCTATGATGAAACAAACATGCACAGAAAACCCAAATTCATGTCTCAACTGCCCTGTAGGCCAAGACCACTAACTATAAAGTACGTATGTGACATAATCTGTTTTCTAAAAGTTTGGTAAAACGCTTGGTCCTAGTTGGCCGTGAAATGATGGTCGAGTCTTGTTTTATTGTCCACCAGTCTGCACTGACTATGGCATCTCCTGATTTGTCCATCATCAGGTTTAGTGTCATCTCTTATTATCATTGTACTTCTTTAGGTGAGAACGATTCTTCTGCTTACTTAACAACCTGAGGAGATGGCTTGTCACTGGTGGGTATGATACTGGTCTAAAAACTTTTGTTTTTGCTCTCTTGCCTACTAGTACTTTATCTCCTAGGCTTATTTCAGGGTCCCTTGCATTCCTTTTTAGGTCACTGTAGTCCTTAGACCTTTGTTTCATTTCTTGAATCCTATCGAAACTAAAACATTTTCCCCGGACTTCACTCACTTCTGGCAAAAATTCGTACGGATCGTAGCTTGTTGAACAGAGCTCCGCTGCCAGGCTCACTTCCAGTCGTGATTGCACTGTGAGGAGTTCGACCGGATAAGCAATAGGAAATTGTTCAACTCACTTCTCCAATCTTTTTTTACTGAGCAATTCCTGAGTGACTGAGACGGGTTCGATTTGTCGCTCTACCATCACCGTTGGCTTGGGGCCACAAGGTGTGGTTGTCCTAGACCTATGCCACAAGTTCCAGGTAGAACTCAACTTCAGCAGAAACAAATTGAGCCGTTGTCTGTTTTAAGCGTTTCAGGTACCTGCCTACGAACATTGGTTCAAGTGATTTTTTCGCTTTTTCAGAGGAGTGATTACTTTTAGCACGTCAACTTCAAAGAATCTATAAAGTCCACAACAACAAAGAGTATATGACCATCTGTTTTTGGTACTGGTCCCATTAGGTCAGCTGCCACATGCTGCCACGGCATAGTGGGAGTTTTTTTCTTGGGTAGACTGTATCGGATTCGGATTTGAAGCCATGCCCACTACCTGGGATCCATGACATGTTTGCATTTTGATTCAATCCCTATCAGCACCCGGCCACAAACTTTCGGTCGAAGCCGCTGCTTACTTTTAATCATCCCCTGATGGCCTTGTCGGGCCAGTTCCACAACCTGCTCACGAAGCACCTTTGGGATAATGATCCTATTGCCTCGTAACCAAAAACCTACAGAGCCAGTTCATGCCTACCCATTTTGGTACGGCCTTGGAATTTCTGCCCAGTTCTCCTGCTGGATACACCCTGAGTAGTTCAATTCTGGCGTCCACACTCCTTTCATACTCCTATCTCTTTGATCGGATTGCAACTGGTGCTGCGTTTCGTGCCACAAATCTGATATGCTCTTCGCCAATGTTGACCCTAGTTCCCACCTTGCTGTGGTGAGCCTAGACAATGCATCTGCTATATTCTCGTTACCTGAATATACTTTACTGTGAACGTAACGACTGCACCTAAGGACCCTCTCTCCAACGTGCAGTGGTTTTGACCGCTTAGAATAATATATGCCAATGGCTTAAGACAGTCATAACTCAAATCGGTCCATATAAGTAATTGTGGAACCCTCGCAGGCCCACAACAGGCCCACTCCTCTCCTCTCGGTCTGAGATAACGACGCTCCACTTCAGTTAGGCTTCTACTAGCGATGCGATAATTCGCGCTTCGCCCTTATTGGTTTGAACCAAGATCGCACCTAGTCCCCACTGGACTGGCCTCGCTATTACCTTGTTATTGGCATTCTTATCGACATATGCCATGTGTCGGCTTTCGTGAGCGCATCTTTTAGACTCTGAAATGATTGCTCCTGCTCTTCACCCCATTTAGAAAGTTTCCCCCCTTTTATTGGTACCGCCTCAACGCTCTGACACCGTCGCCAAATTCGGGATAAACACGCAATATTGAACCACCGAGAAAGCTCCACCTCGGAGGCGTTTGGCTGTCGTACATCCCATACTGCGCTCGACCTTTGCATCCACTTGAACAACTCCCCTCCATCATACAGTTGTGTCCCATAGACCAGTTCTGCATCCGATTCACATTGCATCTGTTTGTTCAGATTAAGTCCCGCCTCTTGATACCTCCATACCCTTCTCCCATCTTCGTTCTGTTCGTCAGGTCCTTCTCATGTACGATGATGTCGCACATAGATTATTGAGTGCCGTCACATCCACTCACAACCTGTTGGATGATGTGTTGGTATAGTCAGGCGCTGAGCTGATACGAACATCAGCGTTTATACCGGTATAGCCCCGTGTGCGTCACGATGTTTGATTCCACTAGACTCTTCTCTTTCTTCGCTAAGCTTCCAATCTGATTGAATCCCATGTTCAAATCAAGTTTGCTGAATATCGAGCTGTTATTCATGTTGTGCAGGATCTCCTCGATAGTGGAATGGGTAACCGTTCACCGAGAAAGCTCGGTTTTGGGCTAGCTCATGTCGACACAAAGTATGACATGTCTCCAGACGGCTTAGGCACGACCACTAAGGACTCACCCAAGGAGTTGGCCCTCCCACCTTCTAGATAATATCCTGGCTCTCCAGCTCGTTCAGCTTCTTTTCCACTTTGTCGCGTATGTTGAAGGGTACACGTCTCACCTTCTGGGCGACTGGCGCGATTTGAGGATCAATGTTTATTTTCGCCTCATAGTCCTTCATCTTACCGATCCCCCTCACAGCATTTTTTTGTGAATTTTTCAAGTATGTCCTCTTTGTTTCATTTGTCCGATTTGAGGTCCCAGCATGAGCACTCCCAGTTCAGTCGCGGTCTTCTTTCCGAGCAAAGAATCCCCTTCTCCTTTATAACGAAGAACCTGTTTTGCGTACAACGTTAATTTCTTACTTTGTTTGGAATTTTACCGAGTAAATCCCGTGGTTTTGAACTCCCATAGGCAAAGAGCTGTTTAGTCGTTTTCTCCGATTTGCACTTGACACTGTTCGATTTCAGATACTTCCAAGCTTCTTCCCCGATAACGTTGCAGGTTGCCCCCGATCGATCACTAACCGAGATTGGACCACCGCCTACGTTTATGCTGATCTGTTCAGATTAACTTGAATCCTTTACTGTGAATATATACTCATTGTCATTGTCAGAATTCACCTTGTTTACTTTTCTGTTGCTCGAACCACGTTCCTTTTGGATGCTCTCCGGTTTATTTCTGCCAGCTGCTTTGCGAGTGTCCTTTCAGCTTACATTTGGTTGCAGTTTGGTCCTCTCTGGCTGGGCAGTTTGCGTCCCTGGCTATGGGGCCTGTGTTGCCACAACCGAAAGCGTGCCCCTGAGTTCCGAAGGCCTTTTTGGTTTGGCCCGTTCGGTTAGTGTTATTCCTTTCCACTTGGGCCTGCCCCTTTACCAGAGATTGTTTACTGTCCACACAGTTCACTCGAGTAACACCCTCCATTTGTTTTAGCCTGGGTTCTACCGCTTCGATCTATCTCGCGATCTTCTGTACTTCCAACCAGCGTTAGTGCTACCCTTCAGCAATAATTTGCGTCTCAGTTCATTTTTCTGACACTTGTCGATAACTTGTTCTCTGATTTGTTCAGATGGGTTGTCGAACCCGCAATTTTCATCTTGAACGCTTCAGTTTTGCCACATATTGGTCCACTGTTTCATACCTTTTCCTGTCCCACTGCCGGAAAACAATGGCGTTCGTACGGAATGTTTATTTGTGGTTTGAAATACTTATCGAGTGTTCCATGCCTTTTCATACTCACTGCTGTGTCCTGGTACACCTCAGCAACCTCCCGGATCTATCAAGGTCCAAATATCTCCACTGTACTCCATCCCCGCAGTATGCAACAACAACCGCTTTCTTGCTGTTTTGGTCCGTGATGGCCTTTCCCCACCGGTATATGTAGCCGCCCGTTTCCATTTTGTCCACCTGGGCCTTACTGGTACATCCCCAGCTACGTCAAATTAACCATATCGACGTCCCGATTGATTGCCATTTCATCAACCTGTTATTTAGTTTATCGGTTTCTTAAGTCATCCTCGTCCGCAATTGCGCCGTCTGTCCACGTCGGATGTATAGGATTAACCTGTTTCACAACAAATACGAAAACATTTCCGGCTTTGATACGAACAATTTAATCAGCCATTTTGTAAAACAACAAAACTACGTGGCCAGTTTCTAAGTACACACGGCCGGATAGAATTGGCAATGGTGGCGCTATAAGAAATCATGCAATAATTAATGCCAGTTCACTACACTACAGTGGGTCGCTTCCTGGCTGGAAGGAGGACCTGAATAGAGGCTGAATGGAACTGATGAGCAACTCGATATGAGTAGGAGCAGCACGCTATGGGCTTCTGGCGTTCACCACGATGTGGTTATGGCAGGTTTTTGGTCGACTCACACTCGTGGGAGGCACATGGCCGGGATGCAGTTACCACACCCACCCCCCCCCCCCCCACTTCCAATCACCCAGCCTCTTTTGAGCAAGCGCCCACGGCTTGATCGAGCCCCAAAACACCCCCCCCATCCTCCAACTCAGCTCTCCTGGAGTTTGCAACCAGCCGACAGTCACGTGGAACAGATCCTCTGCTGGTTGGTGTCATTTGGCTGGAAAGGTAACTCTACAACCCCCTGCTGCCATTATTTTGCTAATACTTCTATTTTAAATTCCGATTGGCTGACTGACGAGGTCTAGCCCGCCATCCGTTACTTTTGCAATACCGGGCACTGGTCATAGTAACTCACAATTCAAGCCGCTACTTGTTTTGTTGGCGTGAATATATGAAATTAAACTAACTTCACTGGGTGGTTAAGATATATTTAGGGATTCTGGTATCTCCAGAGAGATGTCTTGTCTCTTCACTTTCATTGTGTGATACATGTTCATTATGCATCCCATCCATCCATGATTAATACAGCCAGGGTTCTTGATGGGACTTACTTATCTCCCTTTACCATAGATTCAATCATCAACGGTTCCCTAACTCTTGATACAGCTGACGTTCAGCTCAAAGCGGATGCTACAGACCAAATGCCTGGAATGATTAAAAAAGAACACCTAATCAAACTGTGGTAGGATGCATCTACATTGTTGAATGTTTACTGCATTCTTTTTTTTGAAAGCTATCGACATGACAATGGAACCTTCTGATACCTACTGTATAGGGCCTTGCCATGAAGGGTAGTGTGTACATCATGAAATGTGAGCAGACATTACAAAGCCTCCTGAATGCCCCACATTTCTTATTTTGGGTTTGACTATGATACCTGCGGTTCTGTCCTTCCGATATATATAACCTACATTTACTTCTTTACATTCACATCGCAGGAGGTGATCGAAGCTTGGGCTGGCCTAGGCTATTACTCTAGAGGGCGCCGTCTATTGGAGGGGTCACAGGTGTTATGAATGACCTTGATGGGAATATCCCCGTAGCCGCTGCTGAACTGATGAAGCGTCTACCGGGGGTAGGGAAGTACACTGCATGTGCAATAGCCTCTATCTCATGCAAGGAGGTTTGTTCAATCCTATTAGGCTGTGCCTCACGATTAATTCATTAATCGATTAATCAAGTTGAAAAAAGATTAATAATCAATTAATAGAAAGAAAAAATTGTATTTGTTCTGGTAAGGTGATTGAATGTATAACAGGGAGGGCTGAATCGATAATTCTCCTGCACTTAACATGTATCAATCACATAAAATAAGGCTGACTGGCTAAGCTTTCTCTGTTAAAATTATTAAGGGTCTAGACACTGGTCAGAACATGAAAAGAGGGTGCGAACATTGCCTATTCTATAGCTCCTGAATAATCGGAACTTGATTTTGTCAATCGATTGATCTATTGTGCAACTAATAATCGATTAATCTCTAGTTGAACACAGCCCTAATCTTATGTTCAATGTTCATTGATGTCTCCGTGCCAAGTGATGGGGTGTTAATAACATGTAACAAAATTTAGTTGGGTGAAAATCCATGTATCCATTGTTTATTACTCTATTAGGATTTTTCCTGACTGTGGGGTCAGATGGCTGGAGCTAGGGTCCTTTATATACTGGAATTTGCAGAGGAGGTGTTGACTACTCTGGGCTGCTGAAATATCTTGAAACAGACTGGCTATTTTACAAAGTTGATACCTCATATCCCAACTATTTTACTTTGGGGGAGGGGGGAATCAGTACAGGGAACATTACATTGGAGTTTAGTACAAAATGGCCCACCGCTTTGGGTTCTCTGCCTATCCCACAGTCATGGATACCCAGTGCCTTACTTACTCAACTGCTCAAGCTAGAAATGGTCAAATTTTGTCTTGTTGATGCTGAAAAAACAACTTCCAAATTTTACAAAGAGGAGAGAGGTTAGGGCATCAAACCAGCAAAGCCTATAAATGGCACCTACTGACTACTTCTTGCTGTCTATGTGATGCTTGCCTGGGTCACAGTTTCAGGGGAAAACCTAGGGTTTTTGACTGAGAAAAAAAAAAAAAAGTAGGGGCACTTTATAACACCCTCAGTTTCTTACCTGAAACTTGGAACCGAAACTAATAGCTATTATCATAACAGGAATAGCCGCCAAGGTGCCACCACTCGTTGAAGATAGTGGTTGGGTCCTCTGCAGGCACCTGTTATGAAATGAAACTGCTGAAAAATGGCTAATACTGGGTGATTCATAGAATGTCGGTCTGGTACTTCCATCACCATAACCATCAGCGCAGGGGAAGATATTCAGCACTTAGCAGGGTTAACAAGTCGATTGGAAGTCTGCATGATGGGAAACGATTCTCATATTTTGCTGTTGGAAGTTGCGCCGCCCCACCACCATATCGTTCTGCTCTGCAAGCTCATTAGGCACTCAGTAATGCCTGTAGGGAAGTCTCCGGTAGATGAAATCGTTGGCATGATGAAGAGGCATTGGTGTCAACTGACAAAGAAGGCACCAAATCCCAAAGCAACGCTTGCATGAGGTCATACACCATGGATAATAGTCCCAGCATAACTAAAATTGATACAATAAATTGTCACACCCTGACATGTCATGTATGAGTTCTGATATACCTTCTCCTTCCACCTTGTGGCACGAAATATAACTGAAGGGCTGGTCAAGTGGGGTTGCCGTGGTATCTTTTTTTTTTCCGCCGCCAGATTAGGAGCCAGGATATATGACTTGGGCACATGGTGTACAGGTAAGTATCGCGTATACCTCTACCAATTAGTTAGGGGCAATGTTGAGCCTCTGATATACAATTGAGACTGTTTTTCACCGTGACCTCATGTGAACAATCGTGCAGCTCTCTCTCAGTTGTCATCAAAACAAAGCCTCTCCGAACCAGATGTTATGTCTGAATATGGGAAATTGGGCTGTTATTTTATTCAATCACCTGGAATCTTGTTCTTTGCCAGCCTGTTGGAGTGGTGGATGGTAACGTCATCAGGCTACTGACAGAATGAGGGCATAGTGGGCAGAACATCACAGCCAACCACTATGGACGTAATATGGTGAGGACTCTGTTTCCTTGATTCAACGCTGCACACGTACGTGGTTTGATTTATATTGAGTCAGTCTAAATAATTTCTAGCATCCAATTATGATAACGGGAAATACTCAACCACACAAACGTTCATTCAACCGAGCAAATTTTCCGGCAAATGCCTCTGAGACAGATATCCACTGATCCATCAGATATTTCTCCGGACATCTTGTGGACCAATTTTCAGCTGTGGGTAAGCAGCTTGACAAGTCATCATGTCTCTCAGTCTGTTGTTCCGTTAGTTCCTGAGGTTCGTCCGGTCTGTTGGTCACGTTCATTCGTAATTTTTTAACCGTCATGCGATCAGGTGAACTGGTGGGTGGATGAAGCATGACATTGCCTATGGATAGATCTTAATTGAATCCAATAATTACCCCCAAATTGTTACCACAGCCATTCTCATTGAACTCTTGTGGGGGTTTGTTTAAATTTTCCTCGAGCTGCTGACTGGCTGCTGGATTGGGGGACTGTTTAATTTTGTCTGTCAGCACTGAGGTGGCTAAAATCCAGGGAATGGGGGATTTACACTGTTCACTGCTACAGGCCTAGGAGTTATGCTGGGTATAACATAGTTTTGTTGGATACATATAGTAATATACAGGCTAGGAATGAGTTCGTTGGGTACTGTGCTGGGCTGATAGCAATATAACAGGTTAATGTGTAGAATGTTCTAAGCCCTTCAAGGTTATGAAGATGTCAGTAAAGGTTCATTAATGTGAACAAACCAATAAATGTGTATGGTGAAGCACATATGAAGCAGTGTATTCGCCACAGGAAATTTTGCTGTCCGCAGCCAGACAAGGACGTTGCGACTGCGCCTGTTTGTTTGCAACAATCATATTGAAAGGTAGGGGTGCACCAGATACACAGTCTGGCCGGACTATCTGACTGGATAATGGGGAAACTATCTGGTTCTGGGCGGATTCTTTAGGAATCCGGCTGGAACTGGAAATTTTCCATAGCTGTGCTTAGTCACATGAATTGGATTGAGTGGAATTTGTTCACAGTTGTATTCTTCATCGAAGCTGAAAGAGTAACTCTCAAAGAGCCAGTTAAAGGTGTGTCCACAAAATACAGTTCACAGTACTAATAGTGAGTGTGCACATAATTTTATTGCTTAACTCTGATAAAATGAACAAGAATACACTTCAACTATGTAATTTTCATCACACAAACTTTCTTCTAGGCCACATAGCTACTCGGTGAATTATTCCACAACAAACCATGCATATTGGCACTGTTTCATTCCTGGAAGAAACTACTAGGTTCCATTTTCCGAGCTACTGGTGGAAGGACCTTGAGAAACTATGTACTATGTGGCTGTATTGATGTAGTGTTTTATTGCTTAACTTTTTTATTCTTTAACTCATGAATTGAACAAGAATACAATTGCCCTCTTCATTATGCTTATTTTGTTAAAACACCTACTGTAAACCTACTGAAGTGAATCCCTCACAGCTGAGCATATTTTTGTCATTTTCTTCTTCTAGGAGCAGCTACTTAACTTGAACTAGGTTCCATTCCCCATCTTCTGGTAAATGAAACAATTAAAACTGTGTATGTACTGTGTACAATATTCAGCCTCATCTTCCCAGTTGGAATAAGCTATAGAAGGATAATAGTCTACATAGATTACAGATTACTAATAAAGTATTTGCCGAAATGAATCTTTTTGTTCATTCAACCTGGATATTACTAGAAATATGGTGATGGCTGGATTTGAAATTGATCCCGGTGGCTTCCCTATGGAGGGAATTTAGAAAAGTGTCAACAGGGCCTTTATATGGGAATTCCTAACATATTTTGAACCAACAGCATGCAGGACAATTCTCTGAAAACACTGCATCCTGTGATTTAAAATAGGAGAGCAACACAACACATGTTTATTTTTCCATTGTGAACAACTATGTGAAAGTATCGTCAATCACATTTATTTACACACTAGTCCTATACCTAGGAGCACTGTATCTGTATAAACCTAGACTGTCAGCCTAACTATGAGAATCAGCAAATTATTAACTTCAAGCCTCTGTGACCGTTTTCATCGGTTTTTACTAACAATGCATTTTTAATCATAGAGATTAATCACCTTTTCCAACCTGTGAAATAACTCCTTGAGAGAATAGGTGGGATTTGGCGACAGATTCAAACAACTGCCAGTTGTGTAAATCACTGAGGATCGAGTCAAATTTTTTTTTTCATTTTCAAATTTTCATGCAATATGATGCAGCTATAATTTTGAAGAGTGAAGGTGATTACTTTTCGATCAGGTTCATAATGTGTATTAGGGGTCTGTCCGATGTTCCCGGGTTCGATGTTCCAAGGTTCGATGTTCCCGGGGTTCAATGTTCCCCGTTTTTGTGTTTCAATGGCACCCAAATTTACCGGGTTTGATGTTCCCGGGGTCCGATGTTCCCGGGTTCGATGTTCCAGAGGTCCGACGTTCCCAAGGATCATAAATTTAGGAATAATTAAAGTATAAGGAAAACAGGGAACAGCGAACCCCGGGAATATCAAACCTCGGGGGGAACATCGAACCCCGGGAACAGCGAACCCCGAGAATATCAACCTCGGGGGGAACATCGAACCCCGGGAACATTTACATGGCCCTGTGTATTAGGTGCATGAACAATGAGGGAGGTTGCACAGGTGCAAATATTGTAAATTCAATGTTACAATGTTTTTTGTAGAACACTCCTCTCAAGCCTAGTCTATTGTAATTTGGTTTCCACATTCAAGTAACTAGAGAGCGAACATTCTCATGTTTTTTCTCCCCATTTGAGTTCCTAGGAGTTTGTCAACTGCCTGTTGCAAAAAAACCTACTAATCCGGTGATTTCAACCAAGCCATGAGGGCTGGGGGCGACATATGTACCCCCAAGAACCCCTACTGCACGGACTGGCAGTGAAAGATTATGGTAGCTTTCAAAAGGGTGAGTGGATTTTATTTGGTATATAGATTTCATGAGTCATTCTACATTCCAGCCTGACTCAACGGAGAATTGCAAACAAATGCAGACATAAGCACTTATATTGATGAGTGCATGAACCCATATTTTGGGGTCAGGTCAGAGGTAACCAGAGGTCAAAGTCGGAATCTTGTAACATGATAAGTCCAGAATTCTTGGTCTGAATCAAGCTGAAAGTCAGTGTGTAGCTTCTTATGAGGAAGTACAAAAAGACCATATTGTTTTTCCTCAAAAGTTGGGGGGGGTCAATGGGGGGAAATTAAAAATTATGCCAAGATAAAAACTGACATCATGGTCAGTTTGGCTTTTAACACAAAACTCGACCTAGAACGGAATTTATAAAGCTTCAAACCTGTTAATGTGTGTCCCCTTGGTGAGTTACATGGGGGGAAAAAAAATTAATGTTTTGAGGTTAGGTTTCAAAGGCCATTGAGGTCTTTTGTAGAAAAGTTTTATGTGGCAAGTTCAGCATGTCCATCCACGGTCAAACATACAGGGTGGATGAAGCTTATACTTGGTATGTGTGCTTTACATAATAAGTACATCTTTAATTGTTTTTGCTTCAGATCCAAATTGTTTTCAGAGTCAAGGAATCACTAAGCCTTTTGGCTCTTTATGCTAATCGTTTAAGGCACTGCACAAGGTGCTTAGGATCCCAAACCACATTCAATTCAATGAAATCACCAAAAAAACAAGAATGTTAACTATATACAAAAATGTATATCAAGGCAAAGCCACTGGGGGGGTGCAAGGGGGTTGTGACCCCCTCAACTGTTGGGAAGGCTTCCATACATAATGATTTTTTTCCCATCAAATGTTTCCCATCACTGCTTCGGAACCCCCCCCAAATTGCCTGACCCCCAATTTTTCAGACAGTGGAGAACCCTCCGTAAACCATTGTAATCATAATTCCAATACAATTTGCCGTCTGTGATCTGTCAAAGGGGAGCCGAGAAGCAGACAATCTCTGACAGATCAGAGGAAAAGAATTCAGACAGCAATGAAAACGTTACTGCTATTGAAGATATTGTGAGTATGTGCTCTTACTGCTTGGGGGGGCGAAAGGACAACAGAGGAATCGAATACTAAGATAGTATGTGGGAATGGAGAACTATATACGACACGCCTAAAACCCCACCTAAATGCGAGTGTTCGTATCCAAAGTTAAAAACCTTCAAATTTGGGTCACATCTGACATGATATAATAAGTTAATGCACAATAATGTGTGACATAGCAGCTGAACAGCACAAAAAATTCCTTTTAATTTCATTGTTTTATGTGGTAATTTCTCAACATTATATTGCCGTTTTCTCACCAATATGATCATCACACACAAACATCACTGCAATCAATGATGTTGGATGTGATGTCAGGATCATCCTCATTGCATTGAGTTATTCTTTCGTTTCTGTAGTGATGGCATGTCCACTCTGCCTTCCGTCCAGTGACCCATGGGATAGCAATCTTGGGGTCACGAACTTCCCGCGCCAAAAGCCAAAGAAGCCTCCACAAGGAACAAAAGGTCAGGAGGTCAAAAGGTCATTGATCATTATGGAGCCTTTACTGCCACAAAACCTGACATCTGATCTGTCCAAGGAGAGAAAAAAAACAAAAAAGCTGGTCATCACATTCACTCATACATGGCCTCCAGTTATGATATTCCATCTTGAAAAAAACGGCGGCAATAAAAGGAAGGATTGCAATGAATTAATTAACTTGAAGGAAACTAACTATAAATCAGGGGTTTGCAACCTACGGCCCACCCACCGGCCCGCCGTGTTGAGAATCCGGTGCCGAGGGCGCAGTCAAAATAATGTGCAAAAAAAACAACAACTGGGGGGGTTTCATGTGCCAATGGCTCTTTGATGAAGGAGATATGAAGGCATATGATATGTGCTCCCAAACTCATAGGATATTAATGCTTGCCTCAATGACTGATCCCCCCAGCAGAAGACTTGACTGCACGGGTGCAATGCAATAATATTATTACCAGTGTTTCATCCCCTTTTCTATGAGTTCAAATGAACAGACAGACTTCTGAATGAATCACAAAACCCCAGATTGCATGAGATGACTAGGTAGTTTAGTTTGCCTCCCAGCCCTAGTGGTTTGGCCTGGTTTGATGTTTTGCTTTAAACCATGGGCTGGCCATCATAGTCATCCACGCCAGTCAGTCTAACTCCTTCATCTTCTTCATTTGACAAAAATTTCTCTGATTCCTACGGAGCATATTGTAATTCGTGGTGATGACCTCATATGACCAACTTTCCTCTGTACTGTTGCTTCCGTCCATTCCCGCTGACAGGGTTCCCGCGGTCATGGAAAAGTCGTGGAATTTAATTCCTTCAATAAAAATCCAGGCCTGGATAGTTTGGGAATTCAGTGAAAAGTTGTTGAGTCATGGAAAAGTCATGAAAATTTTCATGAAGTGATATTGTCACTTTCTCACAGCTGTTTGCTGTTGTTGCTTTGGCTCTGTTTTGGATGTTCAGTTGAGAATTCTGTGCGAGATGTCTTAGAGAAAGTCATGGAAATCCTTCATTTGGTCATGAAAGTCATGGAAATGTCATGGAAATTAATTGCCCAGAATCTGCAGGAACCCTGGCCGTTGACCGTTGCTGGATTTTGACTGCATCTCCAGGTTTTGAGTTTTTCAGTGGATGTGCTAGTTGGTCTTATCAGTGTTACGTTGGATGCATTCTGGGGTTGTCAGTTTCCCACTTTCGTCATTGACACCATGATTCATGTGCCGATGGCTCCTGAATGAATTAGATATGAAGGCTTATAATAAGTGCCCAGCTTGTAAGTTTATTTCATGCTTGTTCTCGATATCTGATCCCCCTGAAGACTTGACTGCATGGGTGCAATGCAATGAATATTATTACTAGTTCACATCTGGTGAAAGATTCGCAGCTGACAAAAGATGCAGGATCCAAGTCTGCCCCACCCTTGGTGGGCCTTGAATGGGTTGATCCTCTGCCTCAAGAAGTAACATGAAAAAAAAATATAAAAAATTCAGAGAAAAAAACAGCCGGATTCGCATCGCTCTGTTATGGCAGAAGTACTCATTCAATTATCAAAATTGGGAACACAACAAACTGGACCCAGGCTCAATACACAGTATAAATTTGACAGAGTATAATGTGATTTGAGTCAGGTGAAGTCCAGCACTACCGCTGACGTTCACAGTCTGGGGGGGTGACCTGCATGTCCCATGTACAAAGCATAGGACTAGGCGAAAGGGTGTTAGGACCTACAAGGGGGCGGGCTGTGGAATCAAATTGCCATCTGAGTTAACACAGTTCACTGATTTATTTTTCCTTTGCCGCCTTTAATCCGAAACTCGAGAATTTTGTTCAGGCTTGTTGCTCTTGTTGAGCTTTCTTTTCCTGTATGTATTCTTATTGTTTGGGTTTTTTTCAGCGCTTTTTGAAGTGGTTACAAAATTAGCGCTATTATAAATTATTTGTTATTATTTAATATACTACAGGGAAGTGTACAGCTTCTGCACCTTGCAACAGCGCCTTTCGCAATCACGGGTAACACCGAAAAGGGCAGCCAGTCCCCATACAGCTGGTTTGTAGCAGTCACAAAGCCCCTCTCTTACCTAACAGCCATGGCCGGCCTATCAAAGTTGGACCGAGGGGAGGACTCTTCGACCAACCAAAGGGCTACAGAACACACATGTGTTCATTATGGGGTACACTTTAACTTACCACCTACTTTCAGATCAAGTAGACAGAGGAAAACAATGGGGACATTAATAAATTGCCATATAAATTTTGACTAGCTGATAAAGGAATATTGTGTAGCCGCTGCAGGTCATGCAATTTTTGTAGACGCAAAAGCCAGGACTTTGTTTGATAGCTTGCCCCGTCAGTATGAATTTATAGTTCCATGTATGGTCCAAGTATTTACTCTTTAGTTACAACTGAGAGGATGGCCTGGCTAAACATTTCTCTGACATAAGAGATACTATTGCGGCCTATGCTGTGTAATAGTTTGAGAGTGTTTTCATTAATTTTCTAGACAGAGCGGTGTTTGCCTTCTCATCCAGAAGATGACCCAATGGGACAGTCAGATCAGGTTAACTCATGGTACAGAGACCAGAAAAGGGTGAGGAAAGGATCAACCATTATACAGTATACCCAATGGTATATACCAATTTGCATTTACCTAGATGTAATTTTACACACCTAGCATGCAAATTGGCACACAGAGCATGCTACATTTGCACACCTAGCATTCTAATTTGCCACAACCGTAGCTGCAAATGGGCATAAGGAGCATGCTAATTTGCACACCTAGAATGCCGAATTTGCGAACTTAGCATGCTAGTTGACATACCTAGCATTCTAATATGCACAACCTAGCATTATAATTTGCGCACCTAGCACCCCAACTGCGATATATTCGCATACCTAGAATGCTATTTGCATAACCTAGGCATTCTAATTTGCACAACTAACATTTAATGCTACCAGCATTGCTAATTTGCATATCTAGCATGATAATTTGCATACCTAGAATTCTAATTTGACACCTGCATGCAAATTCGCACACAGAGCATGCTAATTTGCACACCTAGCATTCTAATTTGCACACCATAGCATGCAAAAGTGCCAATCAGAGAATTGCTCATTGACACACCTAGCATGCTAATTTGCGCACCTTAGCATGCTAATTTGATAACCTAGCATACCGCTTCTAATCTGCACACCGAGCATTATATTGCGCACCTAGCATGCAATGTGCCATACCTAGCATGCAAATTTGTGCATACCTAGCATTCTAATTTGCACACCCTAACAATTCTAATTTGCATACCTAGCATGATATTTGCATACCTAGCATGCTAATTATTTGCATTTACCTAGATTCTTAATTTACACACCTAGCATGCAAATTCGAACACAGAGCATGCTAATTTGCAGCATCTTGTTATATCGTTATAATTTCCGATAGTCCGCTGGGATTCACCATCTATTGGTCTTTAGGTGATATCCGTTTTAAAGCGCATTGAACAACTGTTGTTGGTGTTGTTGCGCTTTGTGTTGTATAAAGACTATTTTATTATTATTATTATTATTATATATTTTTGGGTTAATATTCATATACCGTTCAAATTAGGGGAAGTCTGGTGGTTGGAATGGTGATGAAGTCTTTTTTTTTGTAGCGATCTGGAATGCACACTCGCAGTTTGAACTGTTGTGTAGCTGGATTTCTCCAATGTTATCACTAATAGGAGCATCGTCCCCAAGCTTTGAGTGAACATTACAGATAAGACATTCAGAAGTATTCTTTTCGCTAAGCATGATCAATGAGTGGATAGCCTCCCTGTGTTTACTCTAAGAGTGTCAATGCTTTCAAGAATGCAGTCTTGACTCGACCGACTCTATGATGGATCTATGCAATCAGACAGTGTGTTGTATTGTATAGTATGTGTGTGTGTGTGTGTATGTATGTGTATTTGTGTGTATGTGATGCATGCTTGGCCTATGGATGACTTGACCCCACCTCGATGAATAACACTCATCCTAGGTATGTGGTTTCCCCAAAATGATGGCATGATCTCCATCATTTTGGGGTCATGTCAAAGGTTATCCGAGATCAACATATGTAAACCTTTTGAAAATTATAAGACTGGAATGCTTGGTGTGATCGAATTATGATTTGGTTGCAGCTTTCTCATGGGTGTACAAGAACCCTATTGTTATCAGTCTAAATAAGGTAATTTTTGGTGAAAATTGTGAGAAATTCAAATTCAAAGTTTTAGCTTGTGAATACAACAACTTTCCCCACCTTGATGGATGAATCTCATGCTGGGCATGTGAATTCCTGATGAGTACATGTACATAGGTAGTTCAAAGTTCTGAGTCAACTGTGTTCAAAGTCTTGGGAACCTTGTGAACATGGAAAGTCCAGAATGCTTGGTTCAATCAAGCTTGAATTTGGTATGCAGCTTTCAATATGGGGAGTACAGGATCCCTGTTGATTTTGGTAGGATTCTTAATGGCAACTGTGGAAATTCAATATTTTGACTAGTTTTTGCTTTTGAACACAAAAACTTGACCCCACCTGGATGGATCAAGCTATACTTGGTATGCGGGTTCTCAAAATGAGTACATGTGCCCAGTTGTTTTCAGGTCAGGTCAAAGATCATCTGAGGTCAACCTGGATCAAAGCTGGGAAAACCTTGTGAACAGGATAAGTCCAGAATAATTGGTCCGATCAAGCTAAAATCTGGTAAGCAGCTTTCTTATAGGGAGTACGAGAACTCTTTTTTTTTCTGTAGGTTGGGGTTGTTTGTGGTGAAAATTGGGGAATTGTGGGAATGTTGTATTTTAGTCAACTTTGGATGTGAAGACCCTAACCTGACCTAACTAAGATGGATCAAGCCCATTCTTGTTATGTTGGTTCCCCCTTGAATATAATAATAATAATAATGTAGTGTTTATATAGCGCCCTACGCAAAGCCTCAAGCGCTCAAGAAAAAGGGAGAAGTCAGCGGTTGCGGAAGAGGAAAGTTTTTAGCTTCTTCTTGAAAGAGTCAAACAACTCCGGCCGACCGAAGGTCGTCTAGTAGGCTATTCCAAAGAGATGGTCCTGCCGAGACAAAAGCCATGTTATCATAAGTATTGGTATGCATTCTTTTTTCCTGATATAAGTTGCGAGAGGACGAACGCAGTGTGCGTGTAGGGCAATACGGCTCAATCAGGTCAGACAGGAACTTTGGGCCAAAACCCTTAGAGATCTTAAGCATGGTGAGTAGAAGTTTGACCGAGATACGAGCGGTGACAGGAAGCCAGTGAAGATCCTTCAATACCGGGGTGATATTGTGAATTTGACATTGCTCAGCTTAACGAAGTCAGGATCTGTCCAGAAAGTCAGAATCACTAAGCCTCTTGGCTTCCTGTTTCAGGAACTGTGGGGAAATTCTGTTTATTCTCCTCTCCTAATTGTTGTTGTTACTGACTCTTTCCTGACCCTCCCCTATCAAACTAAACTAAGTGCACGTTAAAATTTTTTTTTATGAAAGACTGATTTTTGTAACAAGAGTGGAATATTATGCGTAGTTGTTTTCTCTCATGCAGGTCTGCTCGCCAGCATGTGGGAATTCCCCTCAGTTGAAGTCGACCCTGAAACGACATCACAGGACAGGAGGGGGAAACTGGAAGAGTACTTGGAGGGCAAACTGGGGGTCAAAGTTGAAAAGGTCAACCAAAGGAATTCTCTTGGAGAGGTGAGGAGGTCAGGGCCAACCACAGTTGAGAGTTTTTGGTGTATTTAGTACATACCATGCTTATAGCTCACCCCAGCCGTGTGAGCTCATTGTGATCGTGCATGTCGTCTATCTTCCCCTTTCACAGTTCAGTCAAATTGCTGCTACTCCTACATCCTTTGATAGATCATGATGACACTTGGCCACCTGGGTCATCTGGGTGTTAAAAAAAATTGAGGTTAGAGGGGTTATCTAGGGGTCAACTTCGAGCCACCTCAACTTCAGCCACCTGTTTGGACTGGATAATTCTGGAAGTTGGTCAGTATCGTCAGGGACAATGGACTACATCAGAATGTTGGGGGTTTAATGATGAAGGAAAACAAAAAATTTCACATGAGAAAATTTTCTGCTTTAAAATTCGAGCATGATATAATACATATCTAACAGTGCATACTTGTCATAAAGGCTCAGTGACTCATTTTGAAATCTAACTAGAGCTCAAATGATAATCGGATCGGACATCGAATCAGGCCAATGTTTTGCAATATCGGCTAAACATTGGATCGGCACAGCGGTACACTGAATTCACCAATGCTTTGCTACTGAATAAATAGGTCAAGACAACAGTGAATCATAACCGTATAAAAGAGTGTGCCCGGTCTGCAGTCATAGTACAAGCTCAAAATCAAAATGACAGTTGCAAACAATCTTTGAGCAAGTTAGGTGCTGCACAGTTATGCACCTGAGATGATAGCAATACTGTGTAAACTGGTGGGTAGCGGCAAAGCATGGCAATATATTTGAAGCACTCTAACTGTAAATATTCACAGCAGCATTTGTGGCTACATGCTTCAGCTATCATTGTGAAAACAGATTAGTTTTAGAGCATACACGTTAGTGAAAAACGACCCATTGATCAAATCACTCTTTTTTTTATGTGTTAATGAAAAATACTGAGCTAATGAACAATCAGATTGTGAAGTTATTTTCTATTTGTATTTAGACAAGCCTACATTAATGGTCACTTTTTGGAAGCTTTGGTTTCCTAAGGGTATACAATGCTAATGCATAATTGACATGCTGAATGTGCAGTCAAACTGAGTAACATTGTTTGGGGGGAAATCAGTGAAACTGAATAACATTGTTTGAATAATTTGCAGCCGAGTTAAGTACAGACTGATTTATATAAGGATGTATGGGAAGGTGGAAAAAGAGAAAATATGGGGGAGGGGGAGAAATCCACGACAGGCAACACAGTCACGAAGGAGAGTGGTGGAAGAGGAAAACGGTCAGGGCGACACAGGACTGGGGTGGAAGAATGGTAGTGGTATCAGTGACACTTTACAACCACAATATTCCAGGTTCGAATTCTAGCGGTCACCGGACGATTTTCCCTAGGTGGCTGCATCTGCAGTTGCGATAGGCGAGGTCTTGGTCAAGTGATGCTCTGGGGTTACTGGGTTTGTTACGGGATATTTGCAACAAGTCTCGTCTGTCGGCTGTTAGCAGTCACGTTGAACTTGACTTCCGCTCCTCCAGGTTCCGAGAAAGTGGTCGGGTCCTGGAGTTCACTGATAGACCTTTCAGATGGGGACGTAAAATGGCGGTCCAGGAGCAGGTTGGGATCGGTTACACCCCTGCCTCGTTATCATCTGAGCACTAGTCCAGAAGAGAAGAGAGTTATCGAACGGTGCTCATCCACGATCAGTACGGCCGGGGTTCCTAGATGAGCCTCCCTGAACCCGTAGAGATCGAATCAAATCAGATTCCAACAGGTCCCAAGTTACACACATAGTCCATGTGGTGCATTTGCAACAGCTTCAAGAAGCAATCCATCAATTGAAATCGATCAGATTGGATCGATTCCAAAATCGGCCGATGTTGGGAATGAAAACGTCGGCCATGGGATCGGCGTGCCGAAAGTCATTTCACTGGGCATACGCCTAACAGAGTACAGAGTTGACTCATAACATCGCAAATGCTTGTCACAAAGATTGAATTTCGAGGTAAGATGTGTATGAGGGCTTTCTTTCCCTCTGTTTGTAGATCGTCCATATATTCACACACATCCGACAGACCTACGAGATTGACCTGGTCGTAGCCCTTGAGGATGACATCCTGGAGACGGAGAAGTCCATAGACCAGAAGGAAGGTGGGGGTTGACAGCGAAGGAGATGGATTTCGATGGGTGTGTGCCGCTGCCATGAAGAGAAGGCTACTTGCCTGTATAGATGGTAATTCATCCAGCAAGGTGAGCCATCTGAAATATCCAGTTTAGATATTTTCTAACAAGTTCGATGAAATGTCATTTCAAAAATAACTAAGGGAGGGCTGGGAAGGCATCCTGTTTTTTGTTCATTATTAATTCGAGATTTTTCAAAACATTCAGGCCGATAAGGGTATTCTTCAATTATTACATTGGACAATGGAATCGTGTAATAATTCATACAGGCAATGACATGACATAAGGAGAACATAACATTCAATAAAAATCTAAGAAGCATGTGCTGTGTTCAATCGTTGTCAAAACTCTTTCAGGCCTATAAGGGTATCCCTTCAATTATTACATTCAGACAATGGAGATGTAATAAGTCATACAAGCAATGAATGAAAACTAACCGAGAAGAACATAACCTGCAATCTGTTAAATCATCTGAAGAGAAACCTCATGTATGTGTCATTCGTGTCATGTTTGGTTTCCTTTTTCAACCTGATGTTTCCACCTCCAAAGCATATTTGAACTAGCTATCTATTGATTCACCTTGCTACTCCTACATAGATCATTTGTTGAATCATGATGAGACTCAGTCAAAGGTCATCCAAATGGCAATTTCTGCCATTTTGTGAGAAAATGTAGAATGCTTCCCGCTTGGTCTGTTCAAATTAGAATAGTCGCAAAGTTGGTAAGTATCATTGGGGACTAATTGTACATATGTGGTGTTCAAGAATTCAAGGTCAACGGTTCATCTTGAGGTCAAATCTAGCCAGTATATTAAAACAGTTCAAGCCACTTCAGGATCAACAGATTAGATTGGCTGATAATGATGGTCAGTGATAACATTGAGCAATGGTATTTATGGGTGTTCAAGAATCTGCAGTCGAAAGTCATCTAGGTTTGAACATCATGTTCAAACAATCGAGCGGCTTCATCTTCTACAAATGGAATAAATTGGTTGATCATTGTTCAGTGTCATCCTTTAAACATGTGGGGCATTCAGGAATTCAAGGCCAATTAGATTCAATAATTTGTGCTAAACATTTATGTTCATTTCTCACACTGGGCTTTGAAAAGTTCAAATTGATAGGTGAGCTACCGTGCGATTGACACTCTCGTTTATTCCAGTGAAGTCATTTTTTGACTAAATCCTCTGGATTTGGCCCCAAAATTATCAACTGGCAGCCCTGCTTCTAACCCCCTTAAGGGGAAACACAAACGACAAACAACAGGATGTTAAAGAACTAACAGTGTTGTGTACAATCTGAGGCCTCCCATTCTTCCAGTCCACCATCACACACACCATCGCTCAACAGTTTACAGTCATTGTTTCCATACTTTTTGTCCTCGCCTGAATGAAATTCAGGAGGAGACTTAGTGGTCACTATGGCGTTGTGTGTGTGTGTGTGTGTGTGTGTGTGTGTGTGTGTGTGTCACACTTCCTCGTTAGCAGGATATCTTTCAACGGTAGGTGCCATTGCGACAAAATTATCAGGGTAGCATCGGCGTTGGCTGTACTCGATCTGAATAAATTTTGGAATGTTACTCAGTAATTAAGTATGTTAATTAGCCCCATTTTTATGTATTTTATTATTTGAGCTTGTTGCAAGATTGCGCACAATGAAACGGTAGGACCTAGGGGATGTGCTCGGCTATAGTAACAGGAAGCCAGTGGAGCTGAATGACTCAATTTCCAGCCAAAATGAGGCTGATTAAGTACCCTAATTTGCATGATTTATGCAAAATTGCAAAGTTGTCGGATTTTCACGAAACTTGGTGGACATGGTCTACCTTTAGTCCCGATAAATTTATGACAAAGGTCGAGGTCATCAAAGGTCATTTGAGGTGTATAATTTGCATAATTTATGCATTTTTCCGAAGTCTGCTAATTTTTCATGAAACTGTGTGGATGATGTGCTACCGTTTGGTCCAACAAAATTTGAAGGTAGGGTTAAGGTCACAGAAGAAGGTCATGTAAGGGTGGCTGAATTTGCTAATTTAGTATTTTGGAATTTAGTTATGATATCATGAAACGTTGGGTGAGGTGATCCACAACGATTGGGTTGAGATATTTGAGGGTAGATTGGGGTCAGTAGAGGTCAGAAACTGTGTCTAATTTGCATAATTTATGCTGATTTAACATTTAGTCATATTTTCACAGGGGTTTTTGGCACATGATCAACAGTCAGTCTAAAAATTTGCGGATGTAGCCTACTACCCTTGGTTTCAAGAATTTTAAATAACATTACTCTCCTCCCATGTACATTATATATCACACACATGAACAATTACATCAATTGGTTTTACGTCCGCGATCTTCATGAAGCAGCGCATTATGAATATTTGTATGTATGTATTGGTAACTTGGGTCTCGAGAGATTCTGACCACCAAATCTCGCTCCATGCATGCATGTTTTGAATGATGATGTTATTAGCTGCCTACAACAAAATCCCCTGATAGTCAACCCATCAGATCAAGGTGGTCGAAACTAATAATACTGCGTCAAAAAAATGTCTGATCGCAAAATAGGCGAGACAAACGGTTCGAGAACCCACTTGTATTATTTTTATTCAACTTGTGTTTGATCTCTCCCTTTATCAGAATAAAAAGAGGAAACTCGAGGAGAAGAACCAACCAAAGCTCAGCAAATTCTTTCAGGCAAAATCTCCAACGACGAGGATGGTGAAACCATCCCCGACCTAGTGAGTGTCAGTAAGAAATATATGCGTATGGAGTCAGGAACGATGCAATGTTAAGTGGGTTCAGCGACTACAATACATCATAAGCAGTGTGGAGACCCGGTCGCAGATCAATTTGTAGAGGTTTCCCAATTGAAGGTCACATGTTGACCACCAAGCCCATCCGAGGGATGTCCCAATCATGTACCCACATTATTACATTAATGCGATGCTATATACGTTTTTTGCATGTTAGGGAGCAGTGGATACACTTTCCTCATAGTTGCTGCACTGAGGGGCTCCCAACTTTACCTGGAAAACCTGGAAAAAGTCATGGAATTTAGGGCAAAATGTTTCAAATCTGGAAAGATTTTTGAAATTGATTGGCCAAAGACAGACACAGGAGAATTGATTAACTATGGTGGCTTTCCAGAGCTGTCCAGACTGGAAATAAGTGAACGTTTTCATCCTGTAATTCTGAAATTTCATCATGGGAATTGTTCTCTTTGAATGCTGGGAACCCTGATACGCTCAGGGATGCTAATTGGTGTCTGGTCAACAAAGTGATATCACCTACAAAAAAAAAAAAAAAAACTGTGACCACAAATGCATTTGTCACTACTACCTTGTTTGTTGAGGTGCCTATTATCACTCAGGACAGCAGGAGGCGGATTAGCTCAGTCGATTAAGATCAGTAGATTGCAAATTCGAATCCCATTGAATCCTGAGGGCTTTTTCCGCGTGCTGTTAGACAAGGCATGTCTCCTAGAATGTGGGTAGTGTGACCCACGTGTGGAAGTTGGTACCTGCAAGGTAACGAAAGTAGGCGCCGCTGCCTTGGCTGCCAGTGGTGTAGTAGGTTGTGAGCGAACGTGCACCCTGGGTGGTGCAGGTTCTCATTTTCAACATTGGATGCAGGCAACAGCTCCCCGAATGGTGCTCAAAGGGTGATGAAGCATCAATGTCATTTACGTTGCTCCCAGTCCACCATTCAAAGTACTCATCTAACGAGGAAACAAAAATCTATTTCAAATGGTGGGTGGGATTTTAGGAACCTATTATTCACCACTGTCAGAACATTGAGTTTCTCATTGCCTCCTTAACAACTAATGTGAGCGTAGGATTGTAGAACATGAGCTAAACAGTCCTGGCTGGAAAAAAATTGGCATTTTGGAACTTCCCAGGAAATCTTTCCATCTGAAGGGAAATATTGCAATAAAAAAAACCCCAATAAGTGAAAAGGTAATTGCAAATTCATGAGGAAATGGCTGTCATAATTTTTCCCATGAAATTGAAAATGTTCAGCCCTGTCACTAAGTATTCCCTGGCTCTCCTAGAAAGAACTAAGAGGGGGTTTTGTAATAGCTCACTGCTATCCTTGCCTGAAGACTAAAGGGTCAATTCATCAATCACTGGTTCCAAGTGCTTCATGAAACCAGAGGGTTGAAGGACACTGCAGGATGATTTATAATAGCTTTGGATAAAAACTGAATGTATTAGTCCAAACCGGATTTCATACACTTCCTTACGGATTATAGCCTTGAAATTTGTGTATTTTTGACGCAATTGTAATTTTGCAAGATGAAGCATCCCATCTATGCCATGGATAAATGATTTCATCTTGCACACATGCAAACAGTTTTTTGTTTTCTATTGAATTCAAACATTACTTCCACTCCGAAGCACTAGTCTATGGGAGGAGGATTGCTGGAGGTTGATAGGTGTGGATGGTTACTATAGTGAGAGAAAGACAACGAATTCTCCCAGATTCTCCCCAATTTCTCTGCTTCATACCGCAAACTTTGAAGGCCAATAACTCACCATAGGAACATCATATCAAAATGAGGTTTGGATGTACCCATAGATACATTTTTCCCTCCTCCACAATATCACCTCTCACCATTTCTGTTGTATCCAAGCCTGCCGTTGTCTTTAACATGATTCATTGTCACTGAAGTCAAGGCAATGAGCCAAAGTCCTCTCGCAAGCATACTGTTCTTCTCGGCTCTCAAGTATCATAGTCTATCTGAGTATTAGAGTACATTCTACAACCCCCAATCTATCCGTTTATTGTGAATCAAGATTCTGATTTGCTAGTCCCAATAACTTAAGCTGACTTATTTTTTGCAATAACAGTCAGCTGGTCGAGTAACACAACAATCGAATACTTGCTCGATTTGCTCTGCTTCCTAAGTAAACGCAGTACTTTTTCACCGCAAATGTAAGGTTTGCGTGAGCTTTGGAAGTTCATGTTTGAACGCGCAACTCGGCTTCCAGTATAGGCGCGCTTCAAAGGGCGCTCTGCCTCAACGGAATACACGAACCCGACGCTCGCTTCATTGATTGGCGAGCCATGTTCACACTGTCAGGACCCCTGGTTCGCACGCTTGTGTATTGCGTCTCCGTGGAAGTACCCAGCACCACTGCCACTATTTTGTGTATGGTACGCATGCAATTTGCGACTTACTAACTTCGATCAACTAACGCAATAGTTCCCCTAGCGCCTATATACTGTTTAAGATACCAAGATATAGATCTAGAGATATCTCTAATCGTTCGGGTAATTCTCAATTTTGCTGGTTGTAGAATAGGAATAAACTCAGCAGGTCGACTTTTACTGGTTCATAAGAGTCTCGACTCTGAATTTAGCTCAATTACGAACTTTGCTGCGCCTCGTCCGTTATTGGCCTAAATTCAAGTCTCACTATTATTCAAATTATTATAAAGTCTCCCAGTTGCAGTTTATTCCTTAAATAATCATGCAAGCTGATCATCTTTAAACTGACCCGGATGAAAAGAGGACATGCCAAAACCCCACAACCAAAATTTGGCGATTCTGGCATATTCCCTTGCCGAGTAATTAATTATTTCACTTAAATAAATTTCACCCTAACTGATGACGTCACAAGAGTAACGATACGAAGGTCGCCCATTGACATTCCACAGTAAATGCTGATAATTTGTACCATCATAGCATAGAAATATTAGTTAATATTAATAGATGAAATGAATAAAATTATTCTTGTGAGCAAATTATTAAGTTTTTAATCAGATCTCATTGTTAGTCCTTTTGTCACTCGGTGGGTAAAATACATGTTTTGGATTGCTTTTTTATTACAACACAGGGGCCCCAGTTTACTCTTGTGACATCACAGGGCACATTGCACAATTGTCTCCTTTCCACACTCTGATCGGCTGAAATTCTTTCTGAGGTTTGAGTTTCCTAAATATACTATATATAAGACACCAAAATAGCAGACGTTATGTTTACATGATGATTGTAATTTAAATGACATGTTAAAAATAACAGTAAATGGTTACACACACTTGATTTGATTGAAAGTCAACAACATGAGGTAGCAATTTATATCTGAGCCAGATGCCTTTGCTCTGTTTAGTTTGGAAAATTCATCAAGCTCTTTATTTGCAGTAAACAGTCTGGAGACTGCTGGGGTACAACTACATAGACAACATTTCTTGTAACTCACCATCTCATCTGGAAATAATTGATTTGAAATCGGTTGTGGAGATCGTCTACTTCATTTGCATATTCATAGCCAGTGTTAGTACATCAGTCATTTGTTGTCTTTCATGTAGCCACTCGTCAGTCGCATGATCGCCTAAACCTCTTTGGGTTCTGTTAAAAATCATACAAGTTCAATGAGGTCAAGATTTGTCAATACAGTATGTCCACTGGTCCACTGGTTCAGGATACTGTTAGATCAAGTTGAAATCTATTTTTAATCTTTTATATTTCTGAAGTCGAAGGTGACATCAAGGTACCACACACTAAGTATTTCAGCTCTTGGGTTTTCTTCACCACCGCCAGTAAGTCCAGTAATAAAGCCCCTTGCATACGATGCTCTCTTGGTCATTGATAATTTGTCATACCTCTTGCCGTTCAGTCCTTGTGAACCGTTTCAATGTGAACACCTTGCCTCCTCTGTCAGACGTTCTTGTTGGAACAAATGTACCGTTAACTGCAGGAGAGCTTCTTCTTCCTTGACGAAGCTCGAGGAATCTATGCAGCCCTTCCCATTGAACCCTCTATGAGAGTGGTTTGTTTACCTTACTCCCTCGAGCTGCAGGGCTGGTAAAGGTGGACTTTTCAATTTTTCCTGTCAGCACTGGAGGTGGCTGAATACAGGCAATACTGGGGGATAACAGGCAGTTTCGTGGGAGGATTTGTCATCACTCCTCATGATGAGGTGCTGGGCAGACTTTCCATTGGATCAAGTGTTGTTTCCACTTACGCTACTGCCTTAAGAGTTTCTGCTGGGTAACACATAATTTTTGTGTGGTACATACGCTCAATATACAGGCCTCGAATGTCATTAGTTGGGTACGATGTGCTGGGCACTGATTTTTCAAATTTAGGCTTAATGTGGTAGACATGTTCTAATCCATTCATGTTATAACATCTCATTAAAGATTATCAGTAAAGGTCAATTGAATGTGAGCAAACAATAATTGTGGCTGGTGAAGAACATGCAGTTTATTCGCCACAGGAATTTTGTCTGTTCGCAGGCTATCAAATGTTTTGACTAGCAACTTTGGTATAGATCGGGGTTGATTTTCGGTCAAAACTAATTTTTGGTGGCCAAACTTTGCTATGTAAACTCGATACTTGCCCCTACCTTGATAATAAAGCTTATACTTGGTAGGTTTGTTTCCCGTGGACCCTAATTGTTTGGGGGTCAGTCCAGATGTCAAGTCTGAAAACCTAATACGAAAAGGTCCAGAATGACCGGTCTGATCAAGGTTTGAAATTGGTGTATACGCTTCCTTTGGAGAGCATCGGAACCCTATGGGTTTGTCATAATCGGGAAGTCATTTTCTTAAAAATCGAATTTGGTGAAGAATCAATATTTTGTCTAAATTTCAGCTTGTAAATCGATATATCGGGATGGATGAAGACCTCATACTGCAATGTGTGTTTCCCCATTATGAGTAGATCGGACCCCATTGTTTTAGTCGATCAGAGGTGCCCAGGGGGTCGGAGTCTAATATTCTGGTCAACCAATAGATCCAGAATGCTTGGTCTGATCAAGTTTAAATTTCGTAGGTAGGTTTTAGTACAGGGATCCTAAATCAGACGGGTCGTTTTTGGAAAAATGGGAATCCAGAAAATTTCTATCTTGGCCTACTGAGCTTGACCCATTCCCCCTTGTCCTTTTGCCCTATCATAGGTTATCAGAATGAGTGAGGATCACTAAGCCTTCTGACTTTCTGGATAAAAGTCAAGGTTGTATGTTAGGGCGATAGTAAAAATCAGAAATTGCTGCATTTAGTGTTGATGGATTGGTACCGGAGGTTGATAGGTTTTCGCATGCATGCCACCTATTTCTCATTTCTGATTTCTGTAGTCGAACGGTAGTATATCCTCCAAACTGTGGTCATTAGTAAACCCGACCCTCTCATTTATGTTTATCGCAGTCTTGTAACTGGCTGTTTCTTATCCTCGAGTCCAGAGAGGGTAACTTCTCGGCTCCAACTAGCCTCCTCCTTCTGCAAGGTCCATAATCCCGTATTGATAGTCAGTGCGTAGCCACAGAGGGCGGGGGGGTTGCCCCCCAATCAGATTTTTGGGCCGAAAATATTTTCCGATGGAAATTCATTTGAGCAATCTTTGTTTGTAGGGGTTCGGGCGAGGTTTAAAAATTTGACCACAAATAGCATCACCATATTGATCTAAGGACGCTTGAACATCACAAATTTTCCAAAGTGGAGGTCTACAACCCCCCGCCCCTTAGACCCCCTCCCCATATTCCTCTCCAAAGACAGATTTGTCCAAAACTAATATGCCCCCCCAATCATCGGACCCTGCCGCCGCCTCTGATTATAGCAATGAATCACTGATTGGCGCCGGATTTGGTGTTATGCTAGTGGAAAATTAGTTAGTGAGGTGTTTGGCAAGAGATTTCGAGATGCTTATTGTTGGATTTCTTCAAGGGTGTATGTGATGGGTGCCATGATCCTTTCTTATAGAGGCTGTGAAATTGGTTTAACGACAGGGTTCAAGTAAATCACAGGAACCCTTTTGCAACGTTTTTCGAGAGAAAAGTCTGACATTTGTATTTTCTACAGAACCCGGAGTGCATGTGATGTGGTACGGTAGACTGGCGATATGCTCAATGCTTTTGACTGATAGGATTTCATGGCAGAACAAGGTAATGAATAAAGCTTAGAATCCTTTATCTTCTCGAAAACAGCTTTAACTGGGAGGCTGGGTCCTCGAGAAAGAAAAAAAACAGATAAAGACAGATTTTATAATTTAACATTTTAGCGCAGGACTCTAGAGGAGTCTTCTGGTATCATAAGGCACTCACCCAGAAGAATCAGCATGAGCTGGGAGTAACTGTACCTAACGCTACAACAAGCCAGTCCAGAGTTGAGTTCAGGGGCGATCTGATTTGTAGATATTGAGGAATCATATGAGGTAACCACCCAATCCGACCACCCGCCATGCCCATCGTTGACGCGTAGGGAGCAAGGAAAAATTTCTGTGTTCCACTCCCCGACCACCCAGATTGCAAGGAAACGCACTTGTCCCGATCCTTATGGAGTCAGGCAACGTCCTGAAATGGGCAATATTTTCAGAATTGATATTCTCAAAAACCCTTGAAGGCCTGTTCGATGTTTTCCTTACAATTCGGGCCATCATCGTGACGCGTAGGGTACAAGGCAACTTTGAGCCCTATGAATCCTCCAGGACTACCGGAACCACTTCCCAGGTGTTATGAAAAGTAATTCTTCATTACAATTAGCGCCACCAACTGTTGACGCGTAGCGTTCAAGAAAATGGTCTTACAAACGCCACCCCCCAACCCCAGATTAACAGAGATCTGCACTTCCCTGGGCTCATGGCTGTAAGCAGCATCACTGAACTTGACAATAAATTTTCCGAAAACTGATCGATGTTGAATTTTCTTTTCATTTCTTCATCGTGGCTTCATTTCTAATTTCTACCTTAGCCCTATTTTGGAGTCTTTCATCGAGGACCCGTCCAATTGCGTTGGAGGCTGCTCGCAGATTTGAAATTGGCGTGAACAATCACTGTCATGGAAAATATGTGCATATTTCGGGCATTCGATTAAACAGAATTGGACCAGTCAAGCATAAATTTGGTCATTTTTTTCAAAATTTCCGTCCAAATTTTCCATGTCTCCTATTATTTCGCCCGCCCGCGCCTGTATGGTCCATACGTCAACACGTAAACCTCCAAAAATATGTACACGATCCCCTGCATGGTTGTTTTTAGTTGCTCTAACTTTCATCTAATTTTATTAAGAACCGCACGGTCGGCTGGCTACGCCAGTTTGAACATTGGTTATGTGTTTTAAGAAAAGGGCAGTTGAATTCCGGCATTTTTGTAAGTGGGGAGGGTGTAACCTGAGCCAGGTCCCAAACCTATTCTCCTTGGTGGTCTAACAATATGTTCACAACCGCACTTAAAGATGACAACGTATGGAGAAAAATATTTGAATCTGACGAAGTTATTGTATCATGGGCCCTACTGTATGTATACATTTAAGAAAATATAAACGGAGCGCGCGCAACATCCCGCGCCACGCGAATTTGTTTGCATTCCGACCTCTCAATATAAATATAAGCAATCTGATCATAAGACTTTAGTGTTATGGCCGTACTGTTCTTTTGATTATAGTATTTTTTCACCAGTCCGCAAAATATTGGGGGGGGGGGGAGCATTCGATATTATGTTCCCACCAAAAATGATATTTTTATCTTCATCATTTTGGGTTGAAATGGAAGGATTTTTTTCCCCACTTGTTTACATGCTAATTCACAAAATTACCCGTCCCCGGGGTACGATTTTGGCCCTTTTTCTGAAAGAGTCATTCATCATGGAACTACTCAAACAAAAAATCTTTCGTAACGGTTGCATTTTTTAGGATCAGACCGTATTCTGACCCAACTGTAGGACGACATAGAAACAAAAACGTTGTGAGAGGACGCACTAGAAAGTTGGAGCCCATATGCCGTCATCCACATACGTGCAGATCATATACTGTAAATCTAAATGCTGAATTTTTAGAGAGGAAGCTCTGTTTGCTAATCACCCAGGACTGGGGAATTTCCCCTAACAATAAGACAAAACATAAAAATGTTTTTGTTTCTTTTTTCCCATAGCATTCCAACTATAATGCCACGATTCCATGCTTGATCAATGAGGCGGGGACCCATGGTCGTTTTGCATTCAATTTCTTACACTTTTCTACAGGGACTCTCTGCACTGAAATAGGCACATATGGGCGGACCAGGGTTTGCTTGAAGGAAAAAAATCAATTAGAGTCTTTCAAGGTAGATCTGACTAATCTACCTGAAGTGTTTATCTTCCTTGGAAATTACAATTAAATTGCCAAACTCATTGCATGAAACTCTCTCTTCGGCGTTGTTGACGTTTACAATTCGAACCCCCGACAGGTTTAGGTTGAAAATGTTGGGAGACATAATATCAAAAATCACCCCCAGTATTCATGGAATTTTTGGAAAAAAAACACATTTGAAGGACCGGTTTTCCAGAATGCCCGAATTTTGTGCTGTCTGCTGAGAATAGCGTTACAAAAGATCTAAACAAGGGCCCAGTACTTCCTCCTTTGCCATGCAGGCTACGATCTTACGACTATCAGAACGTGTTATTCATGGCTTAATAATGTGGGTAGCAAGTTTGTGCAGACGGGGCATGGGGGGGTTGAGGGCTAGCTAGCAGGCGGTCGGAGCGTTCGAAAAGTGTGGGGGGTGGACCCTTGAATGCAAATCCATCTGAGCGAGCGCCACCATCGTATGGCGCGTCGCGTACAAGAAAATTTCAAGAATTTTCATACCCTCCTGTGGGAGATCGACGGAACGGCACTTGCCAGGCTCAATAGCACCCATCTACATGTGTGATTTGAGTAAAAGACAGACAAAAAAGTTGTCATTGTGCATACTTCAGATGAGGTTTATAACCGAGTACACCATGGTCATTTTTTTATACAATTTTCTACTCTGGCTTTGTTTGCGTGGGATCCAGGGGTCTACTGAACGGTCTCTGGTGGGATCGAAGGGAAAAGCCATAGGCGTACGGGACCACTTCAATTTGGAAGCAGAAATTGTACCCAAATCTTACAAGTCGGTCATTGGAAACTACCGGCGCGCGCGGAGCGCGCGAAAAATAATTGCCTGTTTTCCTGGCATTTTAGCGAAAAAGACTGCAAAAAATTCCAGGCATTTTTTTTCACTTTGCTTTTTTCCTTCCCAAATCTCTCTCCACGAATTGTGCCCCCAATTTTCATCTCAGAAAAATTGGGGGGGGGGGGCATCTGCCCCCAGGCTCTAAAAAATTAATTCGAGTGAACGAAATGATTCGAAGCAGTACATCGCATATTTAGCCTACAACACCTGGAAGAAAAACGCCGTTGCGCGCGAAACACTTGAAAGTTATGCACTTTTGGCTATTCGATTTAAAATTCGATAACTCGGCATGAAGCATGGGTAATCCTTCCACTTCGGCCCTAGTCGGGTCCAGATCTTCGCCTGGGGTCGCACCTGGAATTAGTGGACTTAAGACAATTTCCAACGCAAATATTGTTTGGTTAGACAAAAATTGAATCAGTTAGAGTTATACAGACAATCGGCAATGTCCATTATTTTTTTATTCACGGGTCGCGGAAAGTGTGGGGTGGACAAACGGTATGATTCCCCCCCCCACTTTTGAAAGTGGGGGGGACATGTTCCCCCCCCCCCGTCCCCCACCTGTTGACGCCCATGCTAGCTAGAGAGTGTCTGAGAGTTGGAAGTTTTCGGGAACTCTATGTAGTCCACATAATCTTTTCTCTGGGTATTGCAGATTGGTCATTTGAACAACTGTCACTTGTGTGTTTTTCCTCTCCCGGTATGTACCCCCCATTCCACTAACGCCCCTACCCTCCCGGCCCTTTCCGATTAATTCAGTTCATGTCACAATATTCTTTCACCTACCAAACTATCTTATCCTAGAATTATGTCACACTCTGAGCAATGGATACTGAGTTACAGGTGCTCAAAGACTCCTTTTTGGTCTGTACTGACCTCAAATGACCCCAACTGACAACGAAAAACAAAAGGGCTTCTCTTCACCATACGTGCAACCAACATTTCATTTGAACTTTCCTCGGTACAAAGTTTAACTTAACTAACTACAACTGTGCTATGCCAACTACGATGCATCCAAACCCGAAAACCGAATCCTTTACTTGTTCAAACAGTTTGGTAACTAATTATACTTGAACTAACAGTCATATACTGGCCACAATGCACCTCCTCTAAATGAAAGTGCACTCGTGCAAACGTTCCCATTCGTTTGTTAAGGATCCATAATATTTTGTATTCGGTCTAACTTGGTATGAAACTATTTTCTTCTGATTCATCCATTATTATGATCACTTCCAAAATATTCTATTTGATGGTTCCCTATACGTACCTATGGTGACCACGGTACCTGAGAATTGAATAAACTTCAGTCAACATTGCTCTGGACCTGATTAAGAGATTGTGACATTGATCATGTTTCATGTTCGCATACCTGATCAGATATTTTCCGACTTGTTCATTGACCATGTTTATTGACCCTTGTAATGAAGTGACGGGCACAGGCCTAGTGGCCATTAGGTGGAAAAAAACTTCCAGTGTGTTCTCCTCCAGATTGAGTTATTTTATTAAGATACTTGGACGAACCCAATGACCATCGGTACCTATGCGATGTTCAGGAATATCCAGGCCATCCCATAAATTGTCAGCTGAAACACCACTTGGCATGCATCTAAAACATTTGGTCAATGTTTTCCGTGCAACAGGAATTACAGAATTGATCTATGAGGGGGGGGGGGGGGTTGATCTCTCACCATTCTCACTAAAATTGAATTGGTTGTAAAGCATTGGGAATATGTTTCGTTAGCTCTATAGTTTCGTTTCCCCTAACAAGTTCCTAAAGAACGTCGGCGACCACGTTATGTAATGTACTCTTTTGCCCCTTGGCACTTAGCACCCATCATGTAAATCTCTGACTACAACGCCGAAAGTGGAGCGTCGTCCAACATCGCTCTGACGGCGGCCATTCTTGTCTTTCCCGACGAGACCTATTTTACTGTCATGGCCAATAACTAATCAACACTGTCCGATTGATTTGAAACTTTGTCTCACATGTCCGTAGATAGTACGTGATCTCGGGTGGGTCCGAAAGTGGGTACGCATGGCCACACCGTTCTAACGGCGGCCACCTCGAGTCGCTTTTTTTCGTCTCGCGTTCAGGGACGTCACGAAGAACTTAGCATTCATTTTGTCGTGTGTGTATGTAATTTGTATGTGTGTGTGTGTGACTGTGTGTTCATGGTGTGTGTATGTATGTGTGTCCCACTTTTTATTTGTTTTTTGTTTTTTTTCCTTCTCGTTAGCAGGATTCCTCCGAACCGGTGAACCCAATTTTGGATTAATTCTGTGTTTACGTATTGGGGTTGTGTGAACACGACCTGATGATTTTAGGCACAAAAGTCACTGACTAAGTAAGGTAATTTTTATGTAGTTATTGTTTTAGTTCGTTAGCAAGATTGTGGACTGAACAAGTTGCTATGGTGGCTTGGTTTGGCACATAGGTGCATGATATACGGTAGAATGACTGATTAGCTCCTCAGCGTAAAATATGCTATCACGTGTCTAACTTTGCATAATTTAGGCGCAATTTGTCGGATGGTTCACGAACTTGGTGATAGTCTAACCTTCAGTCCCAAAACTTTCCAACAAAGATTCGGGGTCCATGGATGTCATTCAACGTACCTACTTTGCATACTTTATGGCAAATCTTGAAGTTGCTGGGAATTTCATGACACCTGGTGGGTATGGTTCACCTTGAGTTCCGAATTTTTTTAACTGGATCAAGGTCCCTGGAGTCATTTCAACGTGTCTATTTGCATAAGTTATGCGTTATTTTGAAGTTCGCCGGATTTTCATGAAACCGGTAGATATGGCTTTACCTTTACTCTCCAACAGTTCTTTTGAAATAGACTGGAGGACACTGGAGGTAATTCAGTGTGTCTATTTTGCATGGTTTATTCAAAATTTCAAAGTTGGTTTGGGATTTTTATGAAGCTTGATGGGTATGTTAGTCCCCCAAATGTCAACATTGACTCGAGTCACTGGTGTATGCAGTGTCTATAACTGCTCTCCCTGTCCATGCAAATTTTCAAAATTTGTTGGATTCCCATGAAATGTACAGAGTATGGTCCACCATTGTCCTGAGATATTTGAAAATGGGTCATGGAAGTTTAATATTGTGTCCTGATTTGCATATTTTAGGGCAATTTTAGTCCCATTCCACATAACTTCTCCTCTTCCATATCATCCTTAAGAATTCGAAATTGGTCACTGATTGTTAGGGGCTGTTTTTTGTTAAATGCTTAATTACCAAAATCTCCAAAGCCACACATTGCAATGCCACGTGGTAATTATTTGCATGTTGTACTATAGAAGACATTGATCGCGCAACCAGGCGAGACTCTGAGCAATCGCCTTATTTGACGCACTGATTTTTTTTTTTTTTTCAAAATCGCGCGTTTTGGAACTCGGCGATTGCTTTGAGACCAACTTTCGTTTCGCCCTGGGTGTCCCGACCCGGCCGCCCCTTTGGATTTTTCGCAGAACTGATTACTTGCGTAATTCGAAGCATAGCACTCGTTTTGAGACCAATTATTTTTTTCGTTTTCCGGCCCTCTGGGACACTTTTTCTTCTTCCGCGAAACTTCGTTTGGACCAAAGCGATCGTTTTGAGACCAACTTCATTTCCGACCCTTGGGACCCAATCTGACAGCCATTTTTGGCTTTTGCGTAACTGATTTTATTGTCGCATTTAAGCAAATAACGTCGACCACTGATTGCTGGGAAAAATATGCATATTATCATTACATATTAAACTGCAATTTGCATACTGGTTTTGTTCTGTTGCATACGATTGAATGTCCAGTCTATGAAACACTGTAGCCTGTAGTTTCCTTCTCTTGTCACCAAAGCTCTTCAGATTGTATTGGTGAAGCAAATGGTTATGTAACAATTGTTTTAACTAGCACAAGTTAAAAAAAGGGGGCACTATCAGATGCCCACAACTCCAAATTGGTGTTCCGAGGATATACCAATTTACTTTTGAGAAAAATTAAGGAATCTATGACATCAAGAGGGAACGGTGCGACGTCCGCACATAGACCCTACACGTATACACTGCATTTCACGCCATGATACAGGAAGACGAAAGAAGAAAAAAAGCCGACATTTTCTATACTTTAAATTCTTTTGACGATAGTAGGTTTTCATTTGGAACCCATCCACTGTTTGTTCAGTACAAGGTTTTTAAAATACATGTTTTACATTGACTTTGTATTATATGTGTTGTCACAAGGCAAATTTTGTGATTGCTGTTTGTGCCTTCTTATCAGTACACTATAGAATCGGCTAAAATTCGGTCTGGTTCCGACTGTCGTGATATAATGAATAGAAGATACCAAACGTCATGTCATAACTAGGGACATCGACTGGCGGGTAAAACGCCAACGTGTATATCCTCACTTTCGATCAATCAGAGGATGACATTATTCGCCTTGTTTTTATCAGAAGGGGATTTATGACCCTAGAGAAGTGGGAGGTTGGTTCCAATGCACACACCAAATCTGCAAAAAAAAAAAATCATTTTCGCAAGAATTCAAGATGGCCGGCCGGGTGGGGTCGTATGAGGCGAAACTGACAAAAGTTGGTCTCAAATGATCGTCATTCTCAGAAACGCGCAAATAAGCGAAAAACTACGTGTCGCAAAAAATCCAAAATGGCCGCCGTCAGAGCGGTCGGGCGACGCCCACTGTTTCAGCCATTCAAAACTTTCATTATGCGAATATGTGTGCAAAGTTAAAAAAAAAAAAAAAACAATGTCAAATCCGCGGAAAAATGAATTTTGCAAAAATTCAAAATGGCCGCTGGGTGGGATTGTATGGGGCGAGAACAAAAGTTGCGGCTGCAAACCCATCGCCCGCGATTCAAAACGCGCAAATCAGCGAAAAACTCAGTTTCGCAAAAAATACAAAATGGCTGCCGTCTGAGTCACTCGGGCGACGCCCACTTTTCTACCCATTTTTCATCAGACGATCACGTGTGCAAAGTTTCATATGGATCCGACAGGCATAGGACGTTATTGTACAAACACTATCAATTCAGTTCCGTTGAAAATCCAGATGGCCGCTGCCAGAGTGGTGCACTGACGCCCACATTCGAACTCATCCGTGAGGGCGAACATGTGTGCAAAGTTTCGTGTTAATTGGACATTGCGTAAGAGAGTTATTGTGTTCACACGAAAATCTTCCGGTGGCGGCGGAGACGACACTGCCAACAACCCTATTATCCCCGAAGTGGGGATATAATTACATGACCATTGGCCTTTAAATGTAACTCTGCTTTCATTTTGGAGTAATTAAAGTTCACCGGAGCATAATCCATGAAATGTCGTATTCAGGCTATTTGCTTGTCGTAATGTGACCAGGTGAATTGGGAATCGTTTTCCTCCTTGGTGTAATTTGACGCGATCAACTGAACGGTGGATCTACCTTAGGGAGCTGCTTGATGATGGAACTGACAACTCCTGGAACCAGCCGAACGCACGCACATACACACATGCAGTCATAAAACCTGAGAATCTCAGGCCCATAGGTGTTCTGGGGGCTTTCGGACAAAGAACAACGGCTGAAATATCACATGGGCCTCGTCCGTTAGCAATTAACAAGTTAACCCGTAATTCGAATTGGTCGTATTGGGCCTGGGTAACCCCGTTTCTATAAAATAATAGTTCACAGTCGAGCAATATTCTGAATACCGAAACTTTACTTACCGTAGATTGGATAGTTAGTCTTTATGTGAGCGAAACCTTTGGTTTCTGGGTGATTTGTGGAATAACCCGAAGCATCTAATTTGTCCCAGCACTATGTTGGCCTAGTCTACAATCTGTTGATGCGTGACATTTTGTCAGGAATACCGGGGTAAATCGCTTTCCTGCAAGATCGACTTGAAATGTCAAAACCTCTTCTAAGTGGATTTTGAAAAAGACGGGACCGTCTTTTGGTCTTTTGCAGGAATATTACTATGAAAGTTGACAAACACGAGGACTCAAAGATGTTTAAAGAGGGGGTGAGTAGTCTGGTTTATCTGTTTACACCCTATAATGTTCACGTACAAAGTCTTTGACCATTAACATGTGGATGAAGCTGTACCATCCTTTCATTTGCTGATCCCCATCATTCAATCTATTGTAAATTGCCAACCCTTTCTTCATTTCTCCCTTTTTTTTGCAATTTCTTTAACACCCTCTACCCCTTCCCACTCCCCATTTTTATTCTCCTTATATAGGCCTATATACATGAAGACCCAAAACCAGGTGTTTACCAGTCCAACGTGGAACTAGTGTTGACTTGTGTGGATTCTGTGCGTTTAACAAATTGTTTGTCTATAAGCTATTGCTCTGATTGCCGAGGATCGAATCCGGACTTTTACCCGTTACTTTTATTCGAGACCCCATGTGGATCAATCAGTAGAATAGACCTAGGCTACATGTAGTTGAGGCTGCCTGGCAAAAATAAGCTCCTAGACACTACAGCTATCGTAGTCGATCGTGCAGGCTGTGGTTTCCCCATTCGCTAACTTTCAACATGGCTTCGCGCACACCTGGTGTAACGCGGATCACGAGACCTCCAGAAAACAGTTATTGGGTGTCCTAGAGAGACGAATTCCCTTGGAGCCACAGGCTGTCACAAATGGGATCGTATTACCGTTGAGGACTGTATTCCCTGGCTATGGCGCTCTGGAGTAGGGGGGGGGGGGGGGAACAGACCGGGCTGGGCCTCAAATTTGTTCGGTCGGAAAGGGCCAGTGGAGTGCAATGCTTGTGAGAACATGAGTGACCAAGTTATCCAATAGAAACATTTGACGGAGCAGAAACAAGATGTGGCCCAGCAATCAGTGCGCTATGAAACGCCAACAACTAATAAGAGCAGGGAAATCCGTTGACCAAAATTGTTAGGTCCACTCGCCAATTCCAGAAATGGTTAAAACAGCTCAAGTCGAACCGTCTTGATAGCTGCGGACGGCACTTCTGTGTTGAATACACTGCATGTTCACCAATCCACATTTATTGTTTGTTCACATTTAATTGACCTTTACTGGACACTTCATAACCTTGGAATGGCTTGGAACATATTTACCACATTAGCCTAATTTTTGCTTTCAGTGCCAAGCTCAAAGTAACCCAAATAAATATTTCATAGGCCTGTATAGTAGCTATATGTATATGTACACACAAACCCAACTTGTGAAACAACTCTCTGTCGAGTCACCAGCCAACAATTCTAGAGCGAGATGTGTTGACAGACAAATCATCGCCCTTTGACATAAGTTTTATTGTCGAACTAGGCTGCAGACCCCAGACATTCGACATTAATTTGATTTATTAAAATTATCCACAACTATGCGAACAGAAATGTATCTAGCTAGCCAGTAGCAAGTTCATCCACCTACCAAGTCCAACCATCATGCATGTACTGTTTTAGAAGTTATGAGGAAAGTGAAGAACAGAAGGAATAACGAACGAACGGAAGGTGAGACATGATGACTTGTAGAGCTGCTCACCCGCAGCTAAAAATTGCAGTGTATATGTTTCACAACCGCTACGCCGGAAAAAACGTTGTGCAGTCATGCACGACGAAGAACCGAATGAGGCTTTTCACTATAAATGCTTGGCTCACAGTTTTCGTCAGCGGTCGCCATGTGTTAGGGTTGTTCAATATAGCCCACTGCGATACGTATAAGTTAGCACACGGCAGACTGCGAACGATACACACGGGGATGCAAGCCTAACATCATAACATGCACTATATCATTTTCTCTAAACTGATCCCCCCCCCCTCTTCAAAAAACTACTGTTTTAGAGACGACTTTTACTTCCCAAATAAGACGTGCGTGCCATAAGCACGAACACGACAATATGTTTTAATACCTTGTCATGGGCCCTTTCGCAACAATACCTCTCAATATTTCGAAAGGCATAGGCCATTAGTGCTACACTCAAAACAGTAAGTTCCATTTCTCACTGCAGTAAGTAACGGGCAATTATAGGCACAACTGTGTTCAGTGTCTTCGAGTATGCCGAAGGGTTGAGCTTTACCCGTTTTTGGTTTCCTTGCAAAATGAATCTCTGTAGTCTCCCTTCCATTAATGTGGGTGTACGTGTATGTATGTACATGTTTGTCTAGTGTCTACTAGTGAGCTGGCAAACTTAGGGACCGTGGAATCATGAGCGTCATACTTAACATGTAGGTTCGCCTTGTGGAATAGTTTACCCTTGTTTCGTACTTCTTCTTTTTCACCATTCCTGGTCACCGAATGTCACTTAGAGGCCAGAAACCTACAGTTTGAAATCAGCGACAACTTTGATGACAGGGTCCTACATGGGTGATCCTTTGTATTTTTCACATCGAAAACGCTATACCCTAACATAATGGCAAATATCAGCAATTAATGCAGTAATACAGAAAAAGCCAAAGGTCTTAGTGATTCCGTGATGATCCTGACTGATCAAGCTGAGCATTGTTAAGATGACTCAATAGGAATTGTTAGAGTACTCAAAATAGGGAACTCACAAACCAAGTATGAGCTGCATCCTTGCAGATGAAAGATGAAGTCTTGTTAACTAACTAAAGTTAGCTAAAATATCATTATTTCACAATATCCGCATCACCTGTTTTTCCCATAAGAAAGCTGCATGCATACTATATTCCAAACTGATCGGGTCAGGGATTGGGTACTTCGTGTTTTCAGACTTTGTCCTCTCTTGACCTCAGATGACTTTAGGTCGTGTTAACAAGCAAAAATTGGCCAAATTTTCCAGTTATCCCAAAACTGATTCCCGGTCTGCACAAAAAACAATAGGGTTTCTTCACTTTCCATAAACAAAAGCTGCATACAGAAGTTCGACCGGATCAGCCAGGCATTCTCAACTTATTGTTAACAACACTTTTGAACTTTGAGCCTCAGATGATCTTTGACCTAACCCCAACACAATAGGAAATATGTACTCATTATGGGAGTCACACACCACATATTAGCTTCATCCATCCAAGTGGAAACCGAGAGTTAGTGTGTTAATTAAACAAGATAACATTGGCCAAAATACCGAATAATATTGGTGAGACTAGAGTAAAATATTCCCTATTGTTTCGAGGTCAGGTCAAAGGCCATCTGAGGTCACCATGAGGGTAATAGTCTTGACCTTGTGGACCCAATAAGTCCAGAAGCTTGGTCGATCAAGCGGAAATTTGGCATACTGTTTTTTCACGTACATAAACCCGATTGTTTTTGGTGTGAAGCGGGTGTCATTCTTGATTAAAATTGAGAAATTGTGAGAAAAATGTGGCCACATTCAGCTTGTGGACACTAACTCGACCCCACCTGGATCCAGCTCATACTTGGTATGTGGGTTCCCCATGCTTAGTAAATGGTCCCATTGTTTTGTGGTTAGTTCAAAGGCCAACAGAGGTCACAGTCTGAAAACTTGTGGCAGGAAAAGTCCAGAACTCCTGATCATATCGAGCTGGAGTTTGGTGTTTACCATCCCATTATCCGAATTTTTCTTGTCATATGTTATTAGAACGGAGTCGAGGAATTACTAAGTATTTTTACTTTCTGGTTGTTCATGTGCATTGTTCATAAGAATGACAAGGCTATAAGGCCTCTTATAGTTTAAGCAATCATCATATTCAGCAGGTGATCACTTGGTATCTGATTCGATTCACTCAGCACAATTCCAGAATTCCCCGCGACGCTGTCCGCCCTCTGATCCGTCGGCCTCAGAGCCCCTGACGATTTGTAAGGCTCAAGTTTAGCTTGTACGCATATAATAATTTCCATACCATGGCCTGCATGGAGAGCCACTGGCCAAAGCAGATATGAACAATAGGGCATTTCATAGTAGTGTATGATCATTTCCCGAGCAGACCCAAACAAGGACATGTGAGTTTATATGCTTGATGAAGTAGAACTTCAGTATTAATATCCCGATAAATTATTGACATTATGTTGTAGCTTCCTGCTGTCTATGAAGATCTTCAGACTGCTGATTGACACTATATTGAGCAATGAACATTCATATTTGAACTAATTTAACAGGAGGTGTGGGGGTTGTTCTGACTGAGGGTGATGTTGTGCCGGTCGCCATGCATCAACTCTAAAGGGGTTCGAAAGGGTCGTGAATAAAACGAACTGGAATATTGTCCAAAACCGCATCTGCATACGACATCCCGTTGCTGAGTTTTGGGCCTTCGAAAAATGAAGTAACGGCATCTATTGCGCAATATTGCGCACCATCACATTCGGCCACGAAAAAAAAAGTGGACATCACCGATTAAAACCGGTAATTTTTGTTTCACTTCGATGTAATTTCTCGAAGATCTATAGGTTTAGAGCAGGTTCACGATTATAAGTTGTTCCAGTATTCCCGCGCGGCAAACAAGTCGAATGATTGAGCAATGTCAAGTTTTTGTCAATCATAAACCAATGGGGATACATAGTCAATTGTTAAGGCATTTCAAACATACGTCATAAATCATGCGACTAATAGGATTCAGTCTATTGCGCAATACGCAATGAGATCCAAACATCACAATTGGGAAGTACAATAACTTTGCAATGGATTGTTTGACTTTCTCTGTATCATACCCCTGCATACAATCCATGGCTCTTCTAAGACCTTTGAAAGGCAAGTCCAGCCAAATTCCATACTCTTTTGGTGTTTGGAGAATGAAAAATCATTCAAATTCACTTTCCTAGGTTTATATGAATGTTCACGGTCAGGTAAAGAGGCTCCTCAATTTAAATATTTGTGATTTTGGCAAACTGGCAACCTTTCTATGATGTCATATCTACCAATTAAAAGGGAGAAGTTAGAAATATTTCTTAGCCTACTTTTCAAAATCAGTAGAGTAAGACGTATCAAATGTTGCAACCCCCCCCCCCCCTATTTGCACACTTGCAACTTAGCAGATATAAAGTAATAATCTTTGAAAATTTTTGAACTTATTAAACCAAACATGAACTATGAACATGAAACAAGGTTGATTGGCATGATTTTTAATGTCAATAATATGACTCCAAATATCTTTGGCTGGACTTGTCCTAACGAGATTGAATTCCTTGCAAAGTCCCAGGTCATGTGATCGACTGCGAAACGCTACAGTCTCCAACTCTCCATGCAGTATCCCAGTTTGGAGAGGTGAAGGTTTCAATATAAACTAGACTGCGCTGGCATGCAGGTAAACCGCCTCTGGACCTCGTTTTAGAGAAAGCACATTAAATCTTGGTCTATTAAAAACCTCCGGTGACTTTAAAAGCCTAACCTTTTGTTCAGACCAACGTAGTTCGAATTTCCTCCAAGTTCCATTTAAATATACGAGTTCGACGGGAAAAAAATTCGCCCATAAATATCCAAGTTACCTCCCTGTGACTCTGAAATTCATTCATTGGGTTGTTTAAGACTAGCACAGTCTTGTCTCTCCTGTTAAATTTCGTTCAAATGACACAAAGTCTGAAAAATTCCGAAAAACACTAGTTTGACCCTCTGGTGCTTTGGAAACCGGTTATTTTGTTTCGGGACTACCCTGGTGTCCCCACCCACCAAGTTTCTTGTGAAGCGGACTAACTCTGTATGTTGTGTAAAACCTGCAAAATGGGGGGCACAGACAAGTTTGCTCTAACGGTCGGAAGTTTCCGTGGCGCGGCGGAGTATAAAAGTTGCATGAATTGGTTCAAGAGTTACCGTCCGATGCCTCAAAAAACTTTACTCTAGTTTTTGGAGTCCAAATGTATATACGTCTACGCTTGGCCTTACCAATCCCGTTTAAATCCCGTTGAAAATCGAAATATTATGCAGTGTGTCTTCCTTCGTCGAGACATATGTAGTAGACATCGCAATTCAAGCGCGGTAAATCCGACGGAGGACAAAAATCGAAAGGAAAAAAAAAATATGCAAAGAAGGGACTCGGGGGTTCCCCAGTCATAACGGCATACGACCCACTTTTCGAACCGATCCGATATTTCATATGGCGGACACGTGTACTGAATGTTTTGCTTAATCGAACAGTGTTGAGATCGGAGAATTGTTGTGCTAACGCGAGAATCCTTCCAGCGCACATCGGAGACAACATAGCTGTAACTATTAACCCAAACATAATATCCTAGGCAGGAAGTAGGGATATAATGAGAGGCTAATATAGACCGTTGACTTGTTCCTCGTGCAATTCAGCAGTGATTTATAGGACAGAATAAGACGAGATTTCGGTTAAAGCCATTCCGTATTCCCGGTGATAGATCCTACTCGACCAACCAGGGACTCAAGCCCGACAACACAAAGGTCTATCTCAACATGTGCAGGCGGGTAAAGATCGACGGTTTATTCCCGCAGAAAACAGCCTTTGTGGACTCTAGTTAGAGGAAGTAGTAGCGTCAGGAGGAGTAAGGACATACATATATATGTCAATCGGACCGCAGTTGCCTACCGTTTGTTCAGGTCCATGTAGCCCACATTCCCCAAAGTTTTGTGTTAAAATATGACAAACTTAACAATGAGTTGGCAAGAAGTTTTGACCCTGTTCCTGGGGACCGTGAAAATTGAACTGACTTGATGTTGTTTAGGAATAACAAAGTCCACATCAACGCGTTTTTGTCAGATCCGAAATTATAAAAATTACGAAAACAAAAAAAAAAACCACAAAAATTTGACCTCAGTGACCTTGAAATCACCGTCACGTTTTTTGGAACCAACTTTTGTTCCCCACCCTCAAAGTTCGTTGTAAATCGGAGCTAAACTTAATTTCGGCTACACCCCACAAAACCATAATATCTCCGAACACGTACAGTGTTGCGGTGGATATAAAGATCATTTGTGTTAGCAGTTTCCACTTCCAACCTAAACTGCTATTGTTTTTGGTCGAGTCCTGAAACAATCAGAACTACAGCACAGCAGCTGTTCTTCCTACTCCCCACTCTACCAGAGTTTGCAGCATCGGGCCCACAACATTTCATGACAAATCACAAAGTTGATAGGATTAGTCGCCTATTTTCCCGAATCTGGAATCCCGAATTTCTGGTAAACTTTGCCCGAAATACACCAAAAGTGTGCGATTCTTCGCGCGCGTTGATCCCTTCCTGTAATAGGTCGGTCGTATGGCGCTGAAATTCGGGCAGGCCTGATTATTCCACAAGCCCCCAAACCATAAGGTTCCATACGCCTTGGATGTCGCAACCAGGGTGGCGCCAGGCGGGGGGGGCGGCAGGGGGGCCATGCCCCCCCCCTTCGTCGGGGAAGCCTGGCCCCCCCCGTCGGGGGAGAATTTGTTCCCATTCTCGTGGGAGCCCGAGTGGGTACGGCTAAAATGTACCCCCACCCGACGAGGGGCTTTTTCCCGACATTATAATTTCCAAAACTTCTTATAGTGAAATTCCTATATTGAAGCTGAAAATTTCGGCGGCGCTTCATATCTTTATATAGTATAATGCCAAGTCAAGTCATCGCTTCGACGTTTTTAAGATAGCGTAATACCTTCCTACAGACTATACACGCGTGGAATATATAGATAGGATTACAACAAGCTTATGGATATCTTCGAAATGTACCTGCCAAGAAGAATTAAGGTTACAATCGTAGGGAGGATGAGCGTTCTTGCCATCTATTACCACTGTTGGCCTCTGTGTCGAGTGGCGTGCTTCCGACGCAGTGCCCAGGTATTTCCTGTGCAGTTATTGGGAATACCAGACACCTTTCTACTAATAAGGGCGTTGATTTGACGTGGGACATTGAAAGTAAACATGCTCTCCACAATGTGTATTTCATTTTTTTCGTTTTTTTTTTTCTCAAGAAAAAATGTTCAAAAAGGGAAAACATCAAAAAGGCAGGTTTTGACTTAGGGGGTAGGTGTGAGCCTCGTCGGGGAACTTGGCCCACCCACACCCCCCCCGTCGGGGAACTCGGGACCCCCCGTCGGGGAAATCCTGCGCCACCACTGGTGCGCAAACGATGAGATGAATTAGGTTCGCACGGTACCTGCATGGGCCGTCAACAGGTGCGGGGACGGACATGTCCCCCCACTTTCAAAAGTGGGGGGTATCATTTCGTTCGTCCCCCCCCCCCCCCCCCATTTCTATCGGAGCGTGATAAAAAATAATGGCACATGCCCGAATTTTGTATCACTCTAAATGATTCAATTTTTGTCTAATAAACAATTAATCGCGTTGGGAAATTGTTTAAGTCCACTAATTCAGGTGCGGACCCCCGGTGAAGATCTTGACCCGACTAGAGCCTTCTAAGTTGGAAGGTATTACCCATGAGTTATACCCCGACTCATCGAATTTTAAATCGAGTAGCCCAAACAATGAAATATTTCCCTGGCCAAACAGCTGCATTATTTTTTCAAGTGGTTCGCGCGTAATGGCGTTGTTCTTCGGTGTAGGCTAAATATGCCGATGTAATGCTTCGAATAATTTTGTTCCCGACTAACTTCAGAAAGCCCTGGGCGACTGCCTCCTTCTCCTTCCCACCCCCCCCCCCCAATTTTTCTGAGATGGAAAAAAATCAGGCGAAAATTCGTGTAAATTTGGCAAGCAAAGTGAAAATTAAATGCCTGAATTTTGGCAGACTTTTACGATTAAAACTGCCCGGAAAAACATGCAATTTTTTTCGCGGGCTTCGCGCAGATGGTTTTCCAATGACCGCCTTGTAAAATCCGGGTACAGATTTTCTGCGCCTCCCGAATTAAGTGGTCCCATACCCCTATGGCTTTTCCCTTCGATCCAACATGAGGACCGTCCGGGTAGACCGCTGGATCCCACGCAAAACAAAGCCAGCAGCGTAGAAAAGGTAAAAAAAAATACCATTGTGTGATACTCGGGAAATCATCTTAGTATGCAAAATGACAAAACTTTTTTGTCTGTCTTTCACTCAATCACACATGTATGTGGGTGGTACTTGAGCCTGGCAAGTGCCGTTTCCGTCGATCTGGAGGGTATGGAAATCTGAAATTTTCTTGGTACGCTCCGCGCCAACCGATGGTGGCGCTCCGCTTCATGGTATTTTCATTTCGAATGTGTCCCACACCCCCCCCCCTCTTGTCAAAACGGGTCCGAACGCCCCTGGGTTTTTACCTGGCACGCCATTGCATCCAAGCATCGTCGACGGCATGTTGCTGTCGCATGCATTGTCGATCCCTCACTCATCCCTCCCCTCAGGCTGGATGTTAGGTTGTGGTGGTCATTGATTTTATCTCATTCAATTGTTGACGGCTAAGTTACCTAATTTCCCGTAGTTGTTGTTTAACGAGTAGGCTAGCCGCCAGTCATGCATCGCATCATGTGGTTTTTTGTGCAATGTTTATGGCTGATTAGAACAACACCTCAAAAAGTTTCATTAAATTCCTGCTTATGTTTTCCATCTTACTCGGTTTCTTGGCACTGGAGTTGAGCTAAGGGGGTTTCATCCATTAACGCCTGTATAACTGAATATACTGCCCCTCCAGAATCAGGGTTCTTGTTTGATAATTATAATACTGTTATGCAACAATAAGAGGAGACATTGAACAGTAAACCGCACACCATATAACAAGCGAAGTATTTCTTTTTCACACGGCTGATCATTGTCTGTTTAAACAAATGTCTGATTTGAAGAGAATATAAGGCTATAATACGAGCAGGGGCGTAAATATATGGGGATGTGACACCCCCTGAGATATTGAAAAGTCGGTCCCGTAGCGACAGAAAGTCGGTCTCTCTGAGCGGCCAAAGCCGATTTTTAAGGAACATTGAATAGACCCCCGAAGATGGATGTTCGTGCACGAAGAATGCCATGAAAACTGTTACAAATGGACGTTGTATTCTACACCTACGGAAAAATTGACCACCCCCCCCCCTCTTGTCGTGAACGTCAGCACGGTCGCCGGAAAAAAAACCTGGGAAATTACGAAATAGTCCATCAAAAAGTCGGTCTCAGACAGAACATCTTGTCGGTCCAAAGTTCACACCCCCTTGGAAAATTGTGTATTTACCGGTTACGCCCCTGAATACGAGTAGTTTTTCATTTTTTAACGGCAAAATATCATCCGTTGACGGTAATTGCAGCTGATGCGCGCTGCTTCGGACAGTTAGAAGGATTTTTTCTCCTGATTGGCTATGGATATACAATATACTATATAGATATATATATATATATATATATATATATATATAATATATATATATATATAATATATATATATATATATATATATAATATATATATATATATATATATATATATATATATTATTGTATATAGCCTAGTTTGTTAATCCCATCCCCGGATATTTTTTTGTTGTTTCGAGCCGTCTCTAATGTCCGTTCGTCCTTCCATGTTTTCTGACCCGAGTCCGAACATAAGGCCCGTTTTTTTATTCGAAAAAAAAATCGTCTCTGTGTTCCGACCTCCCTGCATAGGCGTCGATCCCGGGAGATGGGGGATGTATCCCCCCAATATTCGGTTAGGGGGATGCCCTATGTAATCATCCCCCCAATATTTGAGCCAACAGTCACTAAAAATTGGAATGAATTTTGACAAATGTATGTTCGTTCTAAAAGTAGTTCATCTACGAGCTGTAGTCGAAGACTATCCAACCATTGCCTTGACAACCCACTCTAGTTCATGCTTCCGGTTCCGCAACGCAGGTATATATATTTTTCTATCTACTCTTATTTTGTTTGATTGTACGGCGCTCGCACGTCATAGTCAGTCATCACTGAACAACGCCTGACCATAGCCGCAGGTTGGTCGATTATGTATGAACCCAAGCTCACTTCTTGTAGAGGCTAACTTCTCGCAAGATGAGATCCATGTTACCGGCCAGATTCCAATAAGTACAGTATGTTCGCTGACGGTGGACCATACGGAGGAAAGTGACGACTTCCGACCTAAGACCCTCGACGAGTGGATCTATTTCCAGTCCAATAAGACCGAAGGCAGGGCGGCGATCATAAGGGGGGAGGTGGAAGGACGGGGGTGGCGGGCGCCCACCCCCAACTATATGGTGTTGGGGAGGCATTGCATCCCCCCCCCCCCCAATATTTGAGCCCCGCTTCTTTTTCGCTGATACTGCAACCATTTTTAAACCAAGCATGATACCGAAATGAGCAGTTGAGTGAATTTCTGCTGCTTCTCCATTTTCGATATCTTTGGGCGCTGCGCGCGGGTATTTCCATGTGTCCCGCTAATTTTCAGACGTATTATGTACCTTCCTGCATACATATGCTGTTCCTTAACAATATCATTTTAAATCAAAAACTCATCCATGGAACGAAGGGTTCCACTCCCATCAATCCATATCGTTTATAAGACTGGCTTCACCGCTTGGTGTATCCCTCCTTCATTGGACCGTTGTCAGACAAATCGCGATCATTGAGGTGAGGGGGTTGAGACGACAGGGTAGGTCTACCACCTGCGGGATCTAGTGATTTTTTTATTTCTTGGCGACCCAAAAGGATCTATGCGTCCACGCGTGTGCGCGTGTGTGTATTGGTGTGTGTGGTGTGTTGTTTTGTTGGTGTGTTGTTGTGTGTGTTGTGACACTTCGTTTCCATCGGCGATATCTAACAAACGGCATCATGTATAATGTTTCATATATCAGGTAGGTAGGTGTCACCCATGGAAGTGGATGACCCCTATTTTTTTTTGGTACAATCGAATGGTCGTTTCGGGGTCATGAGAGATCAAACTTTGAAAAGTGTTTTCCGCACGATATCTAAATGATCGCAAGCAGGTTATAAATATCCTATTTGGTAAGTAGGTGTAACACATGGCGGGGATGACCCCTATGTTTGGTGTGAGGTCAAGGTCCATTTAGGGTCTCATAAGGCACTTAATATATCTTGAACGAAACATTTAGAGAGTGATGTCGTTAATGGAAAGTTTGTCCGGTTGAATACATCTGGTGACCGACTTTTGAACTCATTTGACTTTTGACCTTCTGACCTAATTTGACCTACGACCTAGTGATTTTGCCTGCTTTTTTTTGTATTGCGGGAAGTCTTGTTTAAGATACAAAACAAAAAAGTCAATGACACTACATCGAACGATAGCTCTTATCACAAGCTATCTCTGATGTGGAAGGTCAGACAGCTAAATCGTCATATATCTCTGTAACGAAACATTTTGGAGGACTGTCTAAATGAAAGTTTCGTCGTCTGGGTGAATACATCTGGTGACTCAACTTTACTGACCCCTCATTTGACCTATTGACCTTTTTGACCCCCCACTCATTTGACCTTTGTCCTGGTGATTTTTGCATGCTTTTTTTATTTGTTGGCCGGAGCGTATTGTTAAGACAAACGAAAAAGTCAATGACACTACCATACTATGATACTCTTATCACAAGCTTATCTCAATGGAATGTGGAATGTGCACGACAGCTAAAACACTGGAGTGTGGATAAATTTGGCATTGACATTGCTCCTCAGCATGATATCTAATGAATGGAAGTATATATCAAGTTCAAATTAAGTGTGTGGATTGTAAACATAATGAGAACTAACCATATTGTTTTTGTCATCAGGCAAGGTCATGCCAGGTCACCATAGGCTAATCCTTATAATCTCTGCAACGATTCATTGTTACAGAGTCGAGAACAAGATTATAGCCAACCAAACAAATAGTTCCCCCAGTGAAGACAGTTACAAATTCTTGAATTTCATTTTATTGATTGATAATGTTGGTATTGGCCTAGCACCATATTTCCCCTAGCAAGAAGTAAAAAATTCTTGAATGTTTTGTATTAGTACCCCAGGGACAGGGCATATATGTACCTCTGACCAGTAGTGGGTTCTACGGGGGGGGTGGGTTAATTTGGTTTTGCACGCACCTCCCCCCCACCCCCCCCCACGGTTTCATAGGCAGCTTATGAAAATTCTTAAAAAAGTAGCCCTATTGAAAGCCTGCATCACTGCATTAATTGCCAAATACTAATGTAATTTTTTTATCATTCCTGATATGTTGAAATATTGGGACTAGCACCCAGGGACCAGCTATGTATGGACCTCCTGATCAGTAGTGGTCAAGCGTTGCTATGGGTGGCGTGGGAATGCAAGGCAGATACGCCTCTTTCTTCTTACCTATGCACCACCCCCCCCCCTCCCCCAGGTGTCCATAGGCACCTATGAAAATTGAAAAATGTAGCCCATTTGAAGCCTCATCACTGCATTCATGACAAATTTCCTAATTGCCGGCAGAGCGTTGCTTCTGCGTATCTTGCGTATACTTATATGGATATCGATGGAGGGTAGACAAACTGGCAATTTCTTCCATAGGCGTATATTAATATTTACTCGAGGGGAGAATGCCACGTTTGTTGCTTTTACATTAATTGAAAACGTGATATGACTTCAAATTTCCCATTTAACTAGTTATCACAGCAGAAATGCAACACCAGGGAAATGTCCTGCTGAATTCATTTAAACACCTATGTTCCCAGCCATTATCCTCTTCAAACCCTGTCCTGCAGTGCGTGTGTATACTATAATAGCCTCATTTTGACTGTTCCACATTCCCAATCCTCAACAGGATTTTTCCTCTCTCCAGCTGTGTGTGTGAGACTGCAAGAGTGGAGTAACAAACACATAATAAACTTTTAGACTGCCTGTCAGACATTCAGTGGTGGAAATGGTACCTGCACTGGCAATGCTCAAGGGATTGAGAGGGGGTAATCTATTATTCCTCTGGGTGCACTCAGTCTACTGATTTATCTGCTTGTTTACACTTCCCTACTGGGAATGCGCAAAGCACCCTTCCAGGTTGTATGACTTGACAGGCAGGACTGACCATTGGGTAAGTATACCTGGTGATTCATAGACAGCCTATGAGGGAGTACTTTGATGTGTGTAGAAGTCAGTCATTGGGAGAGAAGAAGCAAGGGTCAATGAAACGTCTGCAATAAGGAAGGCACAACAATTTGTGGCTTTTTTGCTCTGAGGTTTGCAAAAGTGAGGGCATTACCTGTACCCATGAGCAAAAAGTGAGGGCATTACCCTGTAACCCCGCAGGCAGAATGGTTTAGGGGTTTAAATCTATAAAGTATCTCTCTTCTTCTTCCCCAGTGCCTCTCTACTAGCTGTGGTGACTGGCACATGATGTGACAATTTGGGAAAGTGAATTGCCCGGATAATAACATGTTAAATTGGCCAGAATCATACTGGATCAACAGTAACTGAGCTCACATAATTCGGAAATGTCTCAACAGGGCCTATATCTAACTAGAAAATTACAAAGATCTTGTCGGTTCTAATCATCTCTTTGTATTATATCGTGCAGGCCATATATATTTGCTATGGGATGTGCTGCATGGAGTGGGCCATATAGTGAGACATTCCTCAACCCCCTTAGGAGAGAAAGTGTGATTTGAAAGCCTTGTGAAAAGTTTGACACAAAAAATAGCAATAAGACATTGATGGACTGGTAAAAAGGCTATTGATACCAGTATTCTGAACAGTTTCTGCACTACTGACAAGTGCAATGACCCACCCCTTGTAACCCAGAAACAAGTGAGTCATTGCCCTTCAACAAAATGATGCACCCCTCAGTCCATTGTGCCTGAAAAATAATGAAAACTGATACCACCCACAGTCCACTTTGAAAGACCACATACTACTCTGCTGTACAAATTGAACGATTGACTGGGAACGACCTACCCCTCGGTCACATTATTGATTAACGAAATATGGTACAATGACCACATGTGAGACACATGCTATTGGACACTGACTGTACCTACACTGACTCGCCTTGTCCAGGGGGTGGAGGATGCAATTGATAATATATCGTCCTGTATGCCCTTCTCTTTCCCCACACCCTATACCCCTAAAACAGATTTTTTTTTTCACATTTTGTTATGATGTTGGGTCGTCCGATTCAAAGACTGCACTTCATCATTCAATCTATCTGCTTTGACCACAGCAGTCACTTATGAGTATTGAATGTTGCTAAAGTGATCCTCATCAGTTTATCCTGCCTGCCGTCTGCTGACTTAGTGTTGCGGTCGCTGGAACTTCCCACACTGACTGAAAACATTGGACCTCGCTGGTTATTACTCGTGCTTTACCTCTCTTCAAGATATCCTTACTTACCAGGGGGTTTAATTTTTCAGTGATTTCATTCAATGCCCTCAGAATGACTGTTTGACCTTGGTCAAAAGCAACAATATCTCATCTCATGCGCTGAGTAAATTTGCAGGTTTCGTTTTTGTGTCAAGTTGTTGGTTTGAAGTTGGCAACACACATCTTGGAGGGGTTTGATATAGCTGAGTCAAGGGGGAACATGTCAGAAAAAAGGCAAGGAATCACTTACGCATACGCAGAGTTGCGTTCTGTTTATCTATTCATTGTGCTACCACGTGTTGAAGTTTGGGTGCACTCGCGTACACATACTATCACTCATAGCACACGGTGCGGCATCGAAAATGGCATACTAGGAACTCCACACATTGCGTTGTCAAAAAATGCATGATTTCCAAATTTCAGTGAAAGAAAAAGACTGTCAAAAGTGAAGTCCAAATATTGCCTGAATGTTTGCTGGAATGCCCAAAAGTGCAAACTTCGTTGTCTTTTTTGAAGGAAGGATGTTGGAGGCACGGGGCTGAGTCTACCTCCTGGTGGGACTGTTGATTTGTTTTTGCGACAAATAAGGTATATCTGCAAATTTAAAACCCATATGTTTGTAAGTTACTGTCACTAGCTTGTTGTTTTATATCTTTGGAAGTGCTTAGATGCCTGTGATTTAGCGCTATATAAGCAACGGTCATTATTATTATTATTATTATTATTATTCGGCCAATAATGTATGGTGCGGACCCTTTGTGAATTTGGTTGCGTGCACGGTGTACATTCTCAGGTTGGGCAGCATCACGGTGCGGGTGGGTATGGAACCTATAAAATAGCATTGGAAGATCCTGGCAGGAAACGCCAATTTCGTGCAACGACATGGAACATTTGGTGAAGACAAGTTATATCCAAAGAGGAATGTCCAAAGTGGTTTTAAAATTTTCGCGCGCGCTTCCGCGCGCGCAGTTGGTTCTACTTCTGTGTTTATACTCATCTGACCACATGTATGGCTCCAAGTATAAATGTCCCTCCCATGCGCCTGTGGTCCGTTAAGGAAGATTAAAAAAACGGGGGCCGTAATCTTTTGAGTGAAAAAACGCAGGCCCTGCCCTCATCGTAAAGGTGATAGGTCTGAGAGATGGGTCAGTGCAATGTCGATCGTGGTCAAATCGGATCCTTGCGAAATCTCGCGCTTCGTGCGAATAAGTGGTTCGTGGCATTATTGCCCATTTCGATTTGATCTTTCATGACTGAAACCTCACTTGCATGTATTTCAGAATGTCAACACCACCCAATGCATAACCTTGAAATTTATCCCTAAGGCGAAAGTTTTTTGGAGAGCCCTTTCCTGGATAATAAAAAATTGGTTCTCAATGTCAGGAATTGCTGCTGACCGTAAGGAATGGGAAGTGCCGTTTCCTGCAATCTAGGGGTCTATAAAAAAAAAATTTTCTGGTACGCTACCGTCAACCTGTGGTGGCGCTTCGCTCAGCTGGTATTCACCTTGTCCGCTCCTCTCCAACCGCCAACACAACTCGCCGCCCTTGGACTAAGGGTAATATATTCAGATCAGTGGTAGGGCCAGGGAATTGACTTGGTAACAACAAAATTGGAGTATTTCGTTAGTAGTAGGTATCAGCAGTGAGACTGTGGAATGCCGCGGTTCGTCCTTACCTGTTGATGGCGGACAAAACATGTCCTTTTCAGAAACCGCAAAAACTAGTAACAATAATGGGACACCTCATAAATATCCAAATCCTGCTATTCCTGGCCGGGACGCATTTATTTTTTTGCAGGACGTCTAGGCATACCCAATAGGGCATTTTTCGACCTCATTTAACCAGTCGAAATGTTTTATTTCAAGTCCGGCACAAAACCTTCAGAGGACATAAACGCAAGCTTTATTGAGAAACCGCAATGTATCTGTTTCATTGTTTCATGAAGAGATACAATATGCATGGATAAATTGGTTATTATAAAGAACAACAGCATATTACCCATGGGGTGGGCAGTCCATTGAACAAGAGATGAAGAGTGTAATCTTGTAATTGAATCATTAAAAAAATGTCATTTAATTACTACATATTTCAAGTATTTTCTAAGTGCTGAGAGGTGGTAGCATAGCATATTTGCATCACCCACGCCGAGCTAACGCATTGAAGTTCTAAACAACCTCTGCATCACCCAATGCCGAACTAACCACATAGAGGTGGTAAACGAACCTGGTGCATCCACACTCCCAAACTAACGCATAGAGGTCATAATCCTGTGTATCATCACTTCCGAAATAACGCATAGAGGTGTAAAACAACCTGTGCATCGTCACTGTCAAACTAATGCATAGAGGGTGGTAACAACTGTCACCCACCCGGTCAACACTAAACGCACAGAAGGGTGTAAGAACCTGTGCATCACCCCCACTGCAAAACACAGGGAAAGTAGTAACCTGCATCACCACTGCTAGATTCCGGCTTTTTGATGTTTGTAAGCCATGGTTGGAGGGTACACAAGAAAACCTTCTCCACGACAGCCGTTTTAAGACATGCCTAAGTGCCCTATCCCCTGCCATCTGAGGGGGTTTCATGTGGCAAAAAATTTGTTGGTACGATCCGCGCCAACCAATGGTGGGCGCTCCGCTTAGATAGTCTACAAGTTCCATTATCCCCCCCCCCCCAAATCTTCGATGGAAATCGACTCCTATGCCTCCCTGGTGTTCCGACTGGTCGGGAACTATAGATGTTTTCAATACGACAAAAGCGTCTCTATGTTCCGGGGTCGGAAAATAGGGAGGTCGGAATATTGGGGATGTTACGTATAGTGGTGCATAGTTGTTACACTGCTTTGTTAGAGTCGTGTATTAGGATGAGATTAGGGGTAGTGTAGCCAACGCAAGAATTCTTCCGAGAAATCTACCCCAATAATTCTTTTCCAATTTTACTCCTTGATTTCAATAGGTAAGTTTCCGAACGTGAAGGCGTTACCAGACTTGCTGAAGTCGACCCGCCGTAGTAAACATACAGACATACTACATACATACAACATACATACATAACATAATACATACATACATACATACATACATACCTACAAACAATAGTCAAATGTAACATACATACATATGTTCACTGTGCGCCAGCCTGCAATGACCCGTGACTTGAGCTGCATTCATCTGTTCATGTACGTAGTTGAAATACGGCTACGGGCCCGGCGAAGAAAGTACGGAACATTCACAAAGTGGGATACACCCATAAAACAATTTGACATCCATCTCTTGGCAAAACTATTGAAGGATTATATTTCTGATATGAGATCATCTGACCTGTTCGAATTGATCTCTAACCAACAGCCAGAGAACGAACCATTCTTGAAGGCTGCGGACTTCCGTCGACGCGCTCCAGCAATTGTGACTTTCTAATTGCCAGCCTGTCAGCGTGATCAGGGCTACATGTCTGTCTTGTAGGGTACTAGGCAACACCAAACTATTGGTATCAAACAAAGGGGACAGCAAAACAAACAGGCACAAAGCTGATGAAGGCCAGTGTAGAAGATGATGATGTGTGATTACGAACTATAGTTCCTTACTCGTGCTAAGTCGCCATATGGACTTTAGATGACACGAAGCAGCCGGCTCATGTTACTTTCCCCGCTCATCAGTGGAGGTACAATTGAAATGTGACAGCGAGATATCACAAAGTTGATTCTGTTCCTCGTTCATTTAACTCTGACAAGTTGAGGACTGGGTGGGAAAAGTGTGGCAAAGTCGTATTCAGCACGTACATCAATCGTACTTCTTTGCCAATAGGGAAGGTGAGGTATTTATGAGGGCGCACTCCCTTCGGGTTCCGACCTCCCCCCCCCCCCCCCCCCCCCTCCTTCACAACTCCTGCGTACGGCTACTGTCCTGTATATCATTTCAGCGACGGCGCCGAAACCTTTCTTTTTCTCACTCTAATTGATTTCTGCAATCCGTATATAAGGCGCATTGAACAACCATTCTTGGATTTTGCCGCATAAAACAATTACGTAAAGTTTATGAAGAGTTTTGCATTGTTAGAACCACATAAAGGAGCAAATTAAATGAGGACAACTGTTTTTGAAAGTACATGTCGATAAACGAACGTTATTTCGAGATTCCCCGTCTCCCGGACCGGCTGACAGTGACAGCAGAAACTGCCAGTGCTATCCATGATCACACCGCAATGTGCAGACTTCAATAACTGCAAATTAAAAATCTCCATATTCCTAGCCAGTGGTAACCAGATTTTGAAATCAGAATAAGAGAAGCTCTTCCTCTCATCAAGGAGTTCAGACCCAATCTGAATAACCAGCTCTACCAACTGGATTTTTCCTTTCTACTTGCTTTATTCGATGTATTTTGATGTTGTATGCTGAAGCCATCGAACAGGTCAAGAGACTCATCGCAGTTTGTGTGTACTTCGTACCGAGAGGGAATGGTAATATTCGAGGACGTTGAAATTTAAAAGTACTTCCAAAACAGACCAATGATTATATATTGAATTTGATGGTGGAATGAAAAAGCGCTTTGCCACGCCACGCCCCAAGTCATTGATGTCTAAGTCAAAGCAACCCAACAAGGGCTTGAGAAAAATATACTGTTACTATATTGTCTAAGCTTGCCGAACACCAGCCAGCAAACTTGCCGAACCAGTCGAACACACGCACGTACACGCACACAGTCATACAAAATACGATTTTCGAGTGCCTGCAAGGGCGGCGATTTGTGTGGCATTGGGGGAAACAGACAAAAAATTACTATCTGCGCGTAGCGTATCTGGAAATTTTTAGTTTGGGCAGTCACCCCCTAAGATTGCAGGGAGGGGCACTTCCCGTGCCTTATAGGACAGTGGGACTATAAGCATCATTCCTAAAATTGTTAACATTTTTTTTTTTTTATTCTAGAAGGTTCTCTAAAAAGTATCGCCTTAGGGATCAATTTAGCGGTTTGCGTTGGTACTTTGGCATGCAAAATACGATCAAGTGAGTATCGGTCATGGAAAATGGAGCAATGGAAATGGACAATGGCACAACCACTACGTTCGCGCTAGAATTGTGAAGTATCCATGTGACCCGTTATTGCCGGTAATCCTCTCTGACCTACCACTTAGATAGCCTGAGTTTTTTACTCAAGATACGGCCCCAATTTTTTCCTTCTTTGGCGCACCACAAGGCACATGGGAGAGACAACTTCCAACTGGGCCAGACAGGTGGCCAATGAGTATACCACAGAAGTGGAACGGAACTCGCGCTAAGCGCTCGCGAAAATTTCACACTTCTGGACATTCCATCGAACTCAAGGCAAACTTTGAATAGAAACTTATCTTTACTTAAATATTTTGAAATCATGTCTCTGCACGGATTTGTGGCGTTTCCTGGCCGAATCTTCGATGGCTTTTTTAATTGTCCACCCTCACCGTGTGCTTGCCCCCCTTATTAGTAATGCACCGTGTACACGCACCCACTTTCCAGGGGCCGTCACCCACGAATTGATTGCTGATAACTCTATTTCAAATTTGCAAATAGACCATATACGACGCAAAAAATTCACAGGTCCGCCAGGTGGTAGACTCGTCCCCATCGCCTCAACACTCTTTCCCTTCGAAACAGAAGTTTTACACTTGGGCATTCCATCTAAATTCAGGCAATATTTGGACTTCCATATCATATTTTTTTTGACAACACACCTTGTGGGTTCCCTGGGCGCATTTTCGATGCCCCAACGTGTGCCCTCATAGACTATTATATGCACCGTGCACACCCGCTTTCAACAGTGGTCGCACCCATTGAAAAAATCAAGATCCCGGCAGGTGGTGACCTACCCCCGTCGCCTCAACCCATTCACCTCAAGATAGCGATTTGTATGTTTGTTTGTTCATTTTTAATTAACTGTCCCCTAGCAGGCAATAGACATGATACTGAAGAAACAAACCAGAGTAAATTTTCAGCCCTTTTTGCCAAGGCACATCTAGGTCTTAACACGGCCGGTAATAAAATCCCGCGCGCGTAGCGCGCAAAAAATAAAAAAATGGGCAGAAGAGTGCAACTCAACTTGATCACTTAGGTCAATGCAGTTGTTTAAACATGGGTGCTGCTGATAGGTCGGATACAGTGTCAGCAAAATAGCAGTCGGGCTCATTTTTTTTTGGGGGGGGGGCAGCAGAATCATTGCGTTTCCCAACCAAAAATTTGAGAGAATTGCCGCCCCCCCACCTCCCCTCCGACAAGGAACACAAAAGAAAAAATAGGACATGTGCAGGCGGGTGTCCCAGCAGAAACAGCTTTTTGAACCTCGTTTTTTAGCGGAAATCATATTGACCTTCCAGTGTGAGTGACTTTGAAGTGCCCTAACTGGTGTTCAGGACCAAACTGTAGTCCACATTCTCCAAGTTTTGTTCAAAAAATCCACCAAGTTGGAAACTCGCGAAAAAGAAAGAAGAGAAGAAGAAAGAAAACAAAGAAAAGAAACAAGAATTTCGACCCTCTGGTGACCTTGAAATCCCCGTCAGTTATCGGGACCAAACGTGTCACCACCACCAAGTTCCATCTGATCGGATGAACTCTGTATTTTCGCCATCAAAAAAAAGTTGTCCTCCGGTGACCTCAAAAATCACGGTCAGGTTTTTCGGGACCAACCTTAGGCCCCACCCCAAATACATTTGTTGTAAATCGGATCAATTATTATTTGATATATAAACTTCAGTATTTTCGTGTAAAACCCACGAAATAGAGGGCAGCAGACATGCAGGAGGCCAATTCCGAACTCATTCGAGATTCTACTAGGGTAATCCAAGTTTCAGATCAATCGGAATGAAGCGTAAAGGAGTTAATGCGCTAACGCCTAAAGTTTCCGGAACGGCGGTGCGGCTCGTAGAGGCGGATACACCCCAAGAACCATAATATCCCGAGCACATTAAAGTGTTGCGGGATGAAATTAATCAACCTATCTAGTCATCCTTGACCAATGAACGAGTTTGTTTGCAAATTAAAACTGGCTGTTCCTTTGGGGGAAACACCGACTATGAGAATAAGAGTCAAAGCGAGCAACTTCTTGAATGGCCTAACTCCTTCCTGGATTGTGACCGGAAGATGGTATAGTACGGAGTGACCTGTATTTCTAAGCGTGGTTCCTGATGTTGTTTAGTGAATACGGTCGCTGTTGTTGTAATCTCTACTGAGGCTCACCGTGCTGTGGATTCCGTATAGATTTTTGTAAACCGAACCAAGGTAAATCGCATATCAACTGTGCAAATGTCAGGAAATCTTTTCTATACGGGATTAAAATACCAGACAGAGGTTTTATTCACAAGGTTCATGATGAAATTCGACAAACACGAGGATTCCAAGGTGTTCGAAGAGGGGGTGAGTGTTCAGAGTCTTTGTTTACCGAGAACTGTGGTGACTGGAGGCTGTTTGTCTCCCACTCTTGTCTCCGGGCATAGTGTCGGACAGTGCCGCTGAATCAGTTGTGGCTGATCAAGTCTTATAGTCAAAAGGCCGCGTGACTTCAATACGTGCAAGTTGGGACAATGGACATGCCAAGTATGTTGAGGGGGCATTCACGTGTCATTGTGTGGTCACTAAGGCTAAAAGTTCCAGCTTCGATTGAGACGATCATGTTCACGGATATGCCTTAGCTCGTTCGTCGTTGTTGTTATTTCATTATACTTTCCGCGGGACTTGTGAAATATGCAGTATTGTTCCCTGGTGTAGGAGAGAAAAACACTCTCGAAGCCTATACATGGGCCGTCACAAAAAGGCAAGTCCAGTGAGGTATTTCCAGTGGCCATGTTGCTGTGAGTTTAGTAGGTTATTTAACAGATCGGTCTACGGCCCCCACGGCTGAACTCGGAAAAGACTGCGCCTGCGTACGATAGTGCAACCAGAGTGTTACACACTTAGGAGTAGAATTTCTTTTGTTCTAGCCACAATGGTTATGGCACTGTTTCATTTGAGACGAATTACACGACATGTGGTGAACCCGACAACCGGGGATGGTAATAAGCAAGTTCGGAGTTACAGCAATGAGATGATAATGATACTTGTGTAAAGGTTGAGGGAAGACGGAAGTTGACGTTGAGTCGTACAGTGTGCAGAACGATCTTTCGAACTTTATCCATGCCGAAAAATTTACCAAATCAGCCAACACGAAACTTTAACAATTGTCCAATTGACCCGAAAACTTTACCGAAACTTTACACACATTGTTCCGCCTTAAAAATCTCGGACGAGTTAGAATGCGCGTGTCACACCACTTTGGCGGCGGGCATCTTAGATTTTCAACGAATCGATAGTGTTTGTACAATGACTACATAGTGACTTGTCGGATCCATATGGAAACTTTGCACACATGATCGGTCCATGGAAAAATTTTGACTGGGTCGAAAAAATCCGAAAAGTGGCCGTCGTCGACCGCTCTGACAGTGGCCATTTTGGATACTGAGTTTTCGCGGATTTGCACGTTTTGAAGCATGGCGATTCGTTTAAAGGAACAAATTCTGTTTTTCGCCCCATGGGACCCAATCCGGCGGCCATTCTGAACTTTTGCGAAAATCATTAATCTGATATTGTTTTCTTTTCAAATTTGCCACCATGATGGAATAATGAGACCAACTTTTGTTTTTCATCCATATGACCCCACCAGGCAGTCCATTTTGAATTTTTGCGATTTTTTGGCAGATTTTACATATATGTCGAGCATGGAAAAACATAGGAAAACAAGGCGAACAAGTCACCCTCCGATTGATCGAAGGTGGGGATATACACGTTGGCGGCTTACCCGCCAGGCGTTGTCTAGTTGGCCAGAAACTTGTGCCGGTCATTGTCGTAGGAGTTAAGACAGCTACAAGAAGTATAGAAGCCGAATGTGTCTTTCTGATAATCTGAACATGCCAGACCGTGCACAGCACCTACGGGATTGTTTGTAAACACAATATACTTTTCTCTAAATTGAAAACTATGTACTTGGTAAAGTGGCAAGGAGGTCTCGCAACACTGGAGGATAATGGACGGTTTGTCAAATTCTGTAAAAATCGTATAACGGTGTATCGGAACAAATCTTACATGGATATTGTCCATGTGATGATATACCCTATCGATATCGATTTTTGCAAATAGGGCAGTTTTAATTATGACGTTCATATACAAACGTTCGCCGTCGCTTTTCATCAGTTACGTACAAGGCGACGCCGCACGTCTCGTAAATGTTGAAAGATGTTAATACTAACTAAAATAGTCTATAGTCTATAGCGTATGCTGGCGAATGAGATGATGGACTTAGACCGAACACAACGGAGGGGAAGTGATTCATGGTCATGGTGGCTTCTCGTATACGATACCAATTTCGAAACCAGTCTCATATCCCGGTCAAGTGACAGGCAGTCAGTCAGTCACAGAGCCATTGTTTGTGTCCATGTCAGTTCAGAGTGACAGTGTCCCGCCTTTTATATAGTTATCATGCAGGACATCACCTCCACTGATTCACTGCACGTGTCCTCAGCTGATTGGTTGTCGGTAGGGGCGGGTAGTTTGTGTGAAAGCGTCGATATATATTCCTGTTTTCCGAGGCCTGGGCAGCCCCATATTTGTGCAGTGCGTCACTACTGACCTAGTCAACTTTGTCTGAACGTCTTGTTATTAAAAGTCAATTGCGTTTTTCATGGGGTGAAAACTATATATTTTCAGAACAAGCGCAATCGTAAACGTCTTCGTAGCTGCGGGCAAAATATTGCCATAGGGAGGCTGTAGATCAGTTAACTGATTAGTAAACCAAATTGTTTATCCCTAACATGCACTCCCATACCTCCCCACACCTCTCCTCTTGCTGTATGTACTAGAAATCTGAATTATGGGTAAATCCTGACAATGACACCCTTGAAACAAACCATTGCAGACTATAACCCAATCATGTGGAAACACTCCTCCTGGGTCACAAAACCAAACCAGAAACTACAGCGTGATATGTTGACAGACAAATCATCTTCCCCTGGCAAATGAGTTCCGTGGGGCCAAGGTGCTGCTTACCTGGAATGCTGACAGATTTAGAATAAACACCATTGCTGGCTGAGCAGGGAGTTTATTAAACAACCTCTCTCACAGGGAGCTCAATGGATGACTGTGGAAAATTTGGGAAATTATTGGATTGAGTTGAAATCTAATCACACTATGTAACAAAAATGTGTAACTAAGCCTAGCTATTGGCATGCTCCATCCACCCACCAAGTTTCAGCCTGTCGCATGTACGTTTAGTAGGTTATGAGTGAACGTGACGAACAGAATTAAGGGACGAACGAACGAACTAACGAAGGAACGGCGAGAGAACATTTTGACTTGTGAGTGAGTGCTTACGCCAGCTTTAGAAAATAGGAGAAACTTTGTTCACGGTCGAAAAATGTGTTAACTGGTTAAGGAGGGGGCACATCGAACGTCGTGCTGCACGCCCCGCGCGCGCTCGAAAAAGTTATAAATGGAAAATGGCACAGGACCGGACACACCGAAGCCGCGCGCACCGCGGCTCTGGCCACCCGCGCCGCGCAAAATGAAGTGACGCCGTGAAATCAATTCAAGAGGCTCATTCAGTGCCACAGGAGACGTAACCTTGTAGTATTGAAAAAAGCTTTGTTAGGGTTTCGCAGGAAAAAGTGAATGAAATTCGATGCATTTTACTGGGGAAATGTAAACCCGTAAAAGGAACAATTTGCGTTCGGTATCACCATGAAGTTAACCGTAACACTTATCTTGGTTTATACTCATTACTGTGATTAGCCCATTATCATCGATCCATGTTTAGAAGTGGGGCGGTGGGGTGGGGGTTGGGGGGGGGGGAGTTACATACTCCCCAGGATCCGAGCACATTGGATTAGTATTTACAAAACTGATCTCAGGCATTATCGCCAGGCGTTCAGAACCAATGACGACACTCTCCGGTAGTTAGGTTTGTGTTGATCGAATGGTCCAAGTTCCAATGCACCGTCGACTAATACTCGAACTCGCTCTGCAATCTCACTCCATCGTGTTTTAGTTCCGGTACCAACCGGTGAAACTCACAAAATTGTTTTCTATCGATTGGAGTAATGGCTGTACCCCAAAACCAGGTATTGTTCCTCGTCGCTCCGGCGTGCGATAAATGCACAAAGAACAAACTCGTACTCACTCAGGAATCCGAGATCTATGTCGCCATGGCTGATTTGACACTGGTTACTTGACATTACCGGCGCTCGCCGGACTACAATGCAGCGCGGCGCGGCACGCGCGGCGCTTCAATGTTTCCACATCTCCGACTGGGAAATCTGATGATGAAGGTCCCCTTAGTCGTTGTTCACCGACTCCTCCGGTCCCCCCCCCCCCCATCAGTCGCGGTTGACCCAAACTTACACTTTGAAAACTTAAATGCAACTGAGTGTAGTTCTCCTTCAAAGTTGCGAAACATTTTCTGTGAAGAGACTAAGGCAAGCCAGGACCGCGGGGAAGAGAATAGAGAATTTGAGTGGGGGGGGGGTGGGTGCTAAATCAGTGTGGAGCGACCCACAATCTAAGCGGAAGCGCACCATACGGTTGGCGCGGATCGTACAAGGAAAATATTTTTCGTATGACGGACCCTCCAGATCGCAGGAGAAGCTACCTTCCGTGCGTTTTCATGCAGTAACTTGAAATCCTAAAAAATTGGATTCATGCTACCAAATTTTTTTATTTTTCGCACGACAAACGCTACTTCTACCCAAAAATCAAGTAAAACCTGAAATTCCTAATAGATAAAATTGGAAAATGTATTATTAAGGCCTAAAAAAACAGGGAGGGCATAGGGGAATAGTCCATACGTATAGTAGGCCCGAAACATTAGACCATTGAGGGATCTGCGGAAGAAAAGATTGTAATGCACCAAAAAAAAAATCAGTGTGTGATGAAACATACAAAACTGAAATGGGGGATGGGTGCCCGCAGTAAAGTGACGAAGGTGTTTAGCAAAAACCATAATAATGGTATCAACATCTAGTACCAAATCTACAGCAAAAGGAAAGTGTACACGGAATCTCAATTGCCATTAGACTGGAGCATTAGGAGTCATTCAGATAGAAATTAACATTTGACGTACCATTACCGCTAGTGTCGAACCAACAGACAACGTCAGGAATAATAGTAGGGGTTCCTATCTCCATGTTATCGTGTGTGGGGAGGGAACTGGTGTAGGCCTACGACTTCAAGACGTTTTGCAATTCAGAGAGGTGGGTCAGATGTTTACTTTTACATCGAACCATATCAAGATTATTGTGAACCAACCTGACAACAGGCACGTAAAATGATAAATACACAACAGTGCACACAAAACGGTTGATACCCGTTCCTGTACACGATAGGCCTACTCGAACTCCGGCAGCCCACGATGCTTACTACCATTGTGGGCTGCCGGAGTCGAGGAGGTCGAACCGTACGATGGGCGGGCAGTGATGCATTCGGGAGTATCGTAGCAGAATCCTACGTATTGATGGTTCTTAAATTTGCCAGAGAGTGATTAGCCGACAAAGTCAAGAAAAAGAAAATTGCTCATTCTCATATTATTTTTTGTAATACCTGAACTCAGTAGGCTAAACATTATTTTTACACAGTCACAGGGCGGCCCAATTTAGGCGGCCCAAAATGCTGATGGCAGAAAAGTGCCGGGGCTAAAGCCCCCGCAAGCCCCCCCCCCCCCTCCGTCTCCGCGGTCCCTGCAAGAGGTGCGCTCCCTTGCTTTTCTAGAGATATTTTTCCACAAATTCCTAACGGTGTTGAATGGACGTAACAGACCTCGTTATCATTGCCACTGGTGATTGATCCGCCCTTGTGCCATAGTCATAACACATCGGTACTGTGCACAACGCCATTATTGCACAACTTCGTATATTCCCCGATTTGTGCCGTAGTCGACGACCAAGCAGCGAAACACTAAACAAGCATAACCTATGTGTAGTGTGTGTGTAGTGAAGCCACGTGTGCGTTACATAATTCTTTCAAGCAAAGAATACGGTTCCATCAGAACAAATTTGATGCAGAATACACTGAAATGAAAAGTCTCCAACTGATTTACGTGAAGTTTTGGCCTACAACCGCTCAGAAAAGGTCACCAGAACCAGGGCCGGATTTTCGCGGGCGGGGGGGGTTGTTTTGTTTGGGGGGATTTTTAAAATGGGCCGACGGGGCACTGCCAGGGGGCCCCCCCCAAACAATAAAGGGGCCCCCACAAAATTTCCTAATCGTTATTTTAAGAAGTATGTTAAGAATTTCAGCCAAAATTTGATGAGGGACGGTTTTGGTGGTAGCAGTCCTTCCTAATCAGGCCATGAAGAGAAGGACCTGTTCGATGGCCTGATGAGCTTCCTTGCATTCATCGTATTAAGGTACAGGACTGTCGCGGCAGTTATATATGAAAATGCACAGCCAGAGTGGTCAGTACAGTGGTGTTCAGGCCCCAAAAGTCGCTGATGTACCATTCTGGCAAGCATGGGTACCTTGCACCAGTGACATTCCCTGAATCTAGTTGGCAGATGCAGCAGGTGCTCTGCCCAGCGCTGGGCGGTTCTTTTCTTTTCTGGAAGAAAATCTATGTGTTCTTAACGGCCTCCACAGTAAACGTTTCGAGAATTGATTGAAATCTTGGAAACAAGTGACCGCCCAGTAATCGTTCCAAACGCATACGACAACGCGGTGGTCATGTATAGAGCGATGCCGTTTTAGTTAAAAGCCACTCTTATTCTGGGTCTCTCAGTTCAAGCAGGCGTGCAGCTTGAAGATGTAGATCAGGACACCCAGAGCGAGTACGGCACGGAGCAAATGGGCTCCTGAGAATATGTGTCTGCTGGAGATGGCATCTAAACGTGTCTGGCACGAGATCTGAACAGGACGAATTGCACAAGTTTAAAAATCTTGACGGATACGCAACCAGACCGCAACAGGCCGTGCAGCTATGAGTTCTCTACAAACTACAAAAAGTTCGTTGAGGGAAGACGAGCTGTTTGGCACATCGAGCAACAGGTGCTTAAATTGTCAGCACGCCACACTACCCACAAACTCGAAGGCGGCAGAGGAATGTTCGACTCTATCCCCTAGATTACGGTAATGAAGAAGCTGTCCTTTCCCCATCAGAGAAGTTCAGTGTGGAAACTCCCTTCCAGTGGCGACCAATGTAGCTCACTAAGAAGCGCGATTGCAGCTTATTGAAGAGATTCTCAATGATTTCGGTTTCCTGGGGCAGTGCGGCTCATTAACGACGATCAAATCCAGCAAACCGCCACTGGTTTAGTGCACAAGTACAAGGATGATTTAGATGATACTATGGGAACGAGCTGGTACATTCAGGGTTTTTCAAAACTTCTTTGTTTGTTACGAATATCACAGAGAATGAGCAATCGGACTGCCGGTCACGCCACAGATCGTTTAATAGTCAGATCATCGACCAGGTTTTTTGATGACACTTTCCAAATGTTGGAATTGCGTCTTCGCCTGGATAAGGTAAGGTTTCCACGGGAAAATAATGAAATTTTTCGCTAAGAGTACATGGTCGAGGTGGGTGGCGGGTAAAGTATTGGGTCGAGCGCGCAAGACCGCCCACAACCGTTGTTATCTCTAAATTGCATAATTCAATCTCCCGCTCTTATTCAAATATATTTCCTGTCTATTGCTAGTGGGCCCATGTATTTGTGCGAGAGGGGGAGCGGGGAAAGACCGGGGGGGGGGGGTGGCCAACCGGTCTAAGTCAGTTTTGGGATTTTTTCCATGGACTACAGTCGGAGGGGCCCCGCCAAGGAAGCCCTGTGCTCCAAGCCCCACAAGGTAATTCTCTGCCCTTCCAGAAACCAATTATTGCCCACTTGCCACAAGCCTTTCGACCTCGTGATTGCTCCGGTGTCGAGTGGGCTGTGTGACGCGGCCAACACCACTTTGGTTAAACACAAAGTCTTTACAAGATCACATTGACATTCGTCGTTGGAAGCGCGAAATTTGATTATCATTTATATCCGGACTGATTGATTTGGTCAGATGATTTATTCAGCAAATCCGTCCATGTTGCTCAGATTTCATCAAGAAATTGGGGTTGAATGCCTTATCGTAGTTGGATAAGTGGAGGTAGTACACATTAATAAAGTGGTTTGTTTCATGGGGCGTAGATTTCATTTTGAATGTGTGGGGGGGGTTGGTGATTGCTAGAATGACTTCTAGGCGAGCCCCAGCATAGGTTGGCGCGGAGCGTACAAGAAAATTTTTACTTTTCACAACCCCCCATGACGCCTGAACGGCACTTGATGGTTTTTTCAGCTGTGTTTATTCAGCTTTCAATGAATGAATATATATTATCTACGATTGGTGGATTGTTAAAGAGATTGTTTGCATCTTTGAAAGCGATATAACATTTGATCAGGTAAATGAAGCAAGAATAAATTGTAAGACACATAAACTGTTATGCTAATGGGCAGACCTCACCGACAGTCGTCACACAACGACATCAAATTAAGTGATAGGACGAGCAAGCTACACATGCCATGGGCGTGCGTGTGACTGAGCTCCAGTTTTAAAATCGTCAAACACATTTCATCTCGTCTCCGAGCCAGACATAATTTTCGGTCAGTTTTTCTTCTGCACATTAGTACCGTCTAGAAGTTTGTGGTGCACGTTACACAGCCACCTGAGTTTAAGCGCCTCTGTGATATGGCTACTCCTCAACCATTTTTTCAGCCTTCTTCTCAGCGTTGAAACTGCGCTCACATGCACGGGACGACACCGGGCACCACGATCAGAAGCTGGAGTAGCGCCTTTACCTGCGGAAACAGACCCCGCACCCTCCTGGCATTCCACGGAGGGCTTCTTGGCTGCGTGGAGTGAGTCAGCCCCGGTGGAATGCTTGAACATTGCCATTAATTCCCCAAGACGGGTAGGGGGGTATTTGTTCAGTTCTGGGTACTTCTGGGCTACCCTGGTGTCCTTTGATGTACCACAAGAAGATCCTCCATCTTGGCATACTCAATCCCGAAGTCGGCTGAGAAATGTTATATCTATCTTCCACTGCGACATAATTTCTCCAGGCCTGGAGACTGTGCCGGTACTGTGTCTCTTTGGTCTCTGCGGGTACTGCTCGGCTGATCCCCCATAGCGACGGGGAACTTGTCTCCTACTCGTAAGGCGAAGTGGGTCTAGCTCACGCTCTTCCGCCTTATCTTGAACAGTCAAGTGCAGCGGAACCCTGGCAACCGGCCAGCCGGCTCGCGCTCAGGGAAAAATCGAATCAGATAGAGTAGTTTAGGACTGTCAGGTAATGAACAGTTTATTGGCTTTGGGGTAACATTTTTTTACTGACCAGCCCTCATCTTCCGTTGGTCGCTCTCAAGCTTATACAAATATTTCGTTGTAATAAAGTGGAGAATTGGTCTAATTTGATCGTCAAAATATTATTGGGACTGACACAACTGGGGGTGGGGGATGTTTTTGGTTGTACATCCCCGCATCCCCCCCCCCCCGCGATTTACGCCCGTGGTTTGTTTTGACAAGGGCCCCCCCCATACTGAAAACTTCGACTGACTTGAACCAGGAGTATATAGTTGGACTGGTATCCAGTGTTTATCGTGTTAGTCGGTTATAAATAGCGTCTGGTTAGTCGCCTACGTCACACTTATGGAAACATTCCCCCAAAGTTACGCTAGTATGGTGCTGTATTACAGTAGCGCTATTTAGGGGCGCATAGCTTAAGTCAAACGAAGTTTGAACTCGTGTTTTGATCATGGAAGGGGTCGTTCAGGGGCGCTCAGAATGAATTAAAAGGTTTGAAAAACGATCCAGGAAAGTAAAGAAACATGTCTCTTGCCTGAAGTTTCCTTTTAAATGTGCTACTAGAACGGGAATATGCCTACGGGTAAATTGCTAGAAAATCAGCGCGTGAAACTGTGCTATTAGAATATACTCTTAATTTTTCCCACACTGTACACACGCACCACACTGACGTTCACCCGAGATCTTTACCATAACTACATACATACATACATCCATACATACATACATACAACATAAATCATAATACATACATACATACTACTACATACAACATTTTGCTCCGGTATATTGTTCATTTACCGGGAAGTCTTCTCAACCCGACAATGTTTTTTATACAAGTTATGGTGACTTCCCATGTTGGTTTTTACATGTCTAACTCGGCAGGATCCATGTTTATCATTTACCTGTAACACACTCTCTTTCCTCCAGTGAAGTTATTTTTGTAACAATTAACTACTGGTGCTTTGTATTTTACTGGGGATTTTGACCATCACATATTAACGATGGATTTGTCGCACTTAAAATAAATCTTGTAAACATAGCTGGCAACCCAGCAATTGAAACCGATAAATTGAAACCAATTGGGTCGTTCGACCTCACCCCCCCCCAACCTCTCTCACGACATTCTACATTAATGACGTCACCCTAGGCGCATTCTAGATGGGGTGGTAAAAACTGCGACAGGAACAAAAAAAAAAAATAGATAATGGTGAACACCTGTGAAATACAAAATTAATTCTGGAACGAAGTTTGTTTTTTGGTGTGGTCTATTTCACCAAATTGCATCAAGGCAACCTAAAAAAATCCCCTGGTCAGTGATCACGTCAACTTCACTGCTAAATACTAGAACATGTGCCGAAATCCACGCCCTGTCCCCTACCCCGCTGTCCCCTACCCCCTCAATGTCTTGCTTAGCGGCCGCCCTGGCCTTGGACTCATGCAAATGGGTCGCCCGTCGCTTTCTCCAACGCTCGCAGCCAATGATGCCTCTTTAAAGCACCGCCGATTCACAGTTAAGGACAACTGGCATGATTAATTATAAAGACTGAATGTCCAGTCCAACGTCAGTCATACGACTTTCCGTTACGGAGTTACAGTTCTTTGAAGTTTGTGGCCATGTGTATTGCGCAAGATCGAAAACAATCCATCTGCAATAATAAATATTCATGCTGGCACACCCTGCGAAATCTTGTTTCCTATTGAATTCACACTTATTTTCACTTCAAAAACATTAGTCAATGGGAAATGATTGCTGTAGAGGGTTGGTGGGTGTTGATGGTTATTTTGGTTAGAGAAAGACAACAGAAACTGTCTGCTGGCAAATGTTTGAGTCCTTTATGCAACGGAATGGACAATGAAATACATTACATAACTCCCGAGGGGGTGTTGTCCCCTTTGACGTCATGCGTTATTGGGCAATTGGGATTCTCCCTCATTCATCTGCATACTAGAACCAACACTCTGATGATATCTCTTGGGCATCAACTGGTGAACATATTCTGCAAGACCAATCGAAGAGCGAGTTATGAGAACTACAAACGAACTCTGAAAATAAGCACGCACGAAAACTGAGAAATTAAACTCATCACAAGAAATGGCATGGAAGTTGGGAAGAAATTTAGATCTGTATGAAGTTTTGTTGGGACCGAAGACAACATTAAAAAAAATTGGTATAACCAACACGCTTTCAACACTCTATCAACATATTCAAGCGCAGTCGAGTAGGTACCAGCCTCAAACTCCGGATTTTCGATGCCCTAATACAGAGTATTTTTCTGTGTATTGCGACCTGTGGGTCCAAACAAGAATCTCATCATCACAAACAAAATCGACACTTTCCAAGAAACTACTCCTCTAATGTTCTCACATCAGATGGACCAATAACCATTGGATACCAAACGATGAACTCCCTGATGTGACCAACCAATCCTTGGTCTTTTCCGTAGTAGCCCATAGAACGTTTGAGATTTTTTCGCTCACGTCGCGAGACTCCAAGAAGAAGCTCCAGCGAGATCGCGACTCAGAGAAGCGTTGAGACATACTACTAACCTGACTAAGCCAGTTGAAGACCCGTAACTACCTTGCTCGGAGAAATCAATCGCAATTTAGGGACATCACCATAACGTTTTGTGAGGAAGCAAGAAACCTTGCGCAAGATCGATCGTGATACGTGGCGGTGGTTGATCACGAGTCGTGTCGACCGACGAAGACTCAACCTACTACTCTATGGACCAAACTTCGAAGGCCCATACCTCCACCTAGGACATCATATTGAATTGGGTTTGACCTATTGTAAGTTTTTCATTTTCCATTCCACGATATAACCTCTCCGTTGTATCCAAGCCTGCGTTTGTCCTTTAATCGTTTCTTTCCTATGATCGGAAAACCTCCAAACGGGTTGTAAAAATAGGGGATCCCCGTATTCCCACTCCCAATTTGATGTTATCGCACGCTATAATGTTTATCACTTATCATCATCATCCCCGGGGTTGCCGGTTTCCGGGGGCTTATTTTAGTTCCCTCCTGGTTGAATATTAATACCACAAATAACGATAATGGTAAATAGGCTATAAACCTTGGAATAAAGAAACTACGGTCGCACACCGACTTCCGATCGCGGAAGGGATATCATCCAGTGGCAGTGGGGGGCCCATTCAGTTGCCTGTTAGGTTCTGTCAGTTATTTTTAGTTACCGGTACGCATTAGCCTACATAGAGGGACATGATTGGCTGACAGGTCATAGGTAACCATTACATCATCTAACAAGCCTATCAGTCTCGGGAGAACGGATAGTTAGACCACCCCACTGCTAGCTCTGATTTCTACAACAAAATTAGGTCTTCCATGTAACCATCAACCCGTTCAAGTAGCCGAGCAGAATTACAGAACGAAACAGAGATGAAACGAATTTCGGGGAGGATTGGTGCGCTAAGAGTTTGAAGCAAAAAAAATTTGGATTAAATCCGTCTCTCTTGACAAAAAATCTAATGACCGCCTAGCAAGGGCCCATTGCTAAAGAGTTGTCTCAAAACGAAACGCCACCTTCAAAAGGCAGTCCCGTGGCAACAGTTTGGTTAAATGCCAAAGGGCCGCCAGGTTTGGTCTCACGGGGGCGAAAAAAAACGAAAGTTTGTCTCAAGACGATCGGTCATAGGTATTCAAAACATGGAAATCTCTAGAAACAGTTTTGCGGGGAAAATTGGAAAATGATTGCCGGGGACATTTGCAGCCGGCTCACTAGAATTATGTCTTAGAAACTTATTGAGCTAACACGATAATGTTGAATGGTTGTCGTCGAGAATTCAAGATTACCATCTTCAAGTGTTAAGCCGTCCGCTACGCCCACTTTCGACCTATCCGGGATATCACATTCGGCGACATGTGCGCCAAGTTTTTTCACCCAGTAACCAAGCATGAGAAAGTGATGGCGCCTTACTGAAAATCTTATAACGGCGGCGGAAACGGCGAAGCAAAACCCTACATCTCGCGGAAAGGGATAATTTTGGACAGCCACGTCGTCCCTTAGAGTGGGAAGGAATGATATTACCCTCACTCTGGATACACAACTCCACTTGGAGTAGTCCTATGTATAGCCTATGAGCTAATAAACGAACATCACCCCCCTTGTTTAGGCTATTGATTTCTCGTGTCCTAATCCCATTTCAGGTCCTCCCTAGTCGCTCCTTTTATCCAGCAGACCCAGCCCCATCACGGGGGACACTGTAGGACCCCGCCGCGAATTACTGAAATGGGACGGATGAATGAAGGTCTAATGCCATGCATATCACAGGGTTTATTGTAAACGAGTATCGATCTGCCCGCACAAACACCAGACCAGTGCGTATAGCGCGCTGTCAGAATTTTATAATGGAGGGGGTGTGTTACTCCAAGGAACATGCCTGGTCCGTGTAACTGGTGTTCATTAGTTTTGATTAGTTGACCGTTTTTTAATCATATGTCGTGGTCTATCCGTAGGCCCACATCGGTTTATATAGTTAGGCATGTCCGTGGGCACGATCATGCCACCCCCCCCCCCCTTCATCGGGTCACGCTCCGAAAAGTTGATACAGTTAGGCTAACTTGTACCAATTTCAGTCCTAAGTCCGTTTATAACCGATGATGAGAGTATATGAATAAAATAACTTCGATTTAGCCGTCTGGTATGATTAACGTTTCGGCTATCAAATAAGAATTATGTCAGCAGGTCAGTGTCAAACTTACAATCATCGATGGATGCATGTTAGTATGAATCGATGAAATCACTAATCAGTAATCACTACGGGCACTAGTGCGTATTGAAATTGAAACATTTATTTACATTAGTTGCACGCTGAAAGAATATAGGCCGACTGTTATGGATAATAATAATTATTGGTCTCTGTGAAACCAAAACCACATACAATTTACGTTATATATCGGGCCTAAGCAATAAATCGTTTTCACATTTCTTCAAAAAATGGCGACCATACATTTGATTCCACGAAATCACATAACCAGAGCGTTTTGGATCATAATAAAGCGCACGTTGTCGAGGAGGGTCGTCCGTGAGCGTACGACCGAAACCAGTCCCTAGTCGAAAGTAATGGAACAGGTGTAGGAGGGTAAACCGCCCGCGTGTATATCCCCGGCTTCCCCGCTGTTTAGGCGACTCATTGAGAAGAAGTATCAACACCCCATAAAAACCCCTCCAATTAGGTCAGAAACCAAGATAAACTTTTGTTGTATCCATGGAAGTTAATAGCCCATTAATTATGCAAAGTTGACCACAATGGCTTTGAATTACTTCTAACTTTGTTAGGAACAACTGTAGCTAAAGCTCCATCCACAGTTTCGATCAAGCTACCAAGTTTGAAATCGCATAATTTCGCAAATTTTTACCCTCCGATGAGCTTGAAATGAGTTCCACATTTTTCGGGATCAGTTATAATCCCTACCCACCAAGTTTCCGTTCACATCCGACTACTTGAAAATTTCCCATGGATTATGCAAATTAGCAGCCCCCAGCCTTGCAGTGATGCCCACCTGTCGATTCATTATCCGAGATTCCCCTAGGGCGTACATCCTGTGTACCAAGTTTTCAGATCAATCGGATAGTTGTTTGACGACTTATTTCGGCTAACGCCTAAGTTCCGGCGGAGCCGGCGGAGCCTGGGACGGCGGAGGCCGGCGGCTACACACCCAAACCATAATATCCCGACACTTCCAGTGTCCGCGGGATATAATTAACCAAAACTTGTGACCTACGATTTCAAATCCAGTGATCGCAATACAGGTTCTTACAATCGTGGCACTACAGTCTGTTCATCATGCATGCACCGCCAGTCGTTGCATGATCATAGTAACAATATTCGCCACGGCTGATCGTCCAACTGATCGACCTCATGACGACCGGTGGTGCCCACTTGCCCTATCCCCCCAAAAAACCACGATCGGTGCGTGCACCGTTGCAATCAGCCTACCAGTCAACACTAATCCATCTTCTCCTAGTTTCCTCTTTCAAGTCCTCTACACGGACAACGCCGTATCCACCATGACTGGCCGGGTCTACCTCCCATGTGAGACAGAGCAGCGCCTACTGTCGTGGCGGAACTGCCGGTTGAGCAGCAACCACGTAAGGCTGGATTCCATAACGCGTATGCGTATCCGCGGGATGTCAGAATCCACATATTTAGAGAACACCCGTTTGTTTCACAGAAGAGAACACCCGTCAGGGGTAATGTCAAAAGAACCATAACCAGGCAGCAGCCCATGATAAGGTCGTTGCTTGGCTTTTTAGGAGATTTCCATAGAATTCATTGGCGGGGATACGCATCCGCATACGCGTTCGTAAATGTCTTATTTCGGCTATTCACGGTTGTTTTGGCCTCCATTTATGAATTTTTGGTTTTCTGGTTTCTGTGGTACCAATATCTATCTTAGCAAAACTAAATAGCACATCTTCAAACACTAGCCCCCCGCTTCAGTTCACGTAAATTTGCGATTTTTCACAACGCCATACGCATCTATGGAATCCCAGCCTACTGTACTCCTCCGCGAGAGAAACAGCGCAAATAGACGAACAGGCGAAAGTACTCCATGGGAGATAGAAAGTGAGGAAGAGAGAAAGAGGAGAGGGGAGAGAAAGGGAGAGCGGGGGAGACACATCGGATCTTATCAACTAACTTGCGCATGGAAACATGCATGTTTCAACGAACTGTTTCTACGAGTGCCCTCCCCCCCCCCCCCCCCGTCCCTCACCCGACTAACAGAGCGAGACACAAACAACCGACGTGCTCTCGAACCAGGGTTGAAGTTAGCTACCACTTTGTTGCGGTACATGACTACTAGAAACAGCTACCATAGTACTATTTGTGAAGCGACTTGGAAACTTGGTGGGAAGGGTTGGGAAATTAGTGTTAATAATTATAAATAATTACTATCATTAAAACTAAACACCAGTGGGGCACTTAAACTTCCCGAATATCCTAGAAATCTTTGAAAAAAGAGAGAAATAAATGAAATTCAAGATTTTGCTAGAATATTTGCTAGTTTTTAAAGAGAACATTCATGATTTTGAACTGAAATATTTTTCCCCAGGTTATATTTCAAGCAATGTTTAATTCATTTCAGTGGAGAACGTTTCCTGATTATCTGTTTCAGTCCTCTTTGATCAATTTTGAGAGAAAACTTGTATTCTGCGACAATATTACTTCTTATAATGAGTTCGACCAATTCAAACTCGCGTTATTTGCGAAAAACACTTCAACCAGAGAACCAATACCGGTAGTGTTGTAACTTAAACCCGCACTACCCCATTGACTACCGCAGAGATGAACGTATAGGCTCACATTTTGAAAGACAACGGCAGGCTTGGATACAGCAGAAGTAACATCGTGGAGAATGGAAGACCGTATCTATGAGTCCGAACCCCATTTCAATACGATGTTCAAGTGGAGTTATCAGGCTTTAAAGTTAGGTTCATTATGCATAGAAATGGGGAGAATCCACATTTGCGCAATAACGCATCACGTCACACATGGACAACACAGGAAATTATGTATTTCATTGTTCCATTTTTGTTATATGAGTCAACATTTTACAGAATTCATGTTGTCTTTCTCTCATTAAAGTGACTTTCAACACCTACCAACCCACTGCAGCAATCCTCTCCCATAGACTAAATGCTTTTCGCAGTGAATATATGTGTGAATTTCATTAGAAAACAAAGAATGTTTGCAAGGTTGTGTAAGTATGAAATCATTCAATATTTCTATGGGATGTTTTTCGATCTGCGCAATAACATGCACAAACTTCCAATGAATGTAACTCGCTAACGAATAAACAGAGTCGTAACACTCCGTTGGACTGACGCATTCAGTTTTTCTCCAGCTAAAGTATAAACCTCTTATGATTCATCCTGTAGTTGGTCCTGCAACAAGTGCATGGTCCACCCATAGTATTAGCTCGAAATCGTCGAAGAATAAGCTTTCGGAGTCTGGAATACATTTGGGTCTGATGGTAAATTTTGTTTGGGCAGTCCATGTTTCGTTGCAACTGACCATTAGATGGACTTTGACCTGAATTTGCTGTCTCCTCATAGGCTGGTATATAGGCAGGGTATCATGGTGTCAAAATTCGAATTCAATGGGCGAATCATCAAACATTAGGAGACATACCCCCTCCCCTTCAGGATCGCCACTCATACTTCTTACTACTAGTAGGTCTAGAACAAAAGATCGGTGTACTGATGTGTGAAATGAAGTTGGATAGAGGAATTCGTCAATCACGGAAAGTACCAAAATATCATGGTCAAGGATGGTACTAAACTCATGATACTGTAACTGTCCATTGGCATAATTCTGGCTTCAGTCGAGAAGGTATGGACTCTGTATGTAGGAACTATAACGGGAACTAGTGTTTCTGTGTAACAGTCTACGGAACTCATAACGGGAACAGTGGATATAGTTTGTCTCGATAACCAATTAGGCTATATAACCACGTTATCGTATCCTGCACGTTTTCCAGGACCACCGAAAAACGACAGGGATCACTGGGGGAAATTCTTCTCCGAAACCTACATTTGAGCAAAATCACGTGGTGTTTAATAGGCGCTGAACGGCGTGATTCCTGTTTTGCATTGACCTATCGTCGCAGATTATGTCTGCAGTACGGTATTGTTAGTGGTAGAAACTCAATACCGCCACCATTTTTCAAAGTTTACCTGGCGCTCACAATCATGTTCCCGCGTTCCCGACGGAATCCTCTACACGGATTGGAAACATGCGGAACATCGGCTCAACGAGTGTCGAGGCATATTTTTAATTCGCTGCCGAGATTTAATTTCAGTGGGCAGGTGGGATAGTCGCATTTTTGGTTGTTAACTGTATTATTTTTGTTTTCACTGTAGAGCCTCTGTGCTGTTGAGTATACCTACATTCCTGACGTTTGGTCCGTTTCGCGGCAATGCTGGCTAGTTTAGTTCACAGTGGCGTAGTGATCCTTTGCATCGGCCAGTTGATTCTCATTGATCTCTGAAGCATATTAAAGTTGTTTTGTACTTGCCCAGAGATCACCCCCCCCCCCCGTTCTACTGTTTACTTTTGGTGCTTCTTGCTCGAATAACTACCTCTCCTGGATCTCGAAAAGGGTGCCCGATCCCACTTCGATTGATTCCGTTTCTACATAGACTCAAAACACTTTAGCTCTCCGCAGACAAAATGGCGCATTGCTATGGTTTCTGGATTTTTCTGTTCAGTACCGTTGCTATAACCTCCGATGAAGTCCAGAATACTATCAGAACCTCAAAATTAGGCTGAAATAATTTCGTGCGTGCCCCTTTTGTGTAGCCCTGCTAAAGCAGACGGCAGGAGGAAGCCGTTCCTAAAAAAGGCTGATATCGAGGTGGCCAAAGGCAAACGCCTGTCTCAACAGGCTGCTTTTTGTGGGGCCCCATGCATGCATGCATGCCGGGAGCTAAATTTTTATTTCCAGGGTGGGAGAGGCCATATCCGGTTTTCGAACTCTCAAATGTGTTCAAAAAATCAAGGTTAGGGTTCAGATCACGCGCCTAGAATTCCGTCCCCAGGCGGAATCGAGTGCCGGGGGGGGCCGACCGATGGTTATGAAAAGAGTGAGAAATAATGTTCAGAAAGTGGTCTTCCAAAAATGTGAACAACAGTCACATGTTCTGGAATAGCGACGTTCAATTGGCCATTGGCCTTCCCCATCCTGGAAAAAAAATATCGCTGGCCTGTCAGGCCTGTACCCCACTGAAGATTCTGGATAGGATAGCTGATAGGATAGACTGATAGCTGACTAAGTAGCATTTCCCTGAACCGAGTGGATGGTGTCATAAGTCAGGCATTATCGACGCTCAGTGTACTGGTGTAAATACATATCCGTGTTTCTTAGTCGAACCCAACCAGACGAACTCGCCCTTTGGTCCTGACTTTGATCCCTACTCGATAATAAACAACATCGACGGGGAGAATGGCGTGGAATGGAATGAGGAAGTCCTCCCAGTGAGGGGCATAACATTACGTATTCAGTCCCCTTCAAGACGAACTGCAGATGGGGCTATGTTTCACGATTTTATAATTGTTTTTGTAAGCGCTTGAGTGTAAAGGCTTGCGTACAGTTAACTTTCTCCGCCGATAGCAGATATCGATCGGTGCTGATGCTGTGTGAAGTGGTCAATGTTCTCATTCATTTCCCCGTCGGTATCTAGCAGATCGTCAGGTAATTAATTGTTAACTAACCTATCTCTCGATTTAACATACAAAGTCGATTGCAGTATGGAAGGAGGGCATGGGATAGGCTATACAGCAATATGAGATAACTCTTTATATATTTCCCATTTCCGTGAAGAACAGACAGTAGGACTGGAACTCGGAACATTCAAAGCGGAAGTTTGTGTTGCAGTCGCAGAATCATGTGCGGCCAGCTTCTCCATTTGCCTTTGAGTAATGCGATTTTATTGTACCTTCCTTCTTCCCTATTGTGGGAGCCGCGATAGGACTAACGTTTGCTGTTAGCTCAACCACCAACATCAATACCCGGTATGGGACAGCCGAGGGTGTACCCGCCCGTACCGTTTCCCAATAACCAGAGTGGTCTGCAGAGCGCTTTGAGCTGTTAAATAGGCCTACGTCAGCATGGTCAGCGAGGATCGGACAAATGTGATAAACTTCTACTGCGGGGAGCAGCCTACAAATTCATCGTGGTCCTCTCCGTCTGGTTCGTTTCGTTGCGTTCGTTCGTTCGTGCGTCCGTTTTGTCCACACCATCACTACAACACTTTGTGTTCATAACTTCTAAACCGTATATGCGATCAGGTGAACTTGGTGGCTGGATAAAGCACGCACATGGCTAGTCCCTGAGTTACATTTTTTGTTGCATAGTATGATTAATTTTAATTATATCCAATTAATTACCCCAATTTGTCCACCCACAGCCCTTCCCATTGAACTCTCTGTTAGAGTGTAGTGGTTTGTTTACATCACTCACTCGAGCTGCATGGCTGTCCTCTGTAGAGGGTGTTTAATTTGTCGGTCAGCACCGGAGGTGGCTGGATACAGGCAATGGAGGGGTGGGGGAATCACAGCAAGTTCTGTAGGAAGATCTCATCAACTTCTCATGATGTAGGTGGCTTGCTGGGGCTATGTCAATGTTTTCCCAGTGATCGATTTGTTCCCGGGGTTCGATGTTCACAAGGTTTGATGTTCCCGATGTTCGAACCCCGAAACATCGAACCGAGAACATCGGTCCCCCGGGACATCTGAATAGACGGCCTTCTAACACGGCACAGTGCCTAGGAAGTCTTCATTTGATTCATACTTCATATTTCCATGTCACGTTTATGTTGTACAATCATGATATAATCCGTATTAGTATAATACGCTGTTGAAATAAACAGTCTCGTCCACGAATTTGAAACGGTTTAGACAATGTGGGGGGGGGGGGGGGAAAGGCTAACTAGTTTTGTGCATGAAATGATCCGTACTGCCAATATGGAGTTTCATTTAAGATTACAACAATACAAATGTATGCACTAGTGTCAGCTTACCACTACACAATAGGTCCATTATATCTCACACACCCGTTAGGTCCTATTATCTCACATCACACATAGGCCTATTATCTCACCTAATAATGTGGCAGTGCATGTGAATGTGAGGAGAGTGCGAATTACGAGACTTTTGTATACATCGCGTTACATGTTCTCTTAATATCTGAAACGTGACCACATACCGATCATTGTGACATGAATCTAATGATTTTTGGTCGAAATACCAAGTTATTCCGAGAAAACTCAAGTTTATCGGGCGGGCAGAGAATCTTGGTTTATCGGCGATAATCTTGGTTTTCAATCGAGAATCCCACAATTGTTTACACAACAAATCCAAAATTGATAACCTTGGATTCTCGGTCGATAACCTTGGTTTATCGGTCGATAAACCTTGGTTTTTCGAATTATTGGGCATTTTGGCCTTGCCATATCCGTTGGGCGATAAACTATCGGATACATCTGAACATTACAAATGTTTACCCAACAGAAGCTGATTCACCTCCTATCATAACACACAGCTCCGGGCTGTGCCGTTTCAGTTATCGTGCGGTTTTTTATCATCGCTCGCAGTATAGTCCAAGTGTTCCTGTGACCCCCCTCCCTTGTTATCGCTATAACATATCGTTTACTATAGAGTGACCGAGACTGTTGATCATCAACAATCCTACAATTCCTTTTTGTGTCGAGGAGCGCTCCAAATGGTGTTGTCCGAAAACCGCTGGTCTTTACGAGCCAGACGATTACTACGGGGGTGAACTGACCAGTTTCGGGCGGTGTAAACCGCCAGACTTATAATCCCCGCCTCCTTATTCAAAATTTGGGTGAACATACAACCGGACAATATTCGGTGGAAAGAGACATTTATAGACTTGTAAGCGATCCACGGTACCAGGTAATGGGTCTTCATAATGCACTTGTTAATGTATGAAGCACCCCCACAGCCCCGGACAAGGTGCGTCCTAAATAAGCACGGTTTATTCAAGATTTGACCTTCCACCCACATGGCCACCACAGAGGTCAAATTCAGGTCAGAGGTCACAACCCAATGCAGGTCACAATTATATCACAATGGGAACCATCGCCTTCACAGATTATTCAATTCTCCGATTATATATAGCCAAAAAAACAGTTTTTGAATGACCCCTAATGACCTCGAATGACCTGCAAAATAGAGGGCACCATATAACGATATAGCCCATTTTCGAACTTATGCCGAGATTTTAAACTCATACGGACATGTGTACCAAGTTTGGGTCAATCGGATAAACTGTTAAAGAATGCAAATCGCTAACGCCTAAAAACAAAGTTCCTCCCGGCGTGCGGCGGAGAACGGCGGGCACAACGGCCAAAACCATAATATCATCCCCGGACACGTACAGTTGGGGGGTGGGTTGCGGGGATATAATAGTACGTAACAATACTCATGTATATATATCAATACTATACGTAGGCGAAGAGATGCTGATGGCGCGAGGATTTCTCCGACGGGGGGTTAGAGTACCCCGACGAGTCTTAAACCCTACCCCCAATGTCAAAACCTGCCGTATATGTTTTTCATTTTACACGCTTTTATTTTCAAAGAAAAATAAAATACCATTGTGGTGAGTACATTGTTTTAATCTCAGTGCCGTGGTATCCCACACAATCCCGCGCTCTTAGTAGAATAGGGTCAGGTATTTTCCCGATAACTGCGCGGGGCACTGGGAGTACTTTGGCGAGTGGTAGAAAGCAGAGCGATCATCCTCCCAACATAATGTAATATTATATTACCTTTGCATGGGACATTTTTAGATATTCATTAAGGCTGGCCGCTTGATGTACCCTATTTAACATGCAGTGTTCCAACGATTGTAAGTCCGTAAGAAGATGGAGGATTGATACGTTGCTCGTAAACTGAGCGAGGAACTCGGTAACATTACCAAGCATATTAATATTTTAGACTCTATTCAGGAAATTTCGCTATATAGAAGGTTGGAAATATTTATCACGTCGGGGTGTGTAAATTTTTTAGAGGAGCCCACTCGGGCTCTCCGACGAGATGGAAATTTCCCCGCCACCCTTGGTCAAAATTAGATGGGGGAGACACACCCCCATACCTCTCCATGGCGGCGCCACGTTTGGGTCAGGGGAGAGCTGCCTTTCGGCCCTGAAACTGTATGAAGAGGAGGAAAGTCGACAGAACTAGAGTTGAACCCTCTCGAAGTGTCGAAAGAGACATGTCTTCCTGCGTCTCGGATCAGTGAGCCCTTGTGTGGCGCCGGAAGGAGGCTAGGGTGAAACCACTTGGGGGTCAGAGAGAGGGTCAAAGAAGTAGTGGTAACTGTGCATAGCAATACATTAATCTTAATTTTTTGTCTGGGACCCCAATCATAGGCCTACTTTTGAAACAAGACTGAAAACTGCTAACATCTGATTTGTCCTCATCGGAATGGTAAAAATGATCGTGCTTTCGACGGCTCTCGTGCTGAACTTTATTGACTCTCTCTCATAGTTAGCTATATAGTAAATATAAATTAGAATTTATGCACTCCGTATATTTCGAACGAAGCACGACTTTTGATTAAACAAGCTTCACAATTTCACTTGCTTATACGGGGCCCACTTCATTTCAATTCGGGTCCACAATGAATGTTTTTGTTCATTATGTATGTATGTAACAAATGTAGTCCATATTCAAGGCTCAGTGCCATTTTAATTTTTCTCCATCTAGAAGGGGGTGTGAGAACTGAAACTTTCTACCCAACTCATGATGACTCTCCGCCGGGCCCCTAGATGGTCTCATATTGTACCCCTCGTCGAAACTTTGTGATCCCCACCCCCCTCCCCTTGTACCATCAGCCTCCAGGAATGGAAGGCAGGATGGGGCAGCAGCTAGCCATGTACTCCTGAATTCCGGTAACAAAATGTCAAACGTGAGATATAGTCCTTGCCCGTCCCGTAGGCTGGCAAGGCTGGCTACGCTCTGATGTTCGAACCCGGCGACCCGAGTGACCCGAAACTTCCCTAGTGAAGTGTGCGGCGGCGCGCCGGTTTTCCAAGTTTCTAACTCCACTCATTCTTATTACGTACGGCAAGTTTAAACCCATCATCATCGGTCCCCGGGAACCGCATTAGATATTGTTATCATTTGCCATTGGCCTTTATTCACCGTTACTGGCGCTATAATAGCAACAGTTGCTTAGTGACAATTACAGTGGGTGGAAAGCTCTTTTGCGGATACCCTAGGAATCCAGCTAGCTTGATGGCGGATTGGATCAAGGGTGAGGTGGCCAGCAATGGGCTGTGCATCTGAAAAGGTGCAAGAGTTTGTGGCACGTGTCCGTCAATGTTTGAGGATGTGTTTTTCTCCGCAATCATCCTCGAGTTGGAATAACTGAATTACTTGATTTTTTTTCCAAAGATGAACTGTCACGAAACACCCGTTTTATCACGGAGTTGTAAATGAAATTGGGGGTGAAAGCATTTTCATATTTGGGGGGGGCCATTTCCATTTTAGCTGCAGTTTTGCCACTATTTCCCAAGACAATAGTTTGGTGAAATAGCCGATTGATTGTTATTTTCTCTAACAAGGTCGAAAGTCACGAGATCCACCGTTTTCCCGTGCATCTGACAGAAACGAATGAAGTGGGTTCATTTCATAGAGGAACTTGTGAAGATCCTCTCATGATATTGTGAAGTGTGACATAATTTTGGGGGCTGTACACTCGGTATACCCCACCCCCCCCCCAATTTGTGTGTCGAGGTAAAAAAGGAATGTGGATGATTCTTACATTCTTGAAATGATTGGGGACTGAAATGACTTACTGATTCCGAGTTTGAACAAGATGCAATGTCTCGGAACTTTTATTTTTTATCATTTGAAGTGGCGATAAATCTTGCCACTCGAACTGCCAACTGTTTAATTACTCATTTGTGGTATCACTAATCATTGGTGATTCATGTATTCCCCTGATGGGGCATTCTTCCCCCAAAATCTTGAAGTCTGGTTGCTTTCAGAAGAATTAAGAAAGAGAAAGTAATGGAAGATGTAAAATCCCCTCTTTTCCATATACGCGGCACACGCTGGGGAATACCCCCGCTGCCAACCTATTTTCTGGAACCCTAATCAGTAGGCCTACAATTTGGAACGACCACTGAAAAATGCTGAGGCATCGATTTGTCCGCATCGGAATGGAAAAAGTAACCGGGGCTTTCGGCGTGCTCTCTCGTGCTCTTTTCTAGCCTCTTCGCCTATAGTTTGTTATATATAGTAAATATAGTGCACTCTCGTATGTTTTCGAACGAAGCACCGACATTTTGATGACAGCCTCTCAAATTTCCTTTGCTTATAAATGCTATAGACGGGGCCCACTTCAGTTCAATTCGAGGCTAGTCGATAGTCAACAATCAACAATGATGTCTTGTTTATAAGCCAAACACCGTCTCGCGCGCGCTTTCACATCCCATCTCAATGTTGTAAGAACACAGTATAATAAGTAGTTGTGAACATAGCCACAGCTTTAATAGTTAGGTAGGGGAGCAATAATGAGATTGTCTGGTATTACACGGCCGCAATCAGCGCAATGACGGAAGTTGACTAATTATCGAGAGTGAGACTGACTTCCTCAACCTTTGCCTGTCAGTCTCGTTCAGATTAGTTAGCACTATCATGCTTGGTTAGTTGGGGAATGCGACGTTTGCAGCTCGCTAGCTACTACTCACCTGTCTCTTCCGGAAGTTTGGAAGTGGTCATTGGCCACTTTACTGCAGTACCGGTTACTGCTAAGGCGTTGCTCAGTTAGTGATTTGAAACGTAAACCTTGTCATGGATTACTGACTACTATTAACTTTTACAAGCTGGAGGATACTTTGAGCAGTGCCGATATTCTGGCGATTTGTTGTGTTGGAATAAGTAAAAACAACCGTACCCATGCAGGCGGATTAAGGAAGTACCGTCCACTTGCTGGAACTTTGTTAGGACCAACATGCAGGAGGTTCTTGTGGGGCTCGCTGCATACTGTCGAGTTCGGGTCGTTAATTCTTGGAAAACTGCTTGGAGATGCTGCAGCTACGAATTCGGGGAAAGACGGAGACTCACTTGTAGATTGGGGGAACTTTTAACTTCCCAACACTGGAATGCTGGATGCATGGTAAAATAAAGTTTGGCATGTGTACCTAGTATGACTACTAGGTGTTGAAGTTGACTGGCGATTTGCATTTTATAATTAATATACTAACTTGCGCTGCATGAGTAAAGTTCATGGAAACATTCCCCTGTCGACGTGTTTAACACAGAATAGTCTGGGGATTTGGCTATAACCGGGATCCTGTAGGTTACATATCATTAGTAAATAAATATATACTGCAGAAGAACGAAGTAATCAAGTGGACCTCGAAGTGATCTCTTTCAATTTTACTCTTGGTACCAAAACCCTTGGAGAAGACAATGGAGGTGAGTATTGATTACATGGTATGAGAAGTGTTGAGTGAATTTAGACCTGATAGACTTCAAGAAATTGATTCCCAATAATTTCACATGTAGTATGGAAGGTAGTGAAATTTAGCCTAATTTCACTTTCATCATGAATTTGACAGAAAAAATTGTTTTCGCTTTTTCTCAAACTTAGCATGCAGACCTACCGTATTAAAGTAACGTTGAATTACAATTAGGCCAAAGTTAAATTAAAATCCCCTTTCGAAAGTGAAATTTCAGATGAGACATTTACTCATGGTGTACTATAATTGAAATTGAGTTCAACTGAAGTGGAAATCACGTTTTGAAAGTAGATGCCTGCCCTAAGTAGAACTTCAAAAGACACTTCTAATAGGATTGTATTTATTGCAGTTTCAGTCCTTTTTAACGAGGAACAAAGCTAAATGACCCAGGTCAATGACAGCCAGCATCCAGCATCTCGTGGGTTTATGAAGCGAACATTCCATGTGAAATTTCATGATCAATGGAATCTGCGGTATTAATCACAAGGTTTCATTAAATTCATTTTGCTGGTCATGAATATGGATCCAGATTTTTGGCATGCATATCATTAACATTATCAAATAGAAGCCATATCACTCTAGTACTACTTTGATCATGTATCGGAATTAATTATGCCAAGTCTGACACAATAGGAAATCTCTAATTTTTTATTCCTTGACGAAGTCAGAGGAGTCTATGCAGTCATGACAGTGTGTATGTATGTATGTGTGTATGTATGTATGTGTGTATGTATGTATGTGTGTATGTAATGCTGGCTGTGAACACGATAACTCGACCCCACCTGGATGGATGAAGCTCATACTTGGTATATGTGTTCCCCATGATGAGTACATGAAACCTATTGTTTTGGGGTAATGTCAGAGGTCATCTGAGGTCACCAGAGGTCAAAGTCTGAAAACCTCACCTGTGAACACGATAAGTCCAGAACGTATGGTCTGATCAGGTTCAAATTTGGTGTGTAGCTTTCTTATGGGGAGTACAGGAACCCTATTGTTTTTGGTTAGGCGGGGGTGAACTTTGGTCAAAAAATATGCACTTTGTGAAAAAGTCAATAATTTGGTCACATGGATGGATGAAGTTCATACCTGGTATGTGTTCCCCATGATGAGTACATGAACCCTATTGTTTTGGGGTCAGGTCCAGGATCGCCAGAGGTCAATGAGGAACCAAAGCAGCTTGGTTTCATCTCAACCAATTTGTCCTTGTGTCTGCTGGCTATCGGTTGTCAGGAAGAGTCAAGGAATCACTACGCCTTTTGGCTTTTCTGGTTAATTCCTTGACTTCAGTCAGGGATCTATGCAGTCATGACAGTGTGTATGTATGTATGTGTGTATGTATGTATGTGTGTGTGTGTGTGTGTGTGTGAATGTGTGACGCCTGGCTTGCGACTAGCATAACTCGACCCCACCTGGATGGATGAAGCTCATACTTGGTATTTGGTTCCCCCATAATGAGTACATGATCCCATGACTGTTTTTGAGGTCAGGTCAAAGATCATCTGAGGTCATTCGAGGTCAAAGTTTGGAAATCTTGTGAAAAGGATAAGTCCAGAACGCTTGGTTCAATCAAGTAGAATTTCGGCGGGTAGCTTTCTTATGGGGAGTACAGGAACCTTAATATTTTTGGTATAGTCGGGGGTGTGAACTTTGGTCAAAAACATAGAAATTTGTCGAAGTCAATAATTTGGTCACATGGATGGATGAAGTTCATACCTGGTATGTGTTCCCCATGATGAGTACAGGAACCCTATTGTTTTGGGGTCAGGTCAGAGGTCACCAGAGGTCAGAGGTCATACAGCTGGTTCAATCTCCCATTTGTCCTTGTGTCTGCTGGCTATCGGTTGTCAGGAAGAGTCAAGGAATCACTAAGCTTTTGGGCTTTCTGGTTAATTCCTTGACTTCAGTCAGGGATCTATGCAGTCATGACAGTGTGTGTGTGTGTGTATGTATGTATGTGTGTATGTATGTATGTGTGTGTGTGTGTGTGTGAATGTGTGACGCCTGGCTTGCGACTAGCATAACTCGACCCCACTGGATGGATGATGAAAGCTCATACTGGTATTTGTATTCCCCAAATGAGTACATGATCCCATGACTGTTTTTGAGGTCAGGTCAAAGATCATCTGAGGTCATTCGAGGTCAAAGTTTGGAAATCTTGTGAAAAGGATAAGTCCAGAACGCTTGGTTCAATCAAGTAGAATTTCGGTAGGTAGCTTCCTTATGGGGAGTACAACTTGATAAAGCGCTTAGATTTCTGAAGCTGAGCGCTATATAGAGTATGCACCGGTCATTATTATTATTATTATTATTATTATTTTTATCATTATAGCTTATTATAGCTTACTATAGCTTATTAGGTAAATTCAATTATTCACCCTGTGACCCGATTAGTCTACCCACACAGCAGTCCATGAGCTCTCTGTTCTGAGAGAGGTTGTATTACATTGTACTCCGATCTCTACACAGTAAGCAGAGGTAGCAGGGGAATGTTAATCTATAGCGCTCCTATACTTACCAATCTCAGTTTAAGGATTGCCCTCCCCCCCATGCCTGACCTAATTCTTCGGCAGCTTTGACACCCTACACCCAATTTGGTCACCCGCCCTCTCTCACTGCCAAATGACCTAGGCAGTGTTTATCTATATGTCAGCAGGTCAAGATATAAGCTACCTACAGTGGGCCAGCATAGTCAACCCAGAACAGTTCTGACTGTTTGAGTACGGTTCCTACAGTGTACATATAATCACAAATTCTATTGGAATGAGTTTCAATTGCTTAAAAAGTTAATATCATTTGAATCATAATGGCTAATGAGTCGAAAGTTGTGATAGGTAGTCAACATCTATTTGTAAAATTTCTGAAGGTCATTTAGTGGTCATCTAAGGTCATGTGAGGTCAAAGACTTAAATGTTCATATCTTCCAAACCATACATGCTATGAGGTTTAGGTTGAGATATATTTGTCTACATCTATTGGTGAATTTTTTGAAGGTCATTTATTTGGAGGTAATTATGAGGTCATTTGGGGTCAGATCACTGTATAACTGTTGAATATCACTCAAACCATAGATGGTAGCGATACATAGTCCAACATTTATTGGCCAAATTTTTGAAGGTCATTTGTAGGTCATTTGGAGTGAAAATTATGACCACTAGCCAAGAATTGAATGCAACTTGGTAAACATAGGTTTGTGAATATGTAAGAATCTCTCTGAAGGTCATCCACTTTAAATTGTCTGCGCAGCTACAACATGTACCAAGATGTTTCCCTGATCCTCCGGCTTGTTTGTCCATTATTTCTTTTTCTTTCCCTCCAGAATGGCATGACTCGGATTCAAGGTCTAGAAGACCAAGATTCAGGACTGGGAAATCCTGTGAAATCAAGAATAGATACTGTAGAAAATTGACAGAATGCAGGCATAATTCAATACGTATGGTGACTTTTGCATGAAAATGAGAATATCATATGATGATCTTTGATCCTGTTCTGGGGAAATTGAATTCTTGTGTGCAGTTACACTACTACCCACTTACCACAGTAGGCCGAAATGTGAGATCGCTGATTGTCTCAATTTCAAACAACCCTACGTGGAACACCACCCCTGCTTGGAATTTCAATGATATATTCGCAATTCTCCCCAACACATCAGAAGGCCCTCCCCTCTGTGACATTTCCAGCCTTTCCCAACGCGGCCTCAGGAGGTAGGCTATTAGACATTAGGTATTTTTAGGGGCTCGTCAAACTCAAATTTGTATCATGATTACAGACACTGGTATCATATTTGTGAAGAGAAATTAGCATAAGTTTCACGTCAATTGTTACCAAAAGTTTGTACAGTTCTAAAATTTGGCTGCTTTTATTTAAGGACATTTTCTGCAACTCTTCTAGCCTTGTTTTGATTACCTTGTACTTGGTAAGTGTTGGCTCACTTGGCTGATTATCTTGCCAACCGACTGCTTGATAAGCCTGGGCCTGATACCTATCTGGACCAACAGAGCTTTGGAGTGCCCATAACAGTATGGCCCTTGGATGGATGAAAAATTTTTCCACACCTGATTTATAGTACCATGTATGGTGTATTGGAGAGAGAGGGGGTGGTAGTGGCACCATACAGTTGTGGAACTTCCCAACAAACAAGAGGTGCATTTAGTACAGGTGGGATAATCTCTAGTCTAAAGGTCAGCAACTGGAGGGGGTGGATGGGGTGGTCAGGCGGTCTTGTGACTCCCCCAACTTTCAACAGGCCTTCATTCGTAATGTAATCCATATAATCCTCCCCTTGATCACATGTTGCTGGTCATTATGCTTGGACTTACTTAAAAAAAAAAACGAAGCCAGCTGCGTTGGCCTTCAAAAAGGTTGACGTGAGCCAACTGGGGGCAATTTCCACCGTCACTCGCATTACACTTTTTTGTACATTTGGTAGCTCCTTATTGCTGGTGTAGTTTGGTATTCCTTGTAAAAAAAAAGAATAATGTCTGCTTTTCTATTTCATAACACCAGAGACTTGAGGCTTTAACATCATGTCTTACAAATGTTGTATGTCTTTTACTTGGAAATGGCATTATCGCGAAAATGCGTCACTCGCATTACGCAAAAAGGACATGGTAAAAATCCACTTTTTTAAATCAGTAGTGTTCTCAAGAAGAAAGTGCATTAACTGTGTCATCCTATTTCTTAGATAACTCCTACATCAAGGCATCACCTAGGCAATAGAAAAGGTAATAGTATTCTGAACTAGAAAACTGCACATGTATAATCTGGAACTCATCTGTCACTCGCATTACGTCACTCGCATTACGTCACTCGCATTACACATCTTTTCAGTAACCGAAACTGAATATAAATTTTTACTTTAATCATAAAATTGGTATGGAAAATTATCATGGTAGCTTACAATGACTGAGATACACAATATTAAAACTATTAAGTTGGTACTTTGACTACTACCATTGATAAAATGTGAGTTTGGGTGGATTTTCACTGCTATTTTACAAATATATTTTACATTACCTTAACCTACTAATTGACACTCTTATATTTGTAATAACCTCCTTGTTTTCCGTGGGTATAATATAGTTTTCATGTTCAAATCACTTTTCTAGGACTTCTGCATTCTATCAGATCACTTGCTGATGAATAATAAGGCATGAAATATTGTGTTTAAACAATAGGCCTAGTTTAACCCATAATACAAACTTTGTATTTGCTAACATTGATGTTAGAAGTCCTACATTCCATGTGTATATATAATACCCTAAAGGTATTAAAAAGTGCCACACTTAGCCATGTACCTAAACAGTTGTTGTCAGTAACTTTATAAATCCAGTCCTGCATTTCATTTAGACCTGAGTGAATACTTTTAAATTTTGAACATCACAACACCGGCCATTTTTTCTTCAAAATAAACAGAGATACATTTCAAAGATAAACTGAAAAGGTGAGAGTGTATGGTATTATGATGTAGATGGGTTATAACTTCAGCTGTAGTATGCAATAAATAAGACATCAGATAATCATATTCTAAAATAACTAAAAAAAAACTACACCACATACAAATTAATGAGGAATAGTGATATGTCACTTGCATTACATCTGTCACTCGCATTACATGTCAGTCTCATTAATACTCACTATTATAATGTTAGGAGGTTATATTCAACTGCTTCACTTATATCTAGAATTAATATAGGTGGCTAAAGCAGTATTGAGAATAACATACAAAAATTTGTAGCATTTAGTTTATAAGTTGACCTATATTTGATTTTAGGTCTCTCGCATTACACTACCCCTAAGCAAGCTAACTGAAAAAAGGAATATAAATGCAAGTGGTGCATGAAAAACAATTTTTTCATCATGGACATTATGGAATGTACACCAAGACATTGAATGCTACAACCCTATATTCTAGTGTTCTACTACAAGTCACAATATGAGAAGTATTCCGTGTTTTTAGTGATGTCACTCGCATTACATGTCACTCGCATTACAGTTTTTATTGCCTTCCTATAGGTTGTTGGGATGTTAATACCCAACAATTTATTCAATTTTCAGTAAGTATTAAGATAGAAGGAAATTATGGAATGGCACCGAAAATAATTTATTCCTGTAGCGTAGGAAAAAAAAGTTGATATTTTTGTCACTCGCATTACACCATGGCCAGCACATCACGAGGCCACTGTACTATTTTCCAAAGAATCTTCAAGAGAGAAATTGCTATTATTTTTTAAAAGAGCACCTTGTATAGTTTTTAATTCCATATCACTTTTCTATGGATTGCTTGTTACTTGGAAAAGAGTGAGCCTTAAAAAAAATGTACAGTAATTACCATTTTTCTTGACTTCTGTAAGGTTTGTAACGAATCATGATATTTCTTTGCAAAATAGTTAAAGGATTAAGCTTTATTGCTTTCATTCTGATTATTTAATTAGTTATCAATCATTTAAAAGTGTAAAGGAAGTTTAGAGACTATTTTCATATTTGTACAATGTCCTTGTTTTGCATGGAATTCGGCCCCTGGGGATCCAAATAGCCACAGTGTATGCGGATATCTATAGGGCGATCGATTGAGAAGCTGGAGGCGAATGTTGACCCCGAGCAGGGATGGGCAAACTTCAAAGCCTGCATCTCAATTAGGACAGCAGAGGATTGCATCCTAGGGGCATCCTAGGAGGAACACTGGGGCACTTACTAGGGAAACAGTCAAAGCCATCGAGCGGAGCCGCCAGGTCAGACTCAGTGGTAAGACTCGGCTTGCTACCTAGGGAGCTTCAGCACATGGCATTAGTTTGAGGGCACTGCGACGTGAACGTGAGGCGGGGATCCATCGTCTCTGTGAGTCCGTGGAGAGGCACCGGTAACCTTGAGTGTAGGGAGGCTCTCTGGAGAATTCTCGAGCAGCGTGGTTGCCAACCCGTCTTGTACACAGGGTCTTAGTATCCTCTCTTTATTCTGAGAGTGCTGTAAAGTGTGCTGGTGGAGTCTCTGACTTCCTCCCTATACTGGCTCCAACACTTTTCAAAACTTGTATGGACTGGATTATGGAGAGAGTTGTGGATAGTACCAACTGCGGAGTCTCTTTCCGTTAAGGTCAGGTTTCCTGACCTGGTCTTTGTGAATGATGCTACATTACTGCGCCGAGTTTTGTGAACTTTCTGGTTGATGCCCTTGGAACACTTAGTTGGGAAGCAGATCCGTTTGAGTCTGCAGGTGTCATGGACTAAGACTAACATGTCCATTTTTGGTGGAATCTTGGACAGTGCTGCTGGGTCTGTGCAGGTGTTGTGCTGCTGGGTCTGTGCAGGTGTGTGCTGCTGGGTCTGTGCAGGTGTTGTGCTGCGGGTCTGTGCAGGTGTGTGCTGCTGGGTCTGTGCAGGGGTTGTGCTGCTGGGTATGTGCAGGTGTTGTGCTGCTGGGTCTGTGCAGGTGTTGTGCTGCTGGTCTGTGCAGGTGTTGTGCTGCTGGTCTGTGCAGGTGTTGTGCTGCTGGGTCTTTGCAGGTGTTGTGCTGATGGGTCTGTGCAGGTGTAGTGCTGCTGGGTCTGTGAAGGTGTTGTGCTGCTGGTCTGTGCAGGTGTGTGCTGCTGGGTCTGTGCAGGGGTTGTGCTGCTGGGTCTGTGCAGGTTGTTGTGCTGCTGGGTCTGTGCAGTTGTTGTGCTGCTGGGTCTGTGCAGTTGTTGTGCTGCTGGGTTGTGCAGGTGTTGTGCTGATGGGTCTGTGCAGGTGTGGTGCTGCTGGGTCTGTGCAGGTTGTTGTGCTGCTGGGTCTGTGCAGGTGTTGTGCTGCTGGGTCTGTGAAGGTGTTGTGCTGATGGGTCTGTGCAGGTGTTGTGCTGCTGGGTCTGTGAAGGTGTTGTGCTGCTGGGTCTGTGCAGGTGTTGTGATGCTGGGTCTGTGCAGGTGTTGTGCTGCTGGGTCTGGCAGGTGTTGTGCTGCTGGGTCTGTGCAGGGGTTGGGCGAGAACAAGGAAGTCACCGAACCATTTGTTTACCCCGGCAGTGTCATCAGTGACTCTGATTGTTGTGAGCCTGAGGTCAGTAGACGCTATGGACTGGCATATGGAGTCATGAAATCACTGGATCTGGTGGTGGTGGTCGTGTTATCTGTGCAGAAGAACCAAGCTCCGTGTTTTGGGCTCTTTTGTGCTTCAAGTCTTGCTATATTCTAGTGAGGCTTGGGTGCTCATTGTTGGGCTGAGGTGGCGATTGGATTCCTTTTTAACTACTTCACTTCACTACCGCTGGCAGGATCACGTATCTAGTGCCAGGGCTTCGGGGAGGCGGAGATGATACAGGATCATGGCTGCCTGATTTACGATCGACAAATGTCTTCGCTCTTTGGTCATATGGTGTGCTTCCCGGCAGACGAACCTGCCCACCATGTCCTGTGTAAACAGAATTCGGCGGGTTGGGGCCGAGGACACCCCCGTAGCTCATGATGGGCGCAGCTTCGAGGGTACCTCAGAGAGTTGGGGGATGGACCAGGCCCAGGCCTGGTCGCCTGCCCAGAGGAGCCGGAGGATTGGAGGCGGCAGATGGATGCTGCTAGCTAGGTGCCTTTCCGGCATGTGCTCCCATGAGTGAGTGACCCCTCCCCAAATTTACTTTTGACCTTCCCCCCCCCTCTCCCCCACCTCCAACATGCCCACCAAAGGGGTAATACAAGTCTGTAAAAGCCTTTTGAGCATGTCTGAGACTGAGTATGGGAATGCCCACTGGGCTTGAGGGTAGCACTCAGATTAATATATTGTCTCTTCTTGAGAGGGGGGTGGTGCATTTTATGACTTCGATAGTCTATTAACTCTATTTCACTCTAGCATAAAAAGCCAGACAAGACAGTTAACATTAATGATCCTTCAAACAACATTTTTGTCTACTTGTGTCATTTCCTGAATTATCCATGCCTGAGGTGATTTCTCATCCTGGGGCAATATACCAAATTGAGGAATTTCCCCCCTGAAACTTTTTAGCCCTCTGCCAAGTTATTGCTTTTTACCTGGGTTGAGTGCATCCAGGGCAGTGTGCCAGTGTCACAATGGAATTCACAGACTGTTTATGGGCATGCATGATGTCACTGCGGGGTAGTCACCTATGGGGTGACATTTCTACTGCTGGAAGTACATACCTCCAATCCTGTTGTGTGTTGGAGTGCTAGCTGAACAGTTTATAAAGTTTCTGATAGATTTTGAGTGGCGCTCAGTTGGGTGTATTATTAATCCTGGAGTGCTGTTGTCCTGTGGTGATCAAATAAAGTCCACAGGCCCTGTGGCAATTGTTGGCTGATTGGACGGGCTATCAGATTTAGCAATTTAGTGTGAGCTTCGCTAGAACGCTGTCAAATGCTTGACATACTTGACCCGTGTGTACCTGGTATACAGGCTGAATGCATAGCAGGTGGTATAATACTGTATTTACTTTAGCTGGATCCTGACTTTTACATGGATATACTGAGCTACCTGTGACCCCTGGTGTATGCGATTGTGTGATCTTTCCACAGTGCAAACTTTGCCTGTGGACACTGCATGTGTGATTAGGCCTATCTGCTGGGGGTTATGTTCCTCTATTGGTACTAGTCAGAACTGGATCGATGGATATATTTGCTGTATATTTACACAAACATGACTGTTTACAAAAACTTTGAATGAACTGCTATATGAGTGTGCTACTGCTTGACAAAGTGCACAACGGACAACCAGTCTACGAACCCACCATAATTTTGGCCAATTATATTGATGATTGATTTGTCACCTCTGCCGGATAATTTCTGTTGTGTTTGTGATCGTATCAGAAGCCATTTACGAATTTGGAATAGTAGGATGGCTTTGACTTTAAAGATTATAGTGAATCGAAACCCTGTGGAAGAATTGAATAAACACAGCATCATAAACATTTAAATCCCATGCTCCTGATGCGAGTCATGAAACTGTAATCCGGAATGATAATTCTGCTCTAATGATAACAAATATCTTTTGCATACACCAGGAGCTTTGATTGTTTCGGTTACATTTTCCAGGGCTTCCCCCAAAGTCTCTGGGATTCCTGTGAATAATCAGTGTTTGCAGCTGTTGGAGTTGGCACTGAACATTTTTTAATGGGAACTGGAAGCCAGCTGGCCCCCAGAGCAGGATATCACCCAGTGGATTATAGGAACTTACAGTATTGGCAGCACTGTAGTTACTATTTGTGTTATGACTGCAGCTAGCCTCCTATTCTGATTGGATCCATTACGTTTTGTGATGTTTTATCTACTACAGTACTACAGTACTGCTAGGTTTCTATATTGTTGGTGTGTGCTTGATAGTGCATTGTATGGAATAACGGAATTAAACACCGGAATTTACTTCCGAGTTTAGGACTAACATTTCTCCTGGAAATACATACCTCTTCATGTGGGGTTGGAGCCACTGTTCCAGTATATGACTTCAAAGTGGTGTACGGTTATCAAGAATTGGTCTGTTGTTTGTTTCAGGCTTTATGGATTCTCTTGGGATATGCAGGCTGCTGCAATACAGCTGAAAGTTCTGTAATTTTATATCTGTTATTGAAATAGTTTTGATCCCTGTAGCACACACCTCTTGATTGTCAGACAGGAGTACGGGGTGCCAGGGATTAGGTACATTACACTGAGCAGTGCATCATAGGTGCCTTAAAAATGCAGTCATAGTACCTGGGACATATAGCCGCCAATCAAGTTCAAATACAGTAACCATGGCAGGTAATAACAACGGAGGTCAGTGCACGATGAGGATTTCAAGAATGCCCTCAACAGCAAACTCCAGGTATGGCATGATAGTCAGGTCCTGCTTGGTCCAGTGTACGTGATGGGTAAAATTTTGCCAGTCCATTGCAGTTGGCGGCATACTCTCGTGGGTTTGTCTTCCTTGATCCAGCATGTGGTTCTGATTAAATCAATGGCAGATTGAAGGTTTGAATCTCACTGAGGACTAGCCAGCTTCTAGTATTCCATATCCTTTCAGCAAAACACTTAATCTTCATTGCTTCACCCTGCCCAGATGCTTATAGGGGACCGGTATGACCTGCGCCAAAATACAGCAATTAAACTAATGTATCTTTAGAGAGTTTGCATAGATCCCATGATCAGGGTAATATTTGTAAAATGCTTCGAGCACTTCAGTGGAAAGGTGTTTTAAGTAGGTGGTATTATTGTTGTATTTAAAACTTCCCTAGCCTAGGTATTGCTCTCCTGCAGACTCTTCGAAAATCATTCTATCTGACTCGGGTAAACCAGCAGGTTCGTCCTACTCCTATGTTCAGATCTGGATCGGCAGCCTTATCATGGAAAGCTTGATTCTTCTTCTGAATATGTTTTGCTTCCCTCAAAAGTTTATATTCGTCAAGAACCTGCCACTGGTGTCTGCTTGCCTCCACTAGAAGGCATACTGTAGGAATAGGAGCTCAACTGTCGTCTAGCTTGGTTGCATGAATTCTCGATCATATACTACAAGTAGCGGTCTGTGATATCAGAATACAATAAGATTTTCTAGGTTGATCAGACATATTATACATGAAGCAATTCCAATTGGACAACAAATTAGATTATTTTTCTATCTTGAAGAAGGAAATTGAGTAAATACCAAAAGTTGGCCGGGAAATGTGGCTATTCCACATACGGTAAACCACGTGGTATCAATTCTTACAGACAACAAATTGGATCGTTTGTCACTGGTTTGTTTTTTTTTTTTTTTTTTTTTTGGCTAGAGGTCTAGAACACCCAGGTGTGTAAGTGGTTGTTTCAGTTTCTTTGGGTACAATAGGGATTCTCCCAAATTTCTGCCGAATAGACCAAACTTTGAAGACCAATAACTCTACGTAGGAACATCGTTTTGAAATTGGTTTGGACCTACTGTATAGGTATATATCATTTTCCATTCCCTCTAACCTCTATTTTATTCAAGCCTGCAGTGTCCTCTAAGTCTGGTTGGGTAGGGCCATTGCTTTGGTACATACATGGTGTAATCTAAAACTCCTATAATTGTGCCGTTCACATTTTTCTCATTACTGTTATCAGGCTTCTTGGAGATAATGATCCATTCCTTTTCTCCGTTAAGTTGCTTTGGGCATGCCAGCATTTTTGAGAGTGCAACAACTGCACATATACCTTAACTATCGGTCGATCTATTCTCTCCCAGGCTGTTCAAACTTGGGCGATACGATACGATAATTTTATCGGACGTCGAGTTAAAAAGTGTTATTTTCAATAGGAGTGTTCACACCTGTGCGATACGTTACGATAAGATCACGATAAATTTATCGGACGTCGAGTTGAAAATATTTTCTTTTATCGTACGATAAATTTATCGGATGCAATAAATTGCGCAATGCAGTGATAAACTTGCGCAATTCTGCAAAGAGTATGGAAAGCCAAATAGGCTATTGGGGGAAGTTTAGCGTGAAAAGTGGGTTTCAGTGAGAAAATCAGGGGTTTTGATGTGAATGTTTGGGGTAGAGTGAACGTATCCGGAGAAAGACATTGGCCTCTGAAAGAGCTTCTCGGCCCTATTTGCCGCCATGCACGGGACCTACGAAACCATTATTGCAGTTCGAATCCATGAGGCCCTCCCCATATACGATAGTAGCGTGACCAGTGAGGTAATGGGGAGGGTCATGTTGCGTCGGTGCCCACGAAGTATCATGTGACATGCAATGGCAGGATAAATGCGATTGGTAGTTAGTGCCGGGGGAGAGGGTGTTGTGGCTGTTTGAGAGGAGCAGGGTAAGAGGGTTTTTCCAGAGGGCTCGACCACAGCCTGAGATTCGGAAACTTCAAATGTGAAGAACGAGGCGGGAATAGAAACGGTAGTGGCAACGGGAAATACGCTATAGGGGAGGGGGTATAATGTCGATTTAACACCAAGGTAATTAGGTCGTGTAGATCAGTGAGAAAAGTAGTAAGGTACACAGGTGGAGCCGTAGGCAACATTTTTACATGTATGTGAGAGCAGAGTAACAAGTTCCATTTTTCAGCTCAATTGGCTGAATTGACTCAATTGACTGGATGCTTTCTTGGTTACCTCAATTCGCCGTATTATTGGATACCGATGCTAATTAAGACTGGGTGTCTAACGAAAGGGTAGGCGGGGATGGTGAGGTCAGCTGTCTGATTCGTTATCGCCAATTGCGCTTCTCCACGCTTCCTACAAGTACCGAGAAAGACACAAGCTTTGAATTTGCTTTGAAATTAAAATCCTTGGTACTCAAAAAAACTCTGCCGACCAGACAATTCCACCGCCTGAAGCGACAAAAAGGGAAAACTACTTTCTCCGTAATGTTAGTCGCCGAGACGGCCCGATAAAATTATCGTACGACATTTTTATCGCACAAGTGTGAACACTCCATCCGATAAATTTATCGTATCGTACTACGACCTATCGCATAAGTGTGAACAGCGCTTCAGGCTTGGCACACTGCGACTAACAAAACGTCCAACCACAATTGTTTCACTTTGTCAGACAACAAAAGTCATGGCCTCCATGCCCCAAGCTTCATTCAAGCTTTACTGTGTAAACATAGATATAGACGGGTATATATTTTTATACATTTCTAATTGGGTTATTGGCCATATTTGCTCGAGCCAGTGTTCTTATTAATTGTCAGATCACTGATGACTACATCATGGTCATATTGTTCACCCCCTGCAGAATTGTGAATCATGGTGGAGTGAAAATTGTGTGCCTTCCTGTGGTTATTTTCATGGAGGAGGAAATGAGTGCAAGGTTGTCAGGATTCAAAACCTTGGGCAATTTTAGGCATTTAAGGTTCAGCTGGATGCTTTTTTTTCACTCTGAATAATAGAAGATAACTATTACTAGATCATATGAGGTAAATATCTGCCAAGTAACTACACCATCTTCATCTGCTGTGAACAGTGGCGTACCCAGAGATTATTGTTCTTGAGGGGGTTTTGAGGTCGGAACCCAGGGAAGGCGCCATCAGATAGGCCTACCCTATTGCAAAGAAGTACAATTTATGGGCCCTAGGCACATGATGCGGCAATATTGCAATAACAGCTGCAAAACCTCAACTGAAATGCCCCAAAAATCAGTTTTTGTGTGTAAAAATTTATTGATCACTTGGGTCATGGGGGTTCACCCAACCCCTCCTCCCCCCGTGGGTACGCCACTGGCGTGAACCACTCCAGTGTGCGTTCCAAAGTGGTCCGCTTGTAGTAGCTGCAAGCATTGCAGTGCATTGCGGCCTTGAACTCAGTGTGATGCAGGTTTCAGAATCGGCCTGTAGCATAATGAATAATGTACGGTTGTACCCCACACCTTCCCGATGCCTCAGCGAACAATTTGGCCAGGCACTCAATGTTCACATTCAGGGCCACAGGCCCTGCACTGCTTCTGAAAAGTGCAACCAGATTGGGAAAGCTGGAAGGGGTCAAAGCAGGTGGGATCCAAGACAGTATAAGCAATGTTTTGTGATATGCAGAAGATAATATATACCTACTACATTAACTAGGAGTGCCTAAAAGAGAGGGCGCCAGTCAGTCACTGTTAACCATCTGTCATAAGAAGTGAATGTAGGTGTATGGTCAAGTGGTTAACACCTGCGACTTCCAATCATGAGGTTGTGGGTTCGATACCTGGCTCGGACAGTCAAATTGCGTCCAGTTTCTGAGCTGCAGTGACCTTTCCTTCTATCCTCAACCACGGATGTTAAATTGTGTGATAGTATGCACTATACACAAAACCGGTTCTGCCCAGCTTGACGTTTATATATGTACACTGTACAGGGAGTTAGGGTTGACAAAAGGGAATCACATCGAGGAACAAACAAATACACAAAGGAATTGATGTGAAGTGGAAATAGGTGGGGAAGTCTCTTTGAAGTAACGCGGCCAACAGCCATCCCCCCAAAATTTGATAAATGAATGTTAACTGAAACTACAGGCCAAATACCCTTTTTGTGGTGAAGCAACTCACCGATAGAACGAGAGCCATAGTTTTGGGGGAGGGAGATGTCCAATAGTCTAAAGTTCCCACTTGCATGCCGAAGCACGAAGTATATAACTTGTTTCGGAGGAACTCTACTTGAACTTTGAAGGTCTAAGAATTCTTTCTCCTCACTTTCATTTTTGCTATGATGGTGGATGGGTGACCGCCACATGAAATACACACCTTGTTACATGTAGTTAGTTTAGTTTAGTTCAGTGAAAGGGTCAGGAAGGACATAATCTCATAAAACGGTTACCCCACTTGTTACATGTAGTAGTTTAGTTTAGTTCAGTTGAAGGGGGCAGGAAGGACATAATCTCATAACGACCCGAAGCCACAAACAACCCCAGTGAAAAAATGAACCAAACTCGAACTAAATAATACGCCCTGATTCCTGAAAAATAAATCAAGACTGTCTGAACGCATTCCAATCCTCTTTAGAGCAAACAACAACACCACCCCCAAAACACCAAATTTTCAGGAAGACAATTCCAACATTGATCACTCTCGCCGAGGAAAAAAATATTTACGATGTCCATTCTGCAGCGATTGCCACGAATTGAGACAGTGGCTCTATTTGCCAGTACATTGGAAAATTCAAAGAAGTAGTGGAAGGACAGGCCATCGAGTCTATGGACAATTTGAAGAAGACTGAAGCAAGTCACCCCGAATTCGCATCAGCTCCATGGTAGTTAGACCGAGACCCTAATCTTTCCTCGTAACATAAATTTTTCAGACAGTGAATCATTCTGGTTGCCCTCCGACGAACGTTTTCAATTACCTGATTATCTTTGCAAGTCTGGATCACACGTGTACAGAATAACTTAGGTGCGGTCTCACCAGTTGCTTAACAGCATAACAACATATCATTATCAAGGAAATGAAGTGACGTCAATCATGCCAAGAATCCATTACCTCTTCTAGCAGCTTCGGCACACTGTTGGAAGGTTTCAAAGAGAATCGAAATGAACAAAACCCAAGATTTGTATGAACTCACCTCCTGAATATTTCGGCCCTTCAAATTGAAGGAAGCGTTGCGATGTGAAAACCAACATGCAATACTTTGCACTTGTCGACATTGAAAAACATGTGCAGTCGAAGACATTTGGAAATTATATCCAAGAGCCCTTGAACAATAGCAGCATCATAATTCGAACCGCACCTCCGATACAACTTAGGATCGTCTGCGAAACTTCTCTAACCTTGAATCAACAGAACCTTCAAGATCGTCAATATACGCCAAAAAAGGAGCGGCCCAGACCGATACCTTGGGAACACCACTATGACCTTTTGCCAAGAGACGACCGCCCATTAATGACACTCGGTTGTTCCCTATTATGCAGCCACTCACGAATCCACTTGAGGACTTCCCCTCATACCAAGCTCGCCAACTTGAGCAAGAGACCTCTGAGGAACCTTGTCAAGCTTTCTGAAAGTCCATGAAACAATATATCAACCCATTGTCCTTGTCAACAGACTGTAACATCTCATAAATTCCAAGATTAGTCAACACGAACTTCTTTCCTAACCCATGCTGAACTCTATCAGACCTATGCTCTTGAAATATCAACCATATGATCCCGATGATTTATTCCTTACCTTGCAGCAACCTGTAAACTGACTGGCCTGTATTTACAATGAAGAGACCGTTTACCTTTCCTTGAAATAGGAAACAGTGCTCTCCTCCAATCTCTCCCGGTCACAATACCTTTCTTGTAGAGTCTTATTGAAAAATAAAATCTAGTGGAACGGACACCGTCGCAAAGGATTTAGTAAGAAGATAAACTCGTCAGGACCAGAGCTGTACATATTGAGCTTCTGCCGTTTCTTCCTTTGCTAACCACCGAACACAACCATATTACAATACTCTCGGAGAAACCCGACAACTAGGTTCCCAAAATTATCCAAGTTCTCATGATTAAAAACAGACGAGAAGTATTATTATTAAGAACCTTAGCCGTCTCCTGGCTAATCGCTGATTGTATTACCAGTTGGAATTCTATCAAGAGCCAATGCTGTCCTTGACTTTCTGTTCCACCCCACTTCCCCCCCTCACATAAGAGAAAAATGGCACGAGGATTCTCCCTTGATGTTAGAGCAATCTGCCTCTCGAATCAAGTTTTAGCCCAGAAACTAACGCTGGCAGCTTTTTGCTGAACTTTGAAATTCCTCTAGACACACCGACCCAGAAGACGATAAAGTCGCCATAGTGTTGCTTACGTTTAATGTCCAGAAAAACTTCCCTTTTCATCCAAGAATGCCTTTGTTCTTACTGCGAACCGTTTCCCTCCTCCAAGACGTAACTTTCATACCGCGTAACCTTTTCAATGAAACCAATTCCAAGATTCAACTCATTCGTACTTTTTAACAATTTATGCCAATCAATTTCCTAAAAAACCTGGAAATGCCACCACATCGGCCTTCCGCGAACAAGGAACAGCTCTTAACGCTACTGTGGTATTGCCAGAAACAAGACCATTGAAAGCTACAATATCGTGATCACTTTCTACCAAAGGCTTAACCCAAGCTCTCTACATTTATCTACAGACTCTGTATCACTTGCTCAAACTAAATCCAAAATATTAGGCTTTCGTAGAAAATGTACATGCGGAAACGGAACAACCTTCGTGACATTGAAAAAGCCAAATCCATGACTGCCACTAGTCCCATTAGACCAAGACTAATCTTGATAATTGAAATTCACCCATAATAATTGTACTCTTCTCAGAAACTTTTTCGAAAAGCATGTCGGAAAGAAAAGAGTTTTTGTCTCGCGCTCTGGGAGAACGTACACAAACGCCAACTAATAGAACTGGGAATACCAGATGAGTTTAGAACGTAATTTCACACCAAACCGATTGACAACACTTACAACCATATCGGCCTTCTCACACTATTCCAGTCCATACCCTCACATACAACAAACTCCCCCACCAATGCCACGGAGAGTATCTATCCTATAGTAGTCAGTCAATGGCCAGGCCTGCCTTATCAGTTTATCCACAGCGTTTCTCCGCCATGGTGTTATATGCCTGTTGTCTACAGAGGCTTGTACAACGCAATGCACACCCAGCGATAGCATTGAGTATCAGAGTGGGCGTAATTTACGGGAGGGGGCTCTGCAGTTTACACCCCCATGACAGAAAGAATGCCAATCTTGAACAGTCAACAACCATGACATCTGGGTCATCGTGTGTGGGGGGTGGTAGGGGAAATTCATAGGGAATATATCAGGCCTATTGCCCTGAAAGGAAATTTGAGTTATGAAAGCCCACATAGGCACTACCATTTTGAGAAGAATACATGATTTTTTAACGCATACCTCCGAACGCTCATCAAAGTCCAACACACTCAACCTAATGCCATCATTTGACCATTGTTCAGTGTTATGTCATTGTTATATTCATATCCAGATGGTGAACTCGATGCATACACTTCTTATTGACAATGCTATAATTCCCAACAACGTATACCATCAACAATGTTGTAAACTTTACCAACAACTGATAAATCATTGAACAACTCACCTCGTCGCCAAAAATTTTTCGTTTTTATAGGATGTCCTACTAGTATGGAACATGTGACTTGATTGGCAAAGTCGTTCAAAATTTGTTTCGACAGAAAAAAATATTTTCGATTCTTTGTGCCATTCGCGTGTTCAAATGAGATTGGTCCGTGAGCCTGAAATCATCCGTGCGTTCACGACTGCTGGAAGGTACAGAGGTAACCGGCATCCAGTTAAAAGCATTAAGATTGCAATACTGTGAACACGCTGACGTTGTGTACATACAGTATTTCAGAAAAAATGCCAAGTCTTTAAATCCCGTTTGTATTGCACAACTCATTACGTTCCAATCTAAACTTTGACTCAAGGTATGTGAAATTTGGGCTGGTCAGATATGTCAGTGTATTTTGTCAGGGAAGATTCTTTCTTTTTGGAAACTTCCAACGGCCATGCAGTGTTCCTTTGACTTTTGACCCCATTTTGAACACCCTGCTTTTGACACCATTCATATCATCCTCATTAACTGTAATAAACCGGTGACGGCGCTTTATTATTCTCCATGTATAATGTGTCACACTTACAGATATGTTAACACATATATTCTGGCAACCCTGCCCAACTTAACAAAAGATTGTCGGTTGATAACGCTGCGCTGAGAGTTCTTTTTTTCACAACGAGTGTATTGGCATGTGTTTGGGCTACAGTCAGCTGTGGGTGACTTCAGAATGATCTTTGTTCGGTGTCTGTGCATATGATGCCTCACTTGAATACGGATATCTTGGGCTTGCCGATTCATGTTCGTATTTGATAACAACAATGCTGTGTATTACGGCAGTCTGTTGATTTTTTACTGAAATCAATACATATGACAAGTATTGAAACTTTGCACAACTGGCAGAAAATGTTCACAAAGGCAGTGAAATCCAAAATTGTGATTTACGCCATCAAAATCGTGGTCTCGCAATTATCCATTAGTATTACTGAGTCATGGGGCAGTGGGGAAGTTCTCATGAACAGGGATGTAGTTGAGAGTGAGGCCAGCCTTGGCCTCGACTTTGCCGGGCCCTTGGCCTCGTTTTGGCCTTGAGGCCACCCTACATACCAGTTGTACAAACTCAAGAAAACGGCCTTGGCATCAGGCATAGGTGAATGTGCTAGATCAGCATATCTTTTCGCCAGTGATTTGCATCAGTGTTTATAATTGCAGGATAAGGCACAGTCAGCTGACCTCCAATGTTACCCCCAATTAAATACCGTGGTCTCACAATTGTCCAATAGTATTACTGAGTCATGAGACAGTTCTCATTAATGGTATAAATGTGCTAGATCAGACATATCTCTTTGCCAGTGATTCGGCACTGTATTAGTATTGCAGGATAAATGCAGGCCAGAGTCAGGTGAACAATATTTATAAACAATTATCAAGTATGAAAGAAAAAAATTGGCTGCCTATGCAGGCCTACTGAAACTGCCAATGTTTTATTTTTTCAAATCCAGGACTACCCCATACTGCCGTCGCCCTCTTCTCTTACCCTGTGTATATCAATTAACAACTTTGTTAGATCCACATCGATGAAGAAAAATCTATAGCGCTGACTGTACCTACTACCTTTTCCAACTATATTAGCAGTGTCCTACAGTAGTCTCTGGTGCCTCCAAAATCGGCTGACTTCTGGGCCAGAGAGGGCCAGGGGGAAGGGGGGGGGCGAACGGGGTTACCATTTGGCTGACAGTCCCAGTCAGGAGAGCTAGCAGGGTGGCGGCCGAGAGACTGAACACTCCTCGCAGAACCCAGATAGTAGCGGCAGCAGTAGAGGAGAGGCCAAAGCCAACGCTCTTGTGTATATCAATTAAAACATGTTAGATCCTATCAATGGAAGGGAAACCGAAACAGGGTTGTGTGTTAGGTTTGGGGTGCACTCTGTTAAAAAATTTGATTTTTTCAGGTAACTTTAGTCAGTTTTATTTCCGTATCGCTGGCTTAATGCAGTCTCCAAATATGAATGTAACAATACTACAAGCATAACACATCAGATGTTGGTAGATTAGAGGAGAGCGTTTCTGACGTCATGTGGCTTGTAGCCTATCATGTGGTCCAATGATAAAGCAGTCTGGCGTTAGGATTTGTATGATGGATTAGTACCTTAGTGCTTGTACACTTACTCGTGTCATGCAGGCGAGAGCTCGGGGGGAAATGGTTTGTTGATCTGTCCTAGATAAAATGTATATTCTGGGGCTCAATGTTTTACTCCGATCATTTTGGAGATTGGGCTCGGTTCTCTGGCCTTATTCACGTAGGGACATAGGTTATAATCTGTTATCTGTTAATCGGTTATAAGTCTGTGCACTGATTAGCCCTGTATGGCAAAATGTTTGAACCCTGCTGAGTGCGTGGATGATCTTCAAATGACCTGCGAAAGGCTTTCGGTTTTTCGGTCGTTTGTCCCCTTTCTTGTATTTGGCCACCAATGATTCACTTTGAGGAATTTGAATTGTGCAAGACAAGATTTATTGACTGGGTCCTGCTGTACACCTATAAGAACATTTAATCAACCCAGAATTGAGGCGAGGAGATCAAACCAAATCTGAGGTAAAGTGAAAGGGTAATCTATTTCACTTACTCAACTACCCCATATTGCACTTTTGCACCCCACACCGCGCATTGAAATCTGGCATCTTTACAGGAGTCGGGCTGGCCCCATAATCGTCTTCTTATTTGCCAGTGAAACGTTTCAAGTTCAGGAGCATTCTTGGCTAAGAATTCATCGATTTTTCATCGCCGAAAATCACCCATCTCTTTCAATCGACATTCAGAATCTTGCTAGGAGCTTTTTTCGACGTCGTTCATCAGGATATGTTTATCCTTAACGGTTTGCGTGATATTGGTTGGGGTTTTTTTCTCCCGCTCGTATCACTGTTTTGCGTAAGTCCATATTTGCCTCGTTCTCCTAGCCAAAGGGCTTGCATGGCTTCCCCCGTAGCCTAACACACGCGGGTGTGTGGGCTCCTATTGTTAGGTTCAGTAGGGCGGGATGTGTCCGGGTGTTTCCTAGCTGAGCCCCCCCCCCTCCTCCCTCCCTTCCTGGTTTTTACCCTTCCCTCCTTGTCCCTTTATCCCGGGGAGTGTCTCTCCGCGCGCGGGCTAGGGAATGTACGCAAGACGGGTGAGAGCGGGGTGAAATGCGGGGATACTTTGTTCGTTACTGGCTTGGAGTCTAAGTTAACTCGGTCTTATCGTGATTCGTTACCGGCCGATTACTTGTATTTGGATAGTCTTATCGCCAATACACTACGTTATGACATTTCGCATCTCATGTCGGAAGTGATTCCATCTTGTGATATTGCATTGTATACCGTGTCGTTATCGAGCTGATTGGTATTTGTATTTGTAATTTGTATATACTTGGCAATACACTGATGACTATGACATTTCGCTTATATGTCGGAAGTGATCATATTTGTTGATATTGTTAACGGCCGATTATTTGTATTTTGTATAGTCTTATACAGCAATACACACAGGATTATGACATATCGCTATCAGGTCGGAAATGATTCCTATCTGTGATATTACTATGGTTACCTGCGTTATCGGCTGAGGTTTGTATTTTGATATCTTATACTGCAAATACACTTGTATTATGGACTTATCACATATCAGGTCGGAAGGATTATATTGTATTTGTGAGATTGTTTTGTAGATCGTTCGGGAGGAGGTCTACTACTGAAGGATATTTTCCGTAGCGGGACTTTCCCAGATAAGGCGAAAGTGGGCGGCTAACGAACCTTCCGGCCATTCGCTACCTGGGACCGAGGAACGCTGGGAGGCGCAGCCTTGTCTACGAAGACGACTACCGAAGGCAGAGAAAAGACCCAAGTGATTAGGGCGGCGATCGAAGAAGAGGGACGTTCCCGAGCTGGGCCCCTTCCGGGGAACGTGGGCAGGTGTCGTAGCCCGTGAGTCCCACAGGCTGAGCTCTGGGTCAGCATTGACCTAAAGCAGGAGGGGCGGGCCGAAGGTGGCTCGTCCGCACGGCGAGGAGGCGCTTCTGCCGGTCCGTCCTCGGCGCCGGAACCGAAAGGGGTTAGGTACACCTTCAGGACGGTCCGGGAGAGTCAGAAAGGTGAGGCCGGGCGGGCCGGCCTAGGCTGGGCGGGGCCGAAGTGGCTCGACTTTGCCTGGTCCAGGCCAGACTCGGTAAGGTCGGGGCGCCCGGCCCTGCCGGGTCCGAACGGGGTGTCGTTACACCGGGACGGCCGGACGGTCCCGACAGGACGATGGTCGGGGCGGCCAGCAGGACCGAACGGGGTGTGGTTCAACCCGGGACGGCCGGAGTCCCGACAAGCTAGGGCTAGCCGGCCCAGCGGGTCCGAACGGTGGTGTGTTAACATCGGGACGGGCCGGGAGTCGACAAGCAAGGTCGGGGCCGGCCATGCCGGGTTCGGATTGGGGTGTGGTACACATCGAAACAGGCCGGGGCCCGACGAGGCGGTCGGGACGGTACCGAGTCCGCGTGAAGGCGGGCCGGTACGGCTCAGGCATCCGACAAAGCGCCAGGGGACCAGGGATCCAGGGGGACAGGGATCGATCCAAGCCAATACAGGCACAGCCTAAATCGTCAACATCTCCAGGAGGTCTCTGATCGGATTCGGATAGAGGCTAGGCAGAGAAGTTTACATTGGATAGCCGAGCGCGAGCCTGAGGGGCGTGTTACAGGACAGTTCAGCACCGTTTTTCAGACAATTTAGAGCGGCCGACGTTCCGGAGCCCGTACGGCTTTACGCTCCTTGACCCTTCCGCCTCCTCGTAGTGGAGGTTAGGCCGCGACGGCGCCTCAGGAACTTCAGCTGTTTGGTTCCGGGCAAGAGGGAGGGGAAGAGACAAGACGTTCCCCGATACCGAGATCTCTCGGGGGGGCTCCGGGGTTACGAGGCAGTCCGTCCGAAACAGCTGTAGCGTTCCCCCGGGAGTCTCTCTTGTCAGGCATTGCGACGCAAGTGGAGCAGGTGTTCTACATCTCGGAGCGTCGAGGCTATTACCCGCCGTTAGCCCTCGGGGTCGGAATGGACATCACCTTGTTAGGGTGCCGTTGATCACCAATCAAGGCCCTAGTGCGAGACTTATCGCTGGCGGTCTTTTTTCGCGATGGACTTGTTACGGTCCTCAATCCCGAGACTGTCTCGTTCCTTCGGACACATTAACTCGTTCGGACAGACTTCGCTACCCTGTCGCTATACAAGTGACTCTATCGCGTTCGTGGGTCGCGGTGGCCTCCTCATCCATGGCCAGTCTGTCAGACTTGGGCGCGGGTGACTTAAGGCTGCACGGACATCGCACAGGCCCTGGTGACCAGCCCGTTCGGTAACAGTTGCCTCGTCACCATCCATCGCTGGCCGGGGCCCTCCTCGCGGGATATTTCGAAGAAGTACGGCTAGCGGGACTGAATAATTAAGTCCCTGAAGGGCGCCGACTTGGAAGGAGTCTTTCACCACAGGTCTACGTCACGACCGTCTAAGCCTCCTCGCCTAGACTACGGAGCCGCTCGGGTCAGCGGCGTGGTTGCTGCGGACGCCCAGGAGCGCCACCCCAGCCAGAGTCGATCTCTCAAATAGAGATAGCGGGCTCGCGGAGGCCACTTACTGCTGGAGACTACAGTGTTCGCATGCGAATGGACTCCTATCTCGCCTGCCCCCCCCCGGGCGGAGGCCCCGGGCGGAGTTGCAGGCTCCCCTATCTAGCTACAGTATAGCCGTTGCCAGTCGAGGACAGGGCCGTTATTCCGGTCAGGGTCGGGCTTCCCAAGCGTCCTGCTTCCGGGGGAGAGACTAGCAGTTCGCTACCTTCCCTCGGGTTCTTACCAGATCCACTCTCGCTCACGCTACGTAGCCGAGACTCTAAGGGCTCGCCTACATAGACATCTTACTGAAGCTAGCTGGACTCAACGACAGGAAACGGCCGACACAGGGCTGCCGGAATTTTTCTGGCGGACTATGTCTAGCCTTGTTAGGCCGACTTGACCTATAACCATCTCGCCCGACGTCCTCGTTTCGCTGCTGCGTTAGATCTCGTCCCTCTTCTCCGTGGACCCTATTACTCCTTTGGCGCAGTTATCACCTTCACGTCGCACGCGCTTTCCCGAAGCCAGCACGTTCGCTCGATCGACCCGACCTGTTCCGCTGAAAGACAGAACCAACGGCCCGCTTACGGAGCAGCCCGCTCACCCCGAGGTAGCCGTACTCTCTGCGCCGTCTATGCCGTCTACTCCGTGGACCCCATGTCCTACTTCGACGCGTCATCACCTTCCCGCGGACCTCTTTCCCCGAAGCACCACGTTCGCTCGCTCGACTCGCCCTGTCCGCTGAGAACAGACCCACTGCCCTTTAACTGAGCATCCGGGTCCACCCGAGTACCGTGCTCTCCTTCAGCCGTCTCTGCCGTCTTCTCCGTGGACCCCATGCTTACTTCAACGCAGTCATCACCTTCACGTCGGACGCTTTTTCCTGAAGTCACACGTTCGCTCGACCAACCCGCCCCGTTTCGCTGAGAGACAGAACCGTCCGGGCCCATTTTACGGAGCAACCGGCTTACCCCAGGTGCCGTGCGCCTACGCCGGCCCTGTTCCAGACCGGGCTAGGCCGGACCCAGCTGACGCGGAGTGCCACGGTGTAGGGGGTTCTGTGTTCCCAGCCGGGACTTGTCTCACTAGAGACTCCGGAGCGGGTCTGCCCTTCGGGCCGTGAACCGTCTCTTCGGGCCTTCCCGAACCGGTCTGCCCTCCGGAGCCGGGGGTAGGCTCTCCAGAGCCGTGAACGTCTCTTTCGTCCGTCTCGAGCCGTGTTTCCGACCTCTTCCGACCCTCCGGAGCTGTGTCGGACTTCCTTCGTCCTCTCCTATTTAGAATGGGCTCTCCCAAGCTGAGGGTCGGCCTTCCCGGTGTTCCAGTTCCGTGTCTGACTCTATCACCGCTGGGCCAGACGGGCTCTCCCGGGCCGAGGGTTTAGCCCTACCGACCTCGGAGCCTTCTCCCACTTCTCGACTCTCCTAAGCCAGATCGACCCTCCCGAGCTGCGGTTGACTTTCCCGTCTCTCTGGAGCCACGGATCGACTCTTCAAGCCATCTGAAGCCAGCTCCCCTGTGCAGTGGTCCGCTCATACCGGGCTTGCATACCGGAGCCCCGACTCTTCCTGCCGTCCTGTGTGAGATCGGCCTACCGAGCGAGGATCGGAACTGCCGACTCACCAGAGCAGTGGTCAGTCTCTTCCTGCCCTCCGGGTGAGATCAGATCTCCGAGCCCGCGTATCGCGGCTGCCGACCTCATAGCAGTGGTCCAACTCTTCCTGCCGGCTCCCTTGAGCATCGATCCCCTGGTATTGTTCATCCCAAAGCCGGCTTTCCATAGCCGTAGTCCCGACTCTCCCTGCCCTCCTGTGTGAGGTTGGCCCTACGAGCAAGATCGGGCCTGCCGACTTTTTCTGCCCTCCTGAGCCAGATCGACTCTCCCGATCCGTGGGTGGGCTCACCGTGATCCGACCTTTAATGCCCTCCCTGGCCAGATTGGTACTCCAACCTGCGGTCCCCGAGCCGCGCACCTACTCGTTCGACATCCGAAGCCAGTCAGCACTTCGAGGCGGGGGTCACCCCACTGCTGTCCGTGGGTCCGGGTTCACACGTCGAGAGACTTACCTCTGCACCGTCGGATGCTATCCACGGTTGGAGGCGTCATGTGTGGGTGTTCCGTTGCGGACACGGCAACTGGTACTGGGTGAAACGAAGTTCGATCCTCAACGCACTCACCTCTTCTTCCCTATGTATGTATGCACCGCGAGCCTAAGTCGGCCCTCCTCATTCCCCCGAACTACGCTTCCTCGAGAGACGGTATGCGAGCGTCAGTGGGGTTTACCCCACGACGTTCGTTTCATGCTGCTTCTCCAACACCGTATTCGGCCTAGCCGCACGAGGGCGCTCTGGCATCTACCACTACCACCACCCCCTGTTCGTGACGGCATGGCCCCGCCTCCAGTGGCCCCGTGCTATCTGGTGTCAAAGTGCATATGGGGTCAGTTGAGTAATTGAATAGAATTTCACAAAACTAACTGGTTTGTGAATCTGTTGAACTACGAATACTTACGCCATATTGGACTACCCACCCTACGTCCACTTCCGGGCCTTCACGGGGCGTCCTCCTTCTTCGGATCTCGGCCCTTCGCACCTCATCCTTGGACGCCGTCTGCCCCTAGAAAAATAAGAAGGACTATAGGGTTGGCCAGCCCGACTACTGTAAAGATTGCCATAGTTCAATGGCGCGGGGTGGGTGCAAAGTTCATATGGGGTAAGTCTTTCGTATTCACAGATTCATCAAACCAGTATTTTTGTGAATTTGTGTCTTTACAGTGATCTAGGGGCATTGCATATACATGTGTTCATTGTCTTCAACTTTTGTAGGATCATGCAAGTCATATTACTTGGCCAGTTTTTTTTTTGGGGGCTAATTGGTGTATGGCGGGTATTATTTGCAAAATATCATCCTGTGCTGTAAAGCCTGGTACCACCATCGTAATGTATCCACTTTTTTAATGGCATGATAATTTTTTTTTTTTCTATAGTAGTTTTCACTGATCGCATAATTTCGACACTTAATCGACTTCTCTTCATTCATCAACGATGTATCTAATTGTTTAAACAAATAGAGCCACAGTTTCCTGTTTTTTACACGTCCAATTCTGCTTCATTCTCTTTCTTCAAGGTTTGCCCATTGGTGTCACAATGAGTCATCAATGAGAGAAAGACTGCATGATACCTCCACTGAACAACAAATGCAGTAGGACAATTAAAACAATCAGAGGACTCAATTTCTCAACTCATTCTTGGGAAGTGAAAAATATGACTGTTCAGTGGATAAATTTGAACAACCACTAGAACAACCACTAGAACAACCAGTTGATAAATTTGAAACAACCCATAGGAGGGGTGGCCCAGGATTAGCTCAGGCGGTAGGATCCGAATTGAGATCAATAGATTACGAGTTTGCATCCCATTGAAAGCCCGGAGGTATTTCCGCACTTCTGTTAGACAAGGAATGTCTCCTTGAATGTATAACGATACCAGGTGAAAAAGGGGGTTACTGCGAGGTAACGGAAGAGGCGCCGCCTGCGTTGGCTGCCAGGGGTGTAGTGGTCGTGACGGAACGTACATCCGGGTGGTGCAGGCAAGGTCTCATCAGGAACCAGACCAGGAATTAAGTCGCTCGGCGTGTTGAAGAGGCGCCTGGCCTTGATACAAGGACTGTAAAAACCCGAATCTTGATCTTGAACAACACCTTTATGTTGTCACAGTGAACCAGGTGCCTGGGTCAACATGCGTAATGTGCTAGAACTGAAACCAAACTCCATTCCAACTGTGGACCTATGCGTGGATCAGTTCTGGAGGGCAGAGAAACGCTTGGTTGCTGTGTATTCTAGCCTAGATTATCAAATGTTAGGATGTAGTTACATTAGATGAATGGTTCAGGGTGATATTCATAGTTTGACTGCATGCGAAGCGGATCATGGAAGGGTCTTGGACTGCACTGGTCTGCCTGAATGTGTGAACTTTCTGGGTACTGGGTTGTTACAGATTTTGCAATAAGTTCATGCGTCAAGCTGTGAGCAGGTGACTTGGACTTGAATCTTCTGCTCCTCCAGGTTAAAAGGAGTGGTTGAATCAGGATTCTACTGATAGTCCTTGCGTAGGGACTATAAATGGCAGTCCCAGGAGAGGTGGGATTGTTTACACCCTTGCCTCAATATAATCTGAGCACTAGTTGAGAATGAAAGGCAAGTTATCGACCGGGTAGAATCATCCATGATCCAGACAGCCTGAATTCTTGATGACCCTACTTACTTGGTTTCTGACCCGTAGAACTAAAATAAAATCAGGACTCTGGAGGGGGAAGGGGGGGGACAGGGAGAGTCACTTGTGTTGGTCCAACTAATGCCAAGCTCGAAGATAACAGACTTTCAAGGTGATCATGAAGGACTACGAAGCTCATCCTATATTATGCGTTAAAATTCATACCTTCTCATCTACTGTAGTGTATACCCAGGCACATCCTTTATTTGGAACAACACTGAAACCCTCCAGACATGTCCAATAATACACTACTGAGCGCCTTCTAGTGGGAGAGTTTGAAGCAGGATAGTTTCCCAAGTCGTTTCCCCAGGGTCTATGGAAAGTTGTGGCGTACTCCTATCAAGTCAGAAATGTCCTTCAACGAACTCAAGCTGAACACATGATCTGCATGTTGACCCTTGGGTACAGTAGGTCAAGTAAATTGGATTTATAAGCCCCTTTAGAATCACTTTACTTGCGAGTAAGAGTGTTCAAGCTGGCCTGATGGATCAGTCTGGGAAGTCCCCGGCCACATCACATGACAGGGTGCAGTACCGTATATATGTCACAGAACGATTTAGGCAGTCTCACGTACACAGACTTGTGACTGACAGAATGTCCCCAGGAAAAATCCTAGCATCAGTACCATGATGACATTTGCTCACAAATGCTAAAGATTGAGAAGCTGCAGGTGGTGAAGCCATGTTTCATATCCAATGGGCCTTGCAAGGAACAGGTGTTGGACCCGCAGACGGGAAGGCAGAGAAGAGAGGGAAGAAAACCTCAAAGAATGGATCGCCTTCACCTTTGTGAATCCAGAAGGTGGGTGAAGACAGGTCCAATATTTATTGCGAAAATGATACTTACCTCTTCCCACTTGCGCTAGTGAAGTTAACCCACCTACTAGCGCTGGGATCTGGCATATTCTTTTTTAGCTAGGCGTGGCAACTACTGTTGTTCCCGTTACTGCAAGGCCTTCACGTAAATGTCGTAAAACGGGATCTAAAGTTGCTGACAGAGTTTTTACTATAGGGATCGTTGTTGGATTGATTTCTGTAGTTAGTGCGGTAGTAGGGGGGGGGGTGTTGAATGGGAGGGGCTGATGGGGCCGCCAGCCCCATTTGAAGGAGAGACTTAATTGACTTTTGGATTGATGCATCTGTACGAAGGGTTGCCGAGTCGTACATCCCTCGAGAGATCCTAAGCTGCTTCATTGCAAGATGGTTTCCTCTCCATTGTATCTCAATGGCAGCCACGCGTCATCTACAGAATTCTTCATAATATCCAAACTCACGGGTCCCTGGGGATCATTCTAGTGTTCAAACTCAAGGGTCTCAGACAGGTTTCACTTCAGGGGTCTTCTGGGATTGTTAGTATAAGGTTTTAACATAAACTCTGATGTGTAGCTTATATGTAGTCAGTGCTGTACAGGCTTAGGAGATGCACCATCAAATTTCAAAGGTTTTTCTTATGTGATATGAAGGAGTCAATAAAATCACAGCGCTCCTGTTTCTGTTTTTCTTCATTCCTGATGGACGGTTTGTATTTGCAGGAGGTTGTTGAAGCATGCATGGTGTAGTCCCATCAACGCTGATTATTGTAGCACGGGCACTCAGAGCTCCATTGCGCTCTCGGTAGAGCCGATGTTACAAGTTTGATGCTCACATGGAAAGAAATTTTTAGACCTGAGAGAAATGATATGAGGATGGTTCAGATGGATTGTGGAGTGACTTCCGAGTATAGAAAATCTCAAAGACGCTAGGAGATAAACTTGGGGTTGTTGATGGTGAAAATTGTGACTGTGTCTGAAGTCGCAGACTTAGATGGTTCGTCTGAGGTCCGTGGGAAGGATAGGATGCTCTAAATGGGTCAAGATGGTCTAAAGAGATTACAGTTATTGGTAGTCGTAGGAAAGGTAGGCATCGGAGGCCTTGCTGTCAAAAGTATAGAGGCGTGCCTAGCCAGGAAGATTGGAGGGAAGAGAGTGCCACCAGAGTGCTCAGTTGACATAAAAACTGTTATGATGATGATGATATTGATAACATATGAATCCCTCAATGGTCTGGCTCCAGCTTACGTGGGAGATTTTGTCACTGCACACAAGGGTGGTGCCAGGGGAAGGGGCGGGGCGGCGGGGGGGATTTTCCCATTTTGTCGGGGAGCCTGAGTGGGTACGCAAAAATTAACACACCCCGAAGAGTGCTATTGCCCCGACAGTATGATTTTACCAATCTTCTTTATAACAAAAAACTCTATATATATTGAAGCTTAAAAATTTCACCCCAATCGCCAGCGCGTTGTATTATTTTTTTCATATATACGTTACCGGTGTTCCTCGCTCATGTTGAAACATCAGGGTATCCATATTCCTACAGACTATAAATCGTGCCTAGGCACCAACAGGAAGCGTATGAATATCGTTGATATGTCCCTGCAGGAGAATAAGTTTACAATGCTGATCGGGGAGAATGGTCTGTATGAGATCGCTGAATCGAGTGGAATGCCATTAGAGTAAACAAGCCTTAACAATGGTCTTTTTATGTATGCATTTTTTTTCTCTGAAGAGAAAGTTCAATGCAATGAGTGAAACATCACAAAATTGCAGGTTGTGGAACATAAGGGGTAGGGTGAGGCTCGTCGGGGAAACTCGGGACCCCGTCGGGGAGGAAATCCTGTGCACCACGGTGTTCTACACACCCAGTCGCTGCTCCGTTCCGCATCACAGATTCTGCTTTGAGGTTCCACGATCCACTCTTCACGTTACTACGTTCTTTTGGCTTTTTTGGGTAGCGGCACCAAGACATTTCGGAAGACGGCCTCTTACATCAGGAGTGCCAATTTTCTTCATCAGTAGAAACTTTCCAAAACGCATCTTTTCCAATTTCAGATCCGGAATTCTATTGTTTGGTATGTGTTGTAATAGGTGCTTACCTAGTTTTCCCTATAATTTCCGAGCCCTGTTTCACTTCTTCTACCTTATCTTCATATTTTCCTATTTTTACCACTTGTACAGTGTTTTTTTGTTATAGGGTTCTTTATATACCTATCAAAACAGGGTGGATTTAGGAAAGCGCAAAAGGCACTGCCACACGCCCTTTCTATTGGACAGTCATGAGAAGAAAAAAAAAATGTCAAGGGTCATATCATTAGTACATAGGAATTCATGAATAATGCAACATACCAAGTAGCCTACTATCTTGCAAATGAAATTCTTTGAAATGAATATTTGAATGTATAATCAAAGTGATATGATACTCTGGATGGAGGGAGGGGGGTTGGGGGTTATCTCCCCAATATTTACGGAATGCCATTTGACTTGATTTTCCACCTCGAAACTTTTAGGGCCCCTACATTCTAGCCTGTATCTGCCGTTCTATAAAAAAATATGGTTCAGAATCGTGTTTTCCTTGTTCAAATAGTTACAGTGAATTGTAACAATAATTTATGGTTGTCAAAAGGTCATGGGTGGTTATACTTCATTGGCGTCTGACATTGCATAACAGTGTGCAGAACAATCTTACGAAACTCTCCCCTGCATGAGCTCCACTAATCTCCCCCATGGACCTTTTCGCAAATAGCCATGTGGCGGTTCACTGTGGGATAGTTTTTGATGATTAGGGGATACTTCAGGGGGCAGTTTTGTGTTAGAATGTATTGGAAAAACTTTTGAATTTGAATTATCTTCTTGTTGTCTGTGCATATTCTCAAGAATTTAGTATGTGGTCCCCGATAATTTTCACCATCTTTTATCGTGACAAATCTGACTAAAATGTGCTTATTTTCGCTAAGGAAAAAAATCAATGTTATCCGCTGAAATTTTCCCTATTGGCCTCCCTAGATTGCTACTTTGCCCCCCTGACTAGACCACAATGCATTGCGAGAGGCTATTTGCGAAAAGGCTAATGCTAATTATCTGTAACAAGAACATTGCATGAATTTGGTCAAATTTTCAGAAAAAGTTGATAAACATGAACGTGGGATGAATTGGTCGCATTTTCAAAATGTGACGGCCACTTAGAGCAAATAGCCCATAATGATAGCAATTATGGGGAGAACTTGGTGAGAAGTTTCCTCCATAAACGTGAACTGCTCACTAAGAACTGCTGCAATATAGCACACCTATTGCACTTCATCCATTTTGTGAAACTTATTTCCTGTTTTCTCTTGATTATCCACTGATAAATTTGTTTGCAATGCCCTGTGGTGATAATGACCGTGAAAACCCACGGCTGAACAGATAGTTTGGTGTGGATGACCAGCAGAGCCCAGCTGCCACCTATGACGTAAACTCTTGTTCTCATGTAGAGTTGGTTATGCTGGCACACGCAAGTAGGACAGCGGCTACTGGCACTGGCGAAACGTCAGGAATACGGGGAACAGCATTATGCCTAATAAGTTAATGTTGGTACATTGACAAATAGATGAGAAATGAAAAAGGAGTTTTTAGCCTCGGGAAGTGGAGAGGGGGAATGATGCTTCAGTCCCATGTGTTCTCCTGGGGGGCTGGCACCCCCACACCCCCCAGCAGCAGTGTTCCTGTATCCTTGTTCCTGTGCTACTGTATATAGGAGCTGTGATTGTGCAAGGCAGTGGCATTGCTCTGGGGGTGGGCAAGAGGGGCAAGTTGCCCCCCCCCCGATAGAAGATTGACTGGGCAAATTGGGAAATCGGAGGCCAAAAAACGGGAATTGGAGGGGAAGGGAAGTGAAAAAAACAAGAAAGAATAGTGGTAAAACCCCCAAAAGTCAAGAAATGAATTGGGTAATTGCAAGAATTCTTGCCCCCCCCCCCAGGCTCATTAATTTCGTCAGCGGAGGGGAACCCGGGGAGGCTTTCCAAATCAGGAATGGATCGTCTTGCCACCCCTGTCTCGGAAGGCTGGCTGCGTGCCTGGTTCCATGTCAACCATTTGTTGTTAGGGGTATGCGTCCACTCGGTTGGTACAAATATTGATGGGAATTCCCTAGCCATTCCTTGATGACCACCATGCCAAAGTGCCTCTGACAACTCGGCTTCTCATTTATTGCACCACAGGAAGCCTAATTCCTCCAGGTGCTCATGGTCACTTCCTATGACTCAAACCATGTAGACACAAATATACACAGGATAAATATAGTGGGACATTGTTACCAGTGGTGTTTCTATTACGATTCTTAACCTGGTTTAACGCTTTGCTGATTGAAGCGTGAAGGTGGTCCATATTTTTTTGTTCTTTGTTCAATTCTGATGTACTGTATGATTAATAGAGTGCTTACACCCCGATCCCCTTCAACTCCCACATGAGGTGCGACTTTGAAAATATGTGGTGTTTTAAAGAGGCAATATTGTCTTACGAACCATTACAAACAAAGACGGTGTCGTTCGCATAACATCACAACGAGAAAACTGCTCCAAACCAAAACTAATATTGTTTTGACCAGGGTTGTAGTCGAAATCAGATGAGCTGAGACCAGTTTGAAAGAGACTTCTCTACACTGTAGTATTCGAGACCTAAATTAGCAATTTGGGATGAATCCAAGACCGGCCTCGACTACAACATGGGTATTGAACATATATAGTTTGAGATTGATATACCATAATCAACATTGGATTGTACTCGGAAAATTTCTGTTAAGGTACATCATCCTACTTTCTGGCCTCCTGAGTGACTTGTCATTTGTATAAGCTGCAGGTTACCTCAAATTCCGATTTTCACGTTAACTTTTTTTTGTTTTGACAGGAGATGTCGAAGGTGGCAGATCTGAAGGCGATGTTCAACCAGGAGGGGGGGGCTTCAATAGTGAAACCTCCTACCACTGCACGGAAGCCGCGGGAAGGCGGCCAAGCGCAACAGCAAGCCAGCCAAAGCCTGCCAGCAAGCCTAATGAACCGTCAAACCATACCGTGATCCTATTAATGGGCTAAAAAAGAGCTCAATAGTGTGAAGTTAAAGAAATGCAGCCCGCCACGCTGGCGAGGACCGACCGGAGTAGTGACTCCTCAGAATCAACGGGTCCTGCTTGGAGGAAACAGTTGAAGCCAGTCACATCTCCAGGTGCCTTCAGGCAAGCCCGCAGTAGTACCCAGGCCGGGGGTGAACCCCCGGTAGCCATAAACCCTCGGTGGGGACCAAACCGAAACCGAGGAGTCGGGAGCAGGCCATCGGACAGTGGCATTGAGACGGACACGAGGGACCATTCGGCCTCCGGGTCCATTGGCAGCGTCAAATCAGACAGTTCTCAGGATGACAAGAGAAGGACTGTTTCTTTCCAACTGGCTCCACTGCCTCCCTTACATGCCTTGGTCCCCCTCCTAAGAACCTGCAAGACCAATCAATGTGACGTTACCCACCAAAGGTTGTACATCATTCACAGTGATTCGGCTCGTTTATCGACCAAGTTTTCATTCATGCAGGGCTGTAGCCACAAAATGTGACAACAATAATAGCAATGCCACCCGCTTCTATTGCATTGGTAGTCTGGTATCGTGTTGTGTTTGTCAAGGATCATCTATAATTGTTCATTTGAAGTCTATGTACACCAAGCGCAATATGGCTCCCCATTTCAACCCCCCTCTTCCCCCGCCGACCTCTCCCCATATACCTCCCCCCACCCCTTGCTGAAAATCCTGGAGGCTGGAGCTGCATAACACTGGATACAATAATGTAGGCCTAATTTTAACTATGCTTCAAGCGGGTCTCCAGTTAATAATGAATTCAATCCAGCACCATACATTCCATTTTTCTGGGTCAGCACTCAGCAGTATTGACAGGCTCAAGTGACACATTTTCCCCTGGCCCTCTCAGCTCAAGTAATGTAAGGAATTATATGAACTAGGGTGATTTTGTGGAATAAGTCTCGTTTGATTGTGCCCATACAAAAAACCATTGAACTAATCATTAGGATTTATTAACATCTGATACATTATGAAAGAGTCCTTCAAGCGGGCAAAGTACAAAAACATACACACCAATAATCGCCAAGTCTACTCCTGCATTTTCGACAAAATTGTATTTTTAGGGCCCTGATAGAGGAAGCACAGTGGGAACTGGACAAGAGGTCTAGACTAAAGTTTTCTTGAAATGTTTAGTAATTTTTTCACAAGCAGACGACGAAGGAATTGAGCCCTCTTAACATTCATAGGTTTGTGTATATATTTGAATTGCTGGTTCGCACGCGCATCCTAGTTAAGATGCATACGGTATGCAAACAATACAAGAATGCCGGGTTTTGTTTGTAGCCGGAGAAGAAACCAGGAAGCCGGGCATTCTGCATCTGTAATATAGATAAATAGATAATGTAGTGTGGGATGTCCAGTGGTTCATGGCCGGGGCCAGGTCCAAACGAAGGGCGAGGTTGACTATTTTGTGGCCATAATAAGAGAGGTGTTTACAGTGTGGGCCACTTATGTCATGCATATACAGTAATCTGGTACTGAGGGAGATGTCGTGCTGGGTGGCATGGTTCCAATTCTGCTTGGGTACCGGGCGCACTACCCGAGTGCCCAGTGACCCCGGGCGCACTACCCGAGTGCCCAGTGACCCCGGGCGCACTACCCGAGTGCCCAGTGACCCCGCCCGCACCGCCCACTGCTGTATTTCTGTTGTTAAGTGCGGAGTGGTAATACATTGCTGGGAGAGGGGGCTTCAAGCTTACCCATTGGCTCAAGAAGGTGCTGCGGTGAAAAAGGCTGGGAACCACGCGTAAGTTTCTATGTTTAAAATACCTTAATTGCTCAACCAGGTGAGACACCTATGGCCATCGCCTTGTTTGTAATAGGCTAGCACTAGGCCTGCTTACGCCCTGATTCGCCAACAAATTAGACCTTCACACTGAACTCTGTAGATGGAGAGGCCGTAGGATGGCCAATTGGATTATGGTAGAATTTGCCAGATCTAACATAAGGCAGTCCTCGCTCGCAGGACCTCAACACCAGGTACGTGTTTGTGGGAGTAAAGGGCAGAGTGCGCAAATCAATGATGATTGACGATACCTAACAGCAGAGTTGTTGACTCGAGTCAAATGACTTGTGACTCGAGTCGACTCGAGTCGCCATTTTTTTACTTGTGACTTGACTTGACTTGAATGGAATTGACTTGCGACTTGACTTGACTTGCAGGAATGAAAAATGACATGACTCGTGACTTGACTTGACTTGCAGAGAAATGACTTGTGACTTGACTTGACTTGAACAAATTGAATTGTCGACACTGGAAAAAACAAATTTTCTTCCCCTTTCATCACACCCGTCACCCAGCTCTTCGGCCGATCCCGCGGCCGATCGAGCGAGCTACTTCCTTACATCGTAATATTACTAACAGTGTACGTATAGGGATAAACTCATCAGCAGAAATCCAGAGTTGGCTGTCCTCCGATCACGCGGGCTAGCAAACAGACCAACAAATGTATCTAGTTATTCTGCCTGAAACACTGCAGCGCAGCTGCTACGCTGTTATGGTAGCGTCCGCAATGCTTACCAAGAACCTGGAACGAGACCAATTTTGAACGAGAATTTTCCATTCTGATCATTTATACTGTGACCGGTGTTACTTCTAGAGGTGCGCGATTTCGCAAGATAAATCATATGGCGGGATATTCCCGCGCTGATTTATTTAGCAAAAATTGCTGGATATAGCTACCTTCACGATGTATATTGTGTCCACACACACGGCACTACTACTGCCTCACGCTGTTCTGCACTCTGCTGTACCTTTGCCTGAGGAATAGAGCATTGTTCAACATCACTCTTGGTGGTGAATGTAATCCGGTGGTCTGGATAGATAGGACTAACAAAAAACATGGCCTCATGTTATAATTGAATGACTTGTGACTTGACTTGACTTGAACAATTTGACTTGTGACTTGACTTGACTTGAACAATTTGACTTGTGACTTGACTTGACTTGCAGAGAAATGACTTGTGACTTGACTTGACGGGAAAATGATCGACTTGCGACTTGACTTGACTTGATGATGATTGACTTGTGGCTTGACGTGACTTGACGAAAAGTGACTTGTCAACAACGCTGCCTAAAAGACCCCCTTGAGCATCTCCATTCGAGAAAACACATTTGAGTTAATTTTGTTCACTAATTGTTGCAGGTGTCAAGACCCGGAAGCCTCCCACACCACAGCGTACTACTAACCCATCCTGCCACCGAGGACGCCAGAACTGCCCAGGGTCCCGGAGCCACCAGGATACCAGAGTTCAACAGCCAACCCACAAACGAAGATGACTTCCAAGGTACATATGACGATGTGGGGGGGGCGCCGCCACCTGTCCCATCAACTGCCAACAGAACGGCTCTCAACAAGAACAGGATATCCCTAATGTAAGTGCCACGAATAAGATGGACAGCCTGTCCAGGGTTTGAATGGGTATGGAAATCTATTTCAGATATTCTTATGTATTATATTATATAACTCACCCCGTATTGGACCCTGCACCCCACTCCGCGCCATTGGACAGCTGGCAATAACACAAAGTCCCGGTTGGCCACCCCATCGCCCTTCTCATTTTGCCAGATGTTTCGTCTACAAATTGAGCATCTTGACTTGGAAATTCTTCAGAAATTTCACTATCAAGATTTGTAAGTGCTAGTTTGGTTATAAAGATTACAGTCTGTACTGGGTTAATAGTTATGGAATTTCCTGCTTTTTTCAGTTTTCCGAGTTTTTTTTTCCCCATTTCATATGATATACTTGAGGAGCGGAGGATCAAACCTATTCAAGGGCTTGCAAGGGGGCGGACCTCGATCCTGCATGTTTTAGTCAGCGCTAATCCTTCAATATGTACACAGATAAAGATGATGCCTCTCTGGTGCATGGTACCAATATTATGGGGGTTGTGGGGTTATCCCACGCAGACAGGGCTAATCAAATGCACCACAGCGTGTATACACAATGGCAATGCACGGACAGATCCAATAATTTAAACTTGACCTTGCACCTTGCATCTTGACCTTGCATTCAGGAGGTTTTCTCACAATATATACTGTTTGTTTTCACCTCGCTGCTTCTAATCATCATCATCATTTTAAGTCAGTGTTATCATCATGATGAGGTTGGACAGGTGATGACAGGTTTCCACCGACTTCTGTTTATGCCACTCTGCTGTGATGTTGATAGCCTCAGATCATTGTTGACACAATCTGCCACGTTCACTGCCGCCCGGTGTCCTAGCTGGCGAACCCAGGACCATGACGTTTACAGTGCCGTCAAGTGCACCATTCTCTTCTTTCGACATGTCCAAACCAGCTTAATTTCCTTATTTTCAAACATACAGGGAGGCTCTCACAAACCACAGCATGACAGATCTTATGCTGCCTTGCCCTCATTCCACTTGCATCGCTAAGCATACCAGATGTCGCTTGTTCAGGAGTAGGCAGAAATCCTCTCCACTTCGTCAGTCGCAGATACTCTAGCTCTGACAGCTCTCTCAACCCTCCCTCACTGTCAGTACATCTCAGTAATTAAACTGATTCACTTCATCAACCACTTCATTATCAAGCTGCTTCTTCCTTCGTTGAGCACTCGGACTGCAGTGCCGGAGTCTTCAAAGAGCTCTGCTCTGTTCTTCATAGAGCACCATCCATAAACAGGCCTTTAATAATCATGGCATAAAATGTCCTCATTACAAGGCTGGCATCAGCGGATTGAAACACTTATTTCTGGCCATCTGGGAATTTTCCGATTTGGCTTGCAGCCTTGCAGGACCCCTCACCGAGAATTTCATGTCAAGACCTATATATCTTGCTTGTTTATACTGGTGCCATTGGCTATATTGCAACCGTCCTCACTTCAACATTTGCAACATGGCTTCCTTCTAAATTCGCTAGTCCTTAGGACTTGGTGGTACTCTAGTACCATAATTGTATGGCATTATGGTTGAGCGATGAAGCTTACGACAAACTATTCCAAACTTCCTTTCAGTATTTGTTAACGTGACGTGTGATATCAAGGTCTGGCATGGACCATATTGACACAGTTCCATGGTCCCCTATCTTACAACAAATAAAGATGAATGCTTTAACAATCTTGATCTTCCTCAATGATATCGATTAGTGTTCTGAGAGCTTAGTACTAGGATAATGAGCCTACTCTGTAGAAGAGATAGTGTTCTTGGCAATTGAATTGTGGAAGTAGCTTAAGAAAGGCTATATAAAATATAAGATGAATTTCAAGCTCTGGGATTATTTTGCTGGAGTATTCCCTGTCTGTCATACGTTTAAAGTGCATCCCTCATCGTCTTGTACTTGTTCATTCAATTTTGCCTCCAGCGGTGACGTCCCCCCAACCTCCAGGCAATCGGCGGCCCTCAACCTTGCGATGACTGTCCCCCATCCTCCCCCCCCCCCCCCCAGCCAATAACCCTGACCCCCCACCCTCCAATGATTGGATGTCCCCCCAAACTCCAGCAAGCGGCTCTCCCCTCAACCTCCAGCAACCGGTTGTCCCCTCAACCTCCAACAAGTGACTGTCCCCTCACCCTTCAGCAGGTACCTGGTCCCCCCCCCCCAACCACCAGTGAGGGGCTGTCCCCCCTGCCCCCCCAACCCCCAGCAAGTGGCTTTCCCCCCAACCTTCAGCAAGTGGCTGTCTCTCCAACCTCCCAAAATTGACTGTGGCCCTTGTCCATGGGCGTTGGCATTCTTACCATGACTCTTGCAGGTATTTCTGGTACACGCTGTATGTAGCAACAGCCGAGGGAAAAGAGTAGCCATTCACTAAGGTAATTAGTACAAACATTAAACAAGCGGGCTATATCAAAACTGAGGCATCATTTCCTTCTTTTACGTGCAAATATTAGTTCATTGACTTAGGCAAACAAGGTGCATCCAAGAACAATCACAGAAGTGAAAGAGCTTTCTAATTGGGCTCGATGAACAGAGGTTCCATGTGATCCTATGTTGCATTCCATTTCCCTGTATGTTTTGCCAGTTGAGTTCGTTTCCTCAACACTTTTTTTGTTTCTCGTCAAAGAGGCATAGGCATATAGGACCCTTCCCATTCAGAGGCCCCCCCTTCCCTTTCCCCCTCATCCATCATCACCTTCGTCAGCAGAGGGAAGACCCCTGAAGAAAGTCTCAATCAGAAAGGAATCGTCTTTCCCCCCTTAACTGGGAAGGCTGGATACGTGCCTGTTTGCACAAATTAAAAGTCCCCAGAATTATATCTGCAGCTCATGTGTACTACATGTACTGAGTCTTTTTGCCTTTTTTTCCATTGTCCAAATTGAAAAAAAGGACAATGGAACCGTACATTTCGTCGCTTCCATTACATAATAGGGTGTACAGGTGCATCCGCACTGGATGCTACATGCTGATCCTCGCCACTATGCCCTGTCACTCTTGAAGTTGGCATTGGAAAAAGGTTTCGGACTTCAAGGCCCTCACTGCACTTAACCCCAGCCATCCAATTTTCATAAGACTTCCTTAGTTGTGCTACTTTATAATCCACTTTATAATCCACTTGACTTTCAACCTCTGCATTGAAGCAAGATTTCAATATACGGCATGCGAAATCAGTTAGTAAGAGGAACAATCTAAAGGGCTATCCGCCCATTATCACTAGTAGCTTGGTCTCCCAGCGGACTGTCCTCAGGAAATAAATGGTCCGTAGTTAGTAGGCTTTCTGCGCACAGTTCAACTCCTCAAAGAGGGATAGGATTCATTTTCCTCCTGTGGTTGAGTCCCACACTCTCTACAGACACGCCCCAGACGCTTTGGTGGTTTTTTTCCCTCCGCAACAACACCCTTCATTCAGCTCATGACTTCACTTTCCTTCCCCTACCACGTACACTCACCAGAGTTTAAAAAAAACGCTCTCGATTGTGCAAGCCCTATCGTTTCCTATCGTATCTGCTGGGGAGCTGGTCATGAAATATCGTAAATTACCAAAATATTACAAGTTACCAGGGGCAAATCAATGTACCATAGCAGGGTCAATTGCAGGGGCGGTGACCTCTTACTTCATGAGCGTGTGACATAGCAGGCTTCCTCATACATCACCATGCCCCCATTACCCTCATGCCACTTCAGGCCCACTCATTTTCATGATTATTCAGTTTATTCCTTACTTTACTAGATTTTTTAGTTTTCCCACTATTTCTCCTCGTTCTTTACCTTTCCCTCCCCCTTCATTTCCCATTTTTGAGCCTCAATTTCCCGATTGCCATCTTGATCTTTGGTCCTGATTGATGAGTGATTTCATGCTTCCAGTTTATCGGTTAATTTGTTTTATCGCTCATGGATCGGTCCCCATTATATCATTACCATTCATGTGTGACCGGACGCGAATGGGTTCGTTGTGAGCGATAATATTTATCGTTATTGTGACAGTGTGATCTTGAGGTTAATTGTGACCTGAAAATATAACTGTTCATGGACCATTTCCTCTTGCAGACCTACCATGGACTCGGGAGACGAGATGGAACCAGATGAGCTATATGATGAGGGTACTTCAGCACCTATGGGGTCAGATGGAGGTAAGTCTCTTGGGTAGCTGATCTTCATGAATATTAATAGTATACCAGCAGGCAGTGTTCTGGAGGGATTACGTGACTGGAGTGGATCATCATCTTGCTTGGATACAGCTCATTGAAAGGGAGAGTCACCCAACTGTGGTGAAAGGAATGTTTGAAATGGACGTGTTCCCTTAGGAACTATATAGAATAGTTACCCACTGAGGACAGAATGAGCCTGATAGTAGTCTATCCAATGAGGATATGTGGTCTGATGGGGGTAATTGGGAGCTATGTAGAATAGTTACCAACTGGGGATAAGGTGGGGCCAGATTAGCTATATATGATCAGTTGTAACTCTAAACACATGGGGTCAGATGGGAGAATAGGGTTTTGAGACTATGTGGGAAATAGTTCCCCTGAGGATAAAATTGAGCCAGATAGTCTATCTGATGAGAAAATTGGGTCAGATGGGGGTAACTCTTGGGAGCTATATTGAATAGTTACCAACTGAGGATAAGATGGGGGCAGGTAAGCTACATGATGATGGTAACTCTACCCAGAGTATCAGATGGAGGACTTAGTCCTTGGAAATATAGGAAGGTTATAACGAAACTAAATGAGCTATATGATCGGGGAACCAATAGCATATGAACTAGTGTTCAAACGAATATGCCAATATCGGATGTTCCCGATTACCGATGATTTTTCCCTAAATCGGTCTATACGATACTCGATTAGTCAAGTCATGCAATTACACGTTCATATGTCAATTTGCCTTACGTAGGGCAACTCCCTGAGTTAAATCCCATCAATGGACCTACAGGGTTAGTCATAATTCAGCTTTGGTTTCAAGTCAATACTTAGCAGATTCCATCTTTTTATTGCATGCCTAGTTTTGGCTCCGGGAAGGAACAAATAATACACGCCAGCTTTCGAAATGGATTCGGAAGCTCCGATACTCTTGTGAATATCATAAAGTTGTACTCGCGGCCGGCGGCACTAGCAGCCGAAATACTTTCCTCCCTCCGCGCATAACCGTACACAAACACCAGTGTTATGTTGGTGTACACAATTTTATGCGGTAACATCAACGTTCGATCATCTCTCCACACACACTTACCGCTATGGGGTTTTCCCATTGGCCCCTGTGGTTAAGACTGAACCACGCCAGCGGTAACGTCGCCGATTCACCAAAATGTTGCTGTGACTCGCGTAGACCTACGTTACTCAATGCCATGGAAAGGCTGAATGGTTTAATTCACCATTTCTCACTGGTACCGATGATAATTATTAATTTTCGCAATGATTTTATCACATTCACAATCAAATTCCCGACCGTGTATTGACTCGTATCCTGCCAAACGAGGCAATGGGTTATGTGGTTATGTGGTAGCATATGCATTAGTAGTTGTTTCTATGTCATATGGCAGTGGATAGTGCGCTGCACAGACATAAAACAGTTATGTTAGCTGAATGAAACGATCGTTTTGTGAGGTTTATTTTATTATCAGGGAGGGCGGTGTTTAGAGGGGGGGGGGGGGGGTGCCAGACACGTGGAGGAAATTGCCAGGATTATATTTGGCTTCAACGGTTGTGATATTTGAATGTGTGTGTCGTATTAGTGTTTCCATTGTTTTTGAGCGGAAAATGTTGTGAGAAATTTCGGATGCCCAGTGTTACAGGTTAATCGGTATCTCGTGATCGGAAAACTGGATTTGGAGCAATTACAATTTGATGAACGATTCCGATATGCCATAACGGTTCCGATTCCGATCCCGATAATCGTTTTGCACATAATATGAACTTAAAATAATGCGAGGACCTGACTGCTTTCTCTCTGCAGCCCTTTATTCCAGGCGCCGTACCGAGGAGATTCATCTGGGGGGGGAGGGGGGGGAGGGAATTGAGGCTGGGGGTCCAAGGGGAGTGGAGTCACTCTCCCTTTGGCGGAAAAAGATGATTTGGGGCTCCCTTAGAAGTCAAATAGTGGAAAAAGATTATAGGGGTCTCATGTGAAGAGAGGGGGAGGTATTCATAAGGAAACGGTAGTGGATGAACCTAAGTGAGAAAGGATCCATCAAACGCTCCTATGTCCATGGTCATTGCACAGAAGCTGCTGGGGTCAGGGTGGGACTTCCAGGGGCCGGTATTATAAAGAACCCTTATGTCCTAGTTCCATTCCTGAATTTCTAATAACTCCTCTTATTCTGCTGGAACTAATAAGTACGAGGATCCTAATACAAGGGTATATTTTGAGGAAGGACAATCAGTCAGTGTAATAATGTACCCGGCCGATTCAGGGGTTGTGAAAACTTAGCCAATATCTGTAGCGATTCTTACCGCATATGAGTTGGTTTTGAAGTCCTGGTGGGCTGGGGTTTATAAAGTATATACCAATAAACCTCTGCGTCTCCCCCATAGCAGGGGCCCAAGTGACCGGAAGGGGGTCCAGGGGCATGTTTTATCTTGCCTTCCCCCTATGGCGGGACCAAATTGAGGATTTATTTAGGGGGGGAGGAATCATGACTGGAAATTTCCAAAAAAGTTCACGTTAGAAGGTACAAGTACAGGACGTTGAGTAAGTGGTTTTGACGTAGGAGAGAAGACATGAACCCGATACAGATGTAAGACTATGAAAAAAGAATTGTACGAATAGAGTAAGAAGCAAAAACTCGGAAGCGAAACTCTATATTTGAGTAAACTGCTTGGTTGACTGATCTAATGGGGTGGATGGGAATGGATGCTGCCCCCTCGTATTCAGGGACCCACTGACTGACGCCCGGGTTGAGCAAGTGTTGGCGCTGCCCCTGTCTCCTGCGTTGAAAGACAAAACTTGTAACATGGTTTGGTTAACAGGTGGTGTAACGTGATATGTGGTAACCACCCCACGATGTGTCCTGCATATGCACTATAGTTGGCAGAACCTAGGAAAAATGTGATAGGAGCACTTACCCGAAGAACTGGAACGTAATCGATTCAGATTGCAAACTTACCCCATATTGGACCCTGCCCCACCCCACCCCCGCGCCATTGAAAATATGGCAATAAACAAAAGTCCGGGTTGGCCACCCCATCGCCCTTCTCTTTTTGCCAGAAGTTTCGTCTACCAATTGAGCATCTTGGTAGACAATCAGTCAAGAATTTCACGTTTAGATGTAGTCTTACGGACGCCCAATTCATCATTTTTATCATTGGGATCAACCTGCTAAGTTGGATTTTCACCTATTCCAAAGATTGTTCTGCGGATATTGTCGTTTTGAAGGAACTTATTCTCTCTTTGATCTCGATTTGCGTAAGTCCTTGTGTAGCCTAGCGGCACCTAACACAGTATTCGTGTACACGTCCTATTGCATAACGTCCACGTGCGTGTGACTCGGCTTGTATTGTGTTACGTGCAGTCGGGCTGGGACCTGTGTCCGGTGCTGCCTGCCTGCCCCTGCTCGACCCTTTCCCTCCTCTTCCCACTGGGTCCTTCCCTACCTTCCCTTCCCTCCCCGTCCCCGGGGTTGGGGGTGTCCGCGAGCAGCGCTAGGGTTCTGTTACGTAAATCGAGTGAGAGAGGGGACGGGAACTCGGGAGTAAGTACCTTGTCTTTCTTGTATGTATTTGGTGTTTATGCATAATAACGGGCTGTTCCGTTTTCATTGCGGTGCGAGCCGTATTACTGTAAAGTTTAAACTGCCCATAGTTTCCACGGTTCGTGGATGGGTTCATGCTGTTACGGCTCGTTGCCTTCGGGTGGTGTGTGCGGTAACGTCCGCAACTGTTTTAGTGGGTTACGCATGTTTCTACGTGCTTTATATATTAACTTTATGCCCGTGGGTGAGGGGTTCGTTCTCCCGTCGTTCGTCACGGGGGTCTCATTCGGTAGTGGGGTCCTTACAGAGACACCCTCCTCAGCGGCCCTTTCCCAGGTAGGGAGAAGGTGGGCGTGTCCATCTCCGATGCGTCAATGTTGTGATGTACTATGCCATACCACATTACCATTCCCAGGTATGGGAATGGGATGTCACACCTTGATCGCCGATATTTATTTTAAAGTGTCACTTATGTATTGCCACGTTACCATGTATTGATCTGTGTCCGTGAGCGGGGGTTAATGGACGTAGCAGACCCCTCCTCAGCGCCCTTCTACTAGTTGGAGAAAGGGGACCCTTGTACCTTGGTTCGCCGTTGTGTCAATTTATTCTTATGTATGATAAGTTGCCTTGTATTGAATTTTGTCCGTGAACGAGGGTTCATGGAAGTAAAGACTTCCTCAGCGGGCTTTCTCTCAGGTATGGAGAAAGACAATGTGCCGTTTGTAGGCTAATCAAGCTGTCCCGCTGTGGCCAGACTCGACGCGGGGGTCAGCGGGTATGTCGTTGGTTTCGGGATTGAGGCAAGTGAGCCCGTGCGGACATCACGACGTCGGAAGTGAAGTAGGCAGGGGATCGTCGCCAGACGAGAGGGATTGTTAAAGAGTGTCTTCAGTGTCCTCGAGAAGACCCCGGGAAGGAAAAGAAGGGAGAAGATCGACCAAGAAGACTTCAAGCCTCGGCACCTTAGGGAGCAGGGGTTGTATAAGCCCGGTTGGAGCCGGCTTCCATGGGCATGGAGCTCTGGATCATCCGGTCCTAGGACCTGGGCCGGGTCCATCCTAAAAGCCCGCGATCGGCTCGGGCTGTCTGCACGCCGACTTGTCGGTGCCGGTTCCGCCTCGGGTCGTTAAACACCCCGTCGGGCCGGAGGCCCCTCCCGGCGCGGAGGGTAAGCCGACCCAACCGGGTCCGGCGGTGGGATCCCGGTTGGACTGCGGTACCCTGCCCGTCCCGGGCCGGAGGCCCCTCCCGGCGCGGAGGGAGCCGACCCAACCGGGCCGGCCGGGTGATCCTCGGTTGGACTGCCGGTACCCGCCCGTAACGTGCCGGGGCCCCTACCGGCGCGGAGGACGCCGACCCCCCAACCGGGTCCGGCCGTGGTGATCCTCGGTTGGACGGCGGTTACCCGGCCCGTAACGGGCGGGGGCCCCTCCCGGACGGGAGGGAGCAGACCCAACGGTCCGGCCGGGGGTGAGCCGCGGTTGGACTGCGGGCGGGGTCTGGCCGGGTGATCTCGGTTGGACTGCGGGACACCCGGCCGTCATGGTCGGTGCCAGGTGCAGGCACCAATCGGGCCGGCGGGCCCCCCTGGACCGGGATCGGGACGGCCCGCGTATGGCGCTTGGATACGACCAACAGCGGGCCGCCGCGGGGGGGGGCGTTTCAGACCCATTGCCGGCCCGGCCACAGCCACGGGTCCAGTAGGGTGCTGGCCAGACCACGGACCAGCAACGGCGTATGCAAGTCCATCCGGGGGGATCGCCGGCAGCCTCTCTCACGCGACCCATAGCGAGTGCTAATGCCGGCCCCAAGACCTCCAGAGTCCCTACACGGAGGTAAGGACTTTCTCCCTTGCCGTCCTCGGACCGTTCACGTCCTCCGACAGGCGAAGGAGCCGCAGGTCTCACCGGGGCAACACAATAACGCAAGGGCCAGAAAGGTCGTCGTCGTCGTAGATCCTCCTGTCCTACAGCTGGAGCGATTCATCTCCGCCGCGGAGGAACGAAGTCGAAGCTTCGCTGGATACGACCAAGAGCCGGCAGCCGACTCAGCCAGCCCGTTGCGGGTGCCGTGACACTCCGCCCGGGCCGGGAGCCCTCTTCCCGGCGCGAAGGGTGCCGAGCGGGCCAGTTCCGGCGTTTTTTGCCGTATCTCCCGGTTTGAAACGGGAGGCCACCCTCAGCGCGGAGGGTTAGCCGAACGAACGTTCCGGTGCGGATTCCGTAACACCCCAGAGCCTATCCGACGCGGTGGGGGGGACCCCAACCGTTCATGCCGTCACGGGGCGTCACCCGTCACGACGGCAGGGGACCGATTTTTTTTTAGCAACCCGACGCGGTTGAGGATGCCAGGCCCGTCCAAAGTCACCTTTCCACATGGGTAGCTTAGAGACTTGAAAGCGTTGCAAAGCTTTCAGGAGCTTCCCAGACCAGCGGATTAGGACCACTCTCCCGCGTTCAGCTTTCTCCAGGGGAGATACAAATGCAGGCAGCGGCCATTTCGGTCGCTATGAAGTCATCTTACTCGTTTCTCCAGCGTCGGGGGGCGTGTCCCAAGGGAGGACCCGGGTATGGAGAAACACTCCCGAGGGGGGAGCGTTAAAGGCCCATCCGGGGAATATCGGTTTTCAGGAGCCACTGGGCAGCTGCCTGCGGCTCTGGCCGTTAAGTAGGAAGGACAGCCCACCGCTCCCCACAGAAGTTTGGGGTTCGGGTCGTGGCAGCGGCGGGTCCGCAGGTTACGACCTCCTAAGGAAGACTCCAGTACCGGCGGCCCGTCACAGCAGGAGGAAGCTGCTGTCTGCGGGTACCGCCACCTTGACTGAAGAAGGCCGTCATGGAAGCATCGTAGGGACGCGCCGACCGAACTTGCGCCCCGCAGCGCAGCCAGCAGTTGTTCATGTCGGACCGAAAGTCCCGCCTAGAAGGTGACCTGGCCGAGGGCTTCAGGCTAACTCGTCGATCTGAGGAACTCCTACGTCCTTCAAGTGGGACGATAGGCTTCTCTGGCTTTTGCCTCAGGGAACGTTTTCCGTGGACATGCCGCTGGGACCTCACGTCCCTACATCGACGACCAGCGGATTGCCTGGGAGCCTCTGAGCCGGACTACGGGGGACCCCAAAGCGAAAGACAGGACAGCTCAGGCGGGGGATTGACTGAGCAACGACAAGAAGTCAGCTCTAACACGTTAGTCTACGACGAACGCGCTTCCCTACAATGGACAGGTCTCCAGCACAGCCCAGTGGCGAAGAAGCATTAGATCTCTACCAGCCGTGCGGCTTTTGTCGCTCGACACGACCCAACCTGCTTACTACCTACGCAGAACCGGAGCCGCCGTGCTCTCCAGCCGGGCCCACGACCGAACTGGCCGTTGCCAGGCCCCCCCTGTAGCGCCGTGGCGGTTGGGCTCCCAGCCTTGCCGGGACACTAGAGCCACTAGAGCCGAAAGGCCGGCTCTCTAGAGTCGGAGATCGGCTATCCGGAGCCGTGAAAGTCTTTCCCGGACCCTTCGAACCATGGGTCGGCTCCACCCAGCACAGGAGTGGGCCCGACTCGTCCGTCCCCAAGAGCCGCGTCCGCTCTTCCACTGGCCGACCGACCAAATCTTCCGGCGAGCAGGGCGACGGCTGTCCAGGCCTTCCAGAGCCATGGACTGAACTCTCCGGCCCTCTACGGCCCGCCTGAGCCGTGGATCGGCTCATCCCGGACTCCAAGAGTGCGGGCCGACTCGTTCCGCTTCTGCGAGGCAAGAACGGCTGCTCCAGAGCTTCGACACTGACTCGTCCGATCCTCAGAAGCCGGATCGGCTCTCCCGAGCTCTCCTAAGGCGTCGGCCCGCCCGACCTACTCTGAGCTACGGGTCAACTCGTTTTGCTCCGAGAGGCAAGATCGGCTCGTCCGATCGAGGAGCTGCTCGTACGTATCTCTCCGAGCAATGGGTAGGCCCTACGCTCCCTCTAGAGTCGGCGGTCCGACCTCCTCCTGCCTCCGGCATCGGCTCTCGCCGAGCCAGGAGAGGATATCCGGCTCTACGGAGCGTGGCCCGAAAACTCTTTCGGACCCCCCTAACGGCCTCTCCGAGACGGCTCTCCCGAGACGAGGGAGCGGCTTATCGGGCTTATCCGGAGCCGTGGGGCGAATCTTCGGGCCCCTTCCTAATCAGCTCTCCGAGACATCAGCTCTCCCGGGCCGGGGAGTAGTCGGCTCTCCGGCTCTCCGGAGCCGGGCCGACTATCTGGACCTCCTATCGGGCTCTCCGAGACGGCACTCCCGAGCCGAGGGAGTCGGATCTCCCGGCTCTCCCGAGCCCGGGGCAACTCTCCGGACCGCTTACTTGGCTCTCAGAGACCCATCGCTCTCCTGGGGCCGAGGGAGGGAGTAGGTTTCTCCGGCTTCTGGAAAACCGTGGGCCGGAAGTCCGGCCTCCGAACGGGGGATCTCCAGACATAGGACTCTCCCAGGGCCGATGAGTCGGGCTATCCGGCTTCCGGCGCAGGGGCCGACTGTTCCGGCCCTCGGGATATGCTATACGAGGGGACCTCGGATCTCCCGGGCCGATGGAGTCGGCTATCCCGGCTCTACGGAGCAGCCGTTGGCCGACTCTTCCGATCTCCTGCATCTGGCCCTCTTCCGTGGGTTGGCTTCCCTACTGTCCGGAGCCGTGGGCCGGGGACCCCCCTTCCCGGCGGGAGGGAGCCGACCCAACCGGGCCGGCTCTTCGGAGCCGCGGGCCGACTCCTCCGGCCCCCCGTATCGGCTCTTCTGTCGTGGGTCGGCTCCTACGGGCAGTGGGCCGACTTTACGGCCCTCCGGATCGGCTCCCCGCAGGGGCCACTCTTCCAGACTTCCTGATGTCTGCCGGGCCGACTCTCCCGGACCACATGATCGGCTCTCCAGACCTAGGGCCGAATCCTCCGTACCTGATCAGATCTCCAGGCCCTGGCCCGCTCCTGCCGTCTTTTTTCCGAAGAGCCACCCGTCGTTCTCTGAGTCCGGCGGGTCGGTTATTCCATCTATCCCCTAGCCGCGGATCGTGGCGGTGCCGTAACACCACCAGAGCCGCGTACCAGATCAGTCTCTCACCATCCCGTTAAACGGCTCGAGGTGGATCGGCTCTCCGGAAGGCCTCGACTGGCCTTCCACAGAGCGTTTGACCGCTCTCCCGTTCCGTCTCTCCGGAGCCGCGGTCCGGCTCTTCTCTCCGCCATCCGGAGCCTGATCGACTCTCCGAGGGCGAGGGTCGCTCTCCCGTTTCGCCAGAACCGTCAATCGGCGCTCCGGAACCGGTACGGCTCGTCGGAACAAGGGCACCTAGCCAGGGCCGTGTGGCTGCCGCTGGGCAGCGCGTCATGTCGCCGGCTGTCCGATGCTGCAACGAAGCCTGGGTATGGGCCTACCTTCCCATGGCACGGATGGAACTCGCTGCAGTAGTCTTCACGAGAACTGTCGTCCGTCCCCCCGCAATCGTCTACCACCATTTCTAAAACCCGTGCCCACCCGTGTTGCAATCTGTCCCCACCGCCAGTGGCCTGTGCTAGTCTGGTGCAGGGTCCAATATGGGGTAGTTGAATATCGAAATAGATCACACACCTTCCCTGTTTGTGAATCTGGGAAGTATGAATAACTTACCCCATATTGGACAAACTCCCCGCCCAACCTTCCCCACGTCACTTTCCGGGCCATCACGGGCTCCTCCTCTGTCGGTTTGCTGCCTTCGCCCCCAATTCTAGGATGCCTTCGCCTGGAAAAAGAGAAGGGCGATGGGGTGGGCCAACCACGGACTTTTGTGTTATTGCACGATGTTCAATGGCGCGGGGTGGGGTGCAGGTCCAATATGGTGGTAAGTATTCAACTTCACAGATTCACCAACCATGACGTTTTTTTGATTTAATGGTCTAGTGACGTGCTGAGGTATGAACATATCGTCTATCCCGTGGCCTCTATAGCCAGAGGTGGCATTCATTCTTGGCTGGTAGGGGATTGTTTCTGGCGATTGTCAAATAAATTTCTCGAAGATCCCCTTCAAGTGCAGCTGTTGATTCACTGTAGTCTGATTGTGTACTCCTGGTTTTTATAGAGGAGCCAAACCTGGATCTCGTTCATTTCCTTTTCTCATGAGGTTCTTATAGACACATGCTCATCGGTTAGATGGAATTTCCCTCCTTCTTCATACCTCGGTGACAGCCTCCGGTTTGAGAGATGAGGGGGGGGTCTGTGTGTGGGGGGGGGGGGTGCTGACTGGCAGAGGCAACTGAGAGAAAATCAGGGAAACCGTAAGAGCATAACCTTCTTGTTCATGCAATGAACCGTCTTATGAAGGCTATAGTGATAATGGGGATGTCGATCAGTTCAGTCAGTGGACAGACCAAACAAATATGGACAAGATCACATTCGGTCATACCCCCCGGTCAATCCGAGGGCACCAGGGGGCACGCAACATTTTTCATGCAGGGGAGCCCCCCTCCACCTTGTTATGGACAAGACGAAACAGGTTCTACAGAGCCCTACCTATCGTGACCTCAAATCATATCAATGGACGTGACATCAACTTCCCAATCTTGTTTTTCGCATCGGGGTGTTTCATTTAGTCCCATCCAATGACGGGCCAGACGCTCCTTTCATTTCATTGCCTCCCTCCCCAAACCAAGATCTAAACCACTCCTCTTCTTTGAAGATAAAAGTATTTTCCTAAAACATGTAAAACCGATATGTTAATGGCCTGCCCTGTATGTCCAAGATCAACACTCTGCTTACAGTTTGGTATGGTACCATTTCTTTTGCCTGCCATTTATGTTCTAACAGATTTGTCATGTAAAAGAACTGTTTGATTTAACGAGCTAGATCTCTCGTATCGTCCAATGACATGTTCTTCGAGTCCTTGTTATTGGTTCGTTGTAACCTAGTTTTGAGTTGCTGACCGCGGGATTCACAACCTCCACTTATTCTGAAGCCAAGGGAGTAGGAAGGGAATTTGCATCAACAAACTAATGCCACCTAATAGCTTGGGGTGTGGGTGGTGGGATGGGTGTGGGTTCCAGGAAATCTGAAAATCTCCAGGAATCATGTGAAAATATTGTGTAGTATGTAATATGCAATATTGATAACTAATAATTGCGTATGAGCGAACCATTTTTGGATAGCTCTGGCTGATGTATCTGTGGAAAATGCTCCTCAATCTGTGGGAGTGACAAATACTTTTTTTCACAGCATGACCATTCATGAAACCATTCATGAATCCATTAACTGCGTAACCTCGTTATTCCTATAACGACACTGTGATGTTAAATCAGACATTGCTGAAAAGCATTGTCACACGATTATGAGAACAATAGCATATTTCAGATCCAGGTTCGGTCAAACTAGCAACATAACCATAATATCATTGGCAAATTAAGATCCATAATAACCTCAAGGAGCCAAGGAATTTATGTTAGTCCTGTTATGTATGTGCTATAGGTGTGTGTGTGTGATCACTTTGGCGTTTAATTACCTTTTGTGTGTGTAAACCTCGCTCGTGAACCTATCTCCACCATGATTTTTTCATTTTATTTTATGGTATATTTGCCAGCGAGGATCGATCCTATTCAAGGCCCGCAAATAGAATAAAGTTTTATTGTCCACCATAGTGGACATTTTGTCTTCCACCAGCACACATCAAAATGGACAATGTGCACATTAACAACAAGACAATACAGAAAACAACAAAGAAAAAACTGATCTTCTCACAGCGTTAAAACATAGATAGAGTTAGGAAGGGAAAAAGGATTGCAGGAAAAACGTGTAAAGGGTTTGTGTGTGGCGGATACCGGAACGGTTGAATGAAAGTATGATAATTGTTGAGTGAGTGATTCGTGAGGTCTATGATTTTATAAGCAATACCCAATATGTTTTCTTTGAACAGGGTGTATTCCTGGATAGTGACGGGACCCTATGTCAGCTGCAAATCCTCACCAGGTACACGGAATATGGGACAATGCCTCTTTGGCGGGTACTTAATGTGGGTTGAGCGGAGAATCACACGCAGAAGGCAACTTGCAAATTGCCTACCCCTCGTATATGGTGGATAACAAAGGATGGGGCTCATACACGGGGTGTATGTGTTTTCCCCATTTATGTGTGATAATCCTTATGGTCAGTGAATACAGGGGGTGATGTTCCGTGGAAAATTCACAGAAAGAAAAAAAAGAGGGGGGGGGGGCTCGGGTTGCTCGGGTTTAGAAAGAGATGCTTTGTGGTATTTGGTAGTATCATGTACTAAATGAAAATAATGGAATTGAAAAATGAGACCTTGGAGAGCATACCAAACAGTGGTGGCCCCAGGATTCCTAGGAAGGGTTCAAGTTTCCTGAGAGAGTGCCAAAGTCGTTGCCAGGGTCCTGACTCCCCTAGCTTTCTTGATCATGCGGGTATATTAAGGAACCGTATATAATGGCAAAAATGAGGAAAATTGTCAAAATGCCAAATTCCAAACACAATTGGACAGAATGTTGTTGTTTGCATCGGGGAGGAGGGAGAAACTGCATTTTTTCCTAAGAGAGCTGTGACAATTTGTCAGTTGAAATGTGGTGTGTGGTCTCCCTTGATAGTAGGCCTCACAAAAAAAACTTACTGATAGTTTGGCCAATTTCAGCTTCCAAGCCTCAAAACTTGACTTATGAGTGAATAAATGAGGCTAAACTTGTTATAGGCGTACGAGCGGGGGGTGTGGGTTGGGGTGGTCACAACCCCCCAATCCCAATAATTTCGGCAGTCTGCCAAATTTGCAGTCGTCGCAAAAAGGAGAAAGAGGAAAGAAAAGAAGAGGAGAGAAGAGAGGAGGGAAAAGAAGAGAAAAGGGGAGGACGGGATGAAAGATGAGAAGGGAAAGGAAAAGGGAAAGGGAGAAAGAGGAGGGGAAAGGGGAAAGGGAAGTGAGGAGATCGGAATGGGGGGAAGACGAAGACAGAATGGGAAAAGAGGATAGAAAAAAAAAAACGGTTTAGCCAGACTTATTACGGCTATTTCGACGTTTGGCTTCTTCATCTAATGGCCCGTCCAGAGTCGGAAGAGAATGGCACGCCGGCAAATATATATTGTGACGGTTGAGCTGTCGGTGTTGTACTGGACGAGTGACCGAGTATATCGGCAATGCGGCAAAAGGGGGAATAAAGGCGGTAGCGTTTGATATTTTATTTTCAATGAGTACGCAGTACATTGAAAGTTTTCGTTCTTGTCCTCCTATATTCAGAGATAGATAATAAAAAAATCCGAGCCATTTGCTGAATGAATGAAAACAATTAATAAGAAGAATTGCAAGATGCAAACAATGAAAACAGTCGGTTTTAGGCGGGGAGGGGAATTCATGGGAGCGGCATAGCAAGAGTACAAGGCGAGAGATGAGAGATCGAGATGAGGCACCCCACCATCCCCTGTTTTTAGATCAAAATTTAGGGCAGGAAAACTGACTACCCAACTTTGGGCACAGAATAAGTTAAAATCTAGTTAGAGATACCTTTATGCATAAGTGGAAAGAAGATGTACTAAATGGCCGAATCTGTATCAATAGCCACCATTGAAGTGCCATTTTTTGCTTTTGGCGCCGTGGGGACTTAATTCCTGCTTCATAGGCTTCACGAGAGACTGCAGTAAAAATTGTGTATGTTTAGGATTCGGGCAAAAATGTTCAACGTTCCAATGAAAGGGACCTGCGTACATGGTGAGCTTGGCGAATAATTTCTGAATGCCCAATTTTACGGAAAATATTGCACCAGATTGCAATCTGGGACGTATCAATATTTAAATTTCCCAAAGGGGAGGGGGACACCACCTCACCCTTGGACCCCTCCCTCCATATCAGTCACCATTGCCAGAGCAGTCGGGCAAACACTCATCTCTACACCACCCCAATTCTAAACCCCTTGGCTACGCCCCGTTGTTATGTTGTTTTCATCGGTTCAACGTTTAGTAGGATTCACTGCGCTCCCAAATCGCTTCTTTAAGCTCACCTAATTAGCCGTGAGGCCTGTAACTCGTCTTATGGGCTGTTTTTAACACCCCGCCCCCACTCCATGCATAAGTGAAACATCGTTGGGATTCGCTTCTTGTTTCACAGAATTTGTGCTTGAGCTTCGATGAGCTGAGTTTATTGGACCCCATGTTGGGCTGGATACTATTTGCATTTGCTGCTGTATCAATTCCATGCACAAACGGTTCTGTACAGCAGGCCTATAAACTAGCTCCACTCGCCAGGCCATATGCTTCCTTCTATTGTTCCCCCCAGATACAATCCGTCTGAAGGGGAGCAATCCGAGTACATTCAGGGGAAGTTCACTCCTGCTGAAGCTTCCCCTGTTCCTGTCTCTCTTCTTCCTTTTACCAAGAATGAGTGTCCAGTTGACATGCCACTGTAGCCCCACAGAGGCAGGCCTTAGATTAGCTTGTACAGGCACAAGTGGGCCTGAAGCTGATTGTGCCTATCAGAGTTAATGAGGGATTGAGGGTCAATACAAAAAAATGGTACAGAGAAGATAAGTGGGGGGGAGGGGCAAGCGTAGAGGTCGAATTAGCCCTGAAATGAAATAAGTGTGGCAGACCTGTAATCGTTATCAACTCATCATTGAGCTTGTACTCAGTGTCTGGCAACCATGGTAGTGCCCCAGTCTTTCACCCAGGTGAGCGGAGTTTGGAAGCACGCGGCAGGTCATACCAGAGAATAAAAATGGGACTGTTGCATTCTGCGGGGTGCTCAGCACAAGGACTGGAACCGCAGGGAAGGAAACTGCTGTTGGGGCAGCCTGGCCCTGTCGTCTGACATTCACAGCAGACGGGCTCGGACCTGGGTCGGGATAATTAGCCCTCTGCAGCTAGCCTCCCTTCTTTGTATCCAGCAGCTGTGAGTCTTCAAATTGTTTCCCTTGAGCCAAGATACTTGCATGTCTTCCCACCCCTTCTTCATATTGCAGTCAGTACCAAAGGAACATTGGTCTATCTTGTCTGAGGACAGACAGGCGTAACCAGAGTTTGGTTGGGTGTTGGTGGGGGTGTTGGCGCTTATATTAGAGAGGGAAAAATTGCAGATTTATGTGTGATTCATTTTGTAAAGCGACCAATTATCTACTATGACCCTAGTCTAACACTACCCCATCACCTATATAGTAGACCTGAAGTATGGCCCTCACCACCAGTTCAGTGCAGTTGTGGCAGTGATGTGGCTACCTGCCGCACAACCAAAACCGCACAACTTCATGTTGAAGAAAGGCAACCAATTCGCAGAACAGGAGCAGTTAGAAACATGGGTTAATCAGTCATTGTAGCATGAAGCCAATGAGAGCTTGAAAAGGTACCAAAATCGACTCTAGAGGCTACAGTTTAACTTAGTAAGATGTCCTCAAAGACAATGCCTTAATAGCTATTACTCGTGACCGGAGGAATTCCCACCCGGACAATTCCCACCGGGGTCACGTTCGGAAACGTCCGAAACCTGTTCACTGGTAGGGTTTATATGCAGCCTTCACATGTGGGGTAGAAAAAATATTTCACATGGCAGGCAACATTTTACAAATTTGGGTATGGGGTCATAATAGTCTCTTGTTCTTTCCACCAGTGCTATCATACGAGAAATCTTTTCCTTGGCTTTGTACCTCTGAGTACTGTGGTATGTGTAATGATAGTACAATGACAAACCCCAGTAGCCAGCTAATTTCAATAAAATGAAAAATGACTACTTCCTTCTCTCCCATTGTAAATGCGATTTGGGACTAGATACGGAGGTCAGGTTTATACCTACCACTGATTGGTTTCCACCTCTGCTTCCCTGATTGATGGAGGGTCAGGGTGTTATGATACCCCACATATATGATTTTGGATTGGTTTGTCCATGACTCACATCACCCATGCAATAAGCCAAGCTGTGACGAGTTGTGATAGACTGGTACAGCAGTAGAATAAGTTATGGTCATCTTTACTGTGTGTATAGCAGTTAAACTAGCCCCTAGGGGTCATCCTGGACTAATGGTAGGGATTTCCCCTCGCAGAGAGAGGAATATGCGAAAGAGATATGAAGGCCACACAAACATTGCAGGTCTCTTAAGCTTAAAGTTACATTCAGCCTTAATTTCAGTCCTCCTCTCCAGCCATGAATCCACTCATACTATATAGTAATCTATTGTATTGACCTGATATGAAAGCTACAATTGAATTTTTTGTTTGTTAAACCATGGAATTTGGTCAAAATTCATAATTTCGTGAAATAGGTCCCTGTGGCTAAACATACACACTGTATGTTGTGGTCAGCCAGCTTCTTTGAAAATTGTCTCCAAGCCAGAAATGATTTTTTTGACTGCGGTAATTTTGATTAAAGCTCTTCTTGCAGATGAGGTATATCGAAAGGTATGAGGTGTGCCGGTATGGTGTGTGTGCCTGTGTTGTGTGGTGTGGGTTGAGCCTACATTGTAATCAAAAGCTAAGTCAGAAATACTGGGTCTGATAAAGTTGAGGATAGAGGTATGTTCTCCATGATGAGTACATGAGTGATGTGATTTTGTGTGTCACTAGAGCTCAATTTTTGGGGAAAAAATTGAGAAGTTGGGAACAGGGGCGTCGCCAGACCAGGTCCTTTTGGGGGGGTAACTCCTATGTTTTTGCCGACTACCATGCTAGTTTGCCGATACCATGCTGAGAGTTTGCCCGGACTAAACCACCTTCATAGATTACAGAGGAAGCGCTAAAAATGTCCCCCAACAGTTGTGTCTTGTGTACCACGGTAGTAGGCGAGGTTGTTGATTATGAGCCGTGTCCGCCAGAGGATGGCGCAGAGGCAGATCTTAGAATTCTTGATTCAAGGTACTCCCCCTACCACCCGCCGATCTACATAGATAGCTGGTACGTACTTAGCTCAGGCTGCACCTAAAGTAAGTCCGTCTCTTTTTCTGGGGCACCAGGGTGCATATCAGTTGAGTAGGATGGGAGTGGTATACTATCCACGCGGAGCGCCATCCTTTGGTTGGCGCGGAGGCGTCCAGAAAATTATTTGGTTTCGAATCCCCCAGAATGGCAGTAAGCGTCCCGGTTCCCAAGTTTTTAAGCTGCAGCATGGCACTGAAGTCTATACCACTGTCCATAGATTGCCAATTTTAACCTCTCTTACCCCGGCCTTTCAATTTCCCACTTCTAAATGGCGTCTGAATTTCAGTCATAAACATTTTAATCATTCCCGATTAGACCAAACATCGTTGAAGAATACCTAATAACGGACTGGACGTCAGATGTTTTCCACTGAGATTAAAGTGACTGAATGTTTTGCCTCAATTGACAGACTTTCAATAAGGTGTTATCCATGCCTCAAATGAAATTCCATTCTATTAGCGAAATCGCCTTTTCACATTTCAAGATAGTTTCTTCTTCAAGCGGAGCGCCACCCTTTGGTTGGCACGGAGCATTTCCTTCCAGAAATTTTTGGTTTCGTTAGCCCCCAGATGAGGATAACGGCACTCTCCCAAGTGTTTTTTAAGCTGCATGGCACTGAAGTGAATTTCTAATAATACACCACTATATTTCCAAAATATTTAGCATGCAATTTCTATTTTCACTCTCTGGAATGGGCGGCTGAAATTTCCAGTCCCAAATTTTTATTAGTCAGTTGGACCAAACATCAGTTGAAGAATACTCCTCGACGGACGGACGTCAGATATTTCCCTGAGATTAAGTGACAGAATATTTTGCCTCAATGAGGACTTTCATAGCGAAGGTGACCATGCCTCAATGAATTCCATTCTATTGGACGAAAGTCATTCCATCATTTCAAGAGCGTTTCTTCATTGCGAATAGCGGCAGCAAAAATTTTTTTTTCGTTCTATAGTATACTGACCGCAGATGCCGGAGATGCCTCCCAGATATTTTCAGCCAGAGATATTCTGAAGAGTGAATTTTCAGTTTTTCACTTTCCAATCTTTCAAAAACCCTCTTCTTTTGCCCTATTACGTTTCAATCGGGAGAAAAATTAGTCTAAACCACTTATAAATTGCAGCCGGCACTTGAAGGGGTTGAAATGTAAGTTATGTTTTCTCTTCTTCAAAACCTAACCTCCTCTCCTTTCAAAATTTTACCACCTCCGGAGTAGTACATTAACCCTAGTTTTAATTTTTCCAATTTGCCTACTGGGGCACTGAAAGTTTGGTTTCCTTTCTACGCTCCTCACATTTGTTATCCATTTGCCGAATAGGCACAAAAGTTTTCTATACTACCATAGACTGCTGGACTGGAGGGTGGCCCCAGGCCATCAAATTTGAGCCAGAAATATTTGGGATTGGTAAGGGTTGCATATATAAAAGTGTTTGCTCTTAGCTTCAATAACTTGTACTTCTTTTGCTAATAACCACTTTCTGTTTGTGCAATTTTCTTCATATTTTTTTGCAACTGGGGCATCCCATTTGACAACTGCTGTGTGAATGGAGGGGTGTCACACCCCCCTACACTCCCCCTCTAGCGACGCCCCTGGTTGGGGAAAGTTTGCTTTTTATTTGGGGCATTTTTACTGTAGTCCAACATGCCTAGTGGACAAGATCAAACTTGATGGCGTGTGCATTCTCGTGATTAGTACATGGATGCTGTTCATTCTTTGTAGGATTAGGAGGGAAATTTGGGGAAAAAAAGTGAAACTCGTGAAATTTATTTTTGGGCAATTTGTCCTTGAATTCAGGCTAAAGTCTGACAGACCTGAGGGATCAGAGTTCAAACTTGGTGAGTGTGCTTCCCATGATGAGTTACAAGGATGCGTTTATTATGTAGCCTAGGGGGTCAAGTTGAGCTGAGACAAAATTGGGAACTTATAGTAACACTGCTGGTAACTTTGCAATTTTACCTTTACAATAAATTTTAAGTAAATTTTCTGCTTGAGTCAGACATTTCACATGAATGAATTTGGTCCATTATGCAGAAGAAAATGGGGAAAAATCCCAATTATGCCAATAACGCTGACGTCACACTTGAACAACGGGAAATTGTGCCTATGTATTTCATTGTTTCATTTTGGTGAATAAATATTTTAAGTAAATTGTTTTCTGCTTGAGGGTCAACCATTCTCACAATTAAAGTTGGTTCCATTATGCAGAGAAAATTGGTGAGAAAACCTCCCAATATATGCAATAACGCACATAGAACTCAACAACTTGAACCACCTACGGTGAATTGTGGTATGTATTTCAATTGTTCATTTGGTGAATAAGTCAACATTTAGCAGAAGTTTGTTGTCTTTCTTTCTCCAAAGTAACCATCACCACCACCCACCCCTACAAAGCATCCTCTCCCATAACAAATGCTTTTCGAAGTGAAAATAATGTGTGAATTTCAATAGAAAACCGAGATTGTTTTGGCAGGGTTGTGCAAGTATGACATCAAATATTATTGCATGATGGGTTGCCCTCGATCTTGCACAATACACCTGCACCAACGTCAAAGGACTGTACTCTGTAACCGAAAGTCGTAATGTGAACTTGGGTTTGGATGACACATTCATTTTTTCTCCAGCTAATATATCAGCCACTTTAACATTCATCCTGCAGTTGTCCTTTAATTGGCTGGCAAGGGGAAATATCCGAATGGAAAACTTTTCGAATTACCAATTAACATTATAGTTGGTCATCATATTCAGTTTCTGTTATGATACAATGGTGATGATAAATGCTATTAAACAATCTCTCACACGCCTTTTATTGCTTGCTGCGTAAAAGTTGAACCAAAAACGCCTGAATGGAATTACCAATTAGCGTTCCGGTTATCTATCAATTTCAGGATCAGTTTCTGTCTGCTGTCCGATAATAGTTATATTATTTGTAAAGTTGTCAGGTGCCGCCTCACCAGTGATTTGTTTTACCAATCCTGCCAGATATTGTCACAGAGCATGGAGAGTCGAGTTTCACTTTTGATGATATTCAGCCCATTCATCTAGTTGAATAAAGACCAGGTACATATCGAGTTTTCAGCTGATATTTTGTGAGGATGAGACACATCTGCTGCTATTTGGTCTGTGGCGCCAGACTCTCAGTTGGGGGAGGGGGGGGGGGGAACCTAGTGATTTCACAAGAAGGCAGGCACTCCAGTGAACTTTCTGCTCCCCTCAAATTTGTGAATAATCAAGTGTCCCAGATGCAATTTCACAGCAATCTGGTGTTACATTTGCTATCTTTTGTATGAGAGTGATGTTTGCAATGTAACATTGAAAAAGAAGGACAATCAGAATTTTTATCACTTTTTTTGTGGTGGGGGGGGGAGTGACATTTTCCTCGGGGAGGGGGGACATATCCCCAGAGATCCAGGTAAATGACTTTATCATGAGGCTGTAGCACATTCCCATCTTCCGCCTTGTTACCAAAATTGCTACATTTTCCACTGATTTTCTCATAAGCTCTGGGTCGCGCTCCAGCGCATTCCCACGCAACACTGGGGCTCTCACGACACAACTTGAGCAGCCAATCAAAATATCACTTGACCACTTGTTTGTCAATGTGCCCATTGTTCACACCAAATTTATAACATTTCCATTGTTTTTTCTCATCATATTCTGTACCCCCGCCACCACCCCCACCCCCCCTGCTCCACCACCCTAACCGTGCACCTCTCACAGACCAGTGCTAGCTCGTCTCAGCAAAACGACCCTCATACATCAGTTACTCGGGCCACGTCAGAGAACACCGATCCGGGCGGAGACTTTGGCGCATATACGATCCTGTGGATGACGTAATTATGAACTGATAAACACAAGCTCATCACATGTAATAATTGGATGGGGGGGGGGGGAGCCGGATGCCATCAGCAATAGGCCGGCATACAAGCAATGGCCAGGGTCCTGGTGTAGCTTTAAACCCACCCTCCTCGAAAAGGATTAGAACTTAGAAAGTCCATGGGGCCAAGTGTCCGGTATATATGTCTACCTAAGCTATAGATAGAGGCTTACATGTTATAAGGAGAAGCATTCAAAAGAAACTCCCCAGACTTAGAATTGGCTCTTCTTCCTGAGCCTGGCCAGTGGCATATTTGCCAGAGGCCGGGAGGAAAATTGCCCACCTATTCCCCCCCCCCCCCATGTCAAAGCGCTGCTACCCGCTATGTAGGCAGAGAAAATTGGTACGTAAGAAAATTAAATAATTCAACAGTAAGAAAGTCTGACTGATGAAGTCCCATACAAAGCTCAAGCCTTGAAAACCTCAAGGAATTTTCATATTGATTGCGAGACCTGTTTTGACCGATTTGTTCCCAAACCACCACTTGATAGGTGGCCTGGAGCATATACAATTTTCCTGTAGCGCCAACATACCCCACCACATTCTCAACCACTTGTAGCCTATAGGGAGGACAAAAAATCGCAGCTGGTATTGATGCTCTGGTCTCGTGACCTAGCGGAGATTGCAGGTACAAATTCTCCAATGGTGCATCAGGCAATACATTAGGGAAGACATTTTTGGATTGCCCGACGTCCGCCGGGCAGAATGTGGTCCTGTGAGAATCTCAAGCAACCGTGATATAAACCTGTCAACCCCCTTCTGGATTGTCTGTGAGGTTTGCCGGGTTCTGATATGCCCTTGAAGCCCATTCAGCCTTTGAAATATTCGAGAAATAAACACATGATTTTGAAAATGAATGCCATCATACCTCTCGACTAGAGAACTTTAGTCAAAATACAGCCTCAAGAAGTCCTTTCCTATTTTGGAGGAAATGGTGAGCCGTTACAATTTTCGAAAAAGCCGACCGTCCATAACAATATTTTCGTTTCGCAACAGGGACCTATCCCACAAAATATGAATTTTGACCTAATCTAATCTCTCAACTGATTTTTTTTTCAAATTGTAGTTTCCATATCAGTCAATGCAAGAGATTATACCAAGGGCGTCGGAGTGTTTCGAAAAGTGGGGGGGACATAAAAAAAAATCGAACGGAAATGGACCATCAAGCGAGCGCACCAACACCAGTTGGCGCGGAGCGGACAAAGAAAATTTAAAGAGTTTCTACCCTCCAGGATCGACGGCAACGGCAACAGCCAGGCTCAATATCAACCCATCTACCTGTGTGATTTGAGTAAACGACAGACAACAAGTTGTCATTGTGCAACTAAGATGAGTTACCGATTATCGCACATGGCGTTTTTTTATTACCTTTTCTACTCTGGCTTTGTTTGCGGGGATCCAATGGTCCTATACGAACGGGCTCTGGTGAGGATTGAAGAGAAAAGCCATAGTCGTACTGGACCACTCCAATTTGGAGGCAATAATTTGTACCCGAAATTTTACAAGTCAGTCGTTGGAAACTACGGCGCGCGCGAAGCGCGCCAACAAAAAATGGCATTGTTTTCCGGCATTTTATCGGAAAAAGGTCCGCAAAAAAATTCACTTTTGTTTTTTTCCTTCCCCAAATTTTCCGTGAATTTTCGCCCGAATTTCTCATCCAAAAAAGGGGGGGGGGGATTCCTGCCCCCTACCCCCTAGGCTTCGAAATTAATCGAGTGACCAAAATGATTCGAAGCATACCAACATCGCATACATAGCCTACAACGCTGGAAGAAAAACGCCATTTGCGCCGAAAACTTGATAAATTAGGCACTTTTGGCAATTCGAATTAAAATTCGAAACTCGGCATGAAACTTGGGTAATCCGTCCACTTCGGCCCTAGTCGGGTCCATATCTTCACTTGGGGTCCTCACCTGGTAATTTAGCGGAATTTCCAACGCATTATTGTTTGGTTAACAAAATTGAATCAGTTTAAGTGATACAAATTCGGCATGTGCTTATTATTTTTTATCACGGTCCGGAAAAGTGGGGGTGACCAACGATTAATTCCCCCTCCCCCCACTTTTTTGAAAGTGGGGGGGACCTGTCCCCCTCCCGTCCCCCACCTGTTTACTCCATAGGTATACTCACGTATGGGTAGCTCGAGGCTAGTAAAGGGCCATGAAAATAAGGCTGAATGGAGAAATTTAAGTAGTCCTTGGCTGAATCGGGGGTACTAGACTATAAAATGGCTGTGATGAATTGTGATTGTGAGAGGGCCTAACTACTTGTTTGAAAGTTGATAATTCCAAAGCGTGAACAGACATTCTGGGTGGGCAAGCCTTGTTATCTATTTTGATTTCCCCCTAACATCTATGAGGTCTCTTACCAGTGGTCATGGGTTTTCCGTAGACGGAATCCTGTTTGGTAAGCCCTATTAACATATCAGTCACACAAGTAGGCAAAGTGAGTTTCTCTTACTCTACATAGGAAAACTCTTTGTACAGTTTCTATTACAATTCTCTCACTTATATCCCTCCTCACCGCCAACCCACATTGTTTTGATTGTTTTGGTCCATAGCTTTAACGTCTGAATGCAAATGGAATGATGTGCAATAGCGGGTAAGATCGTTTGAGGGTTGTAATTTAAAAAAAACAAAAAACTATAAATATTCACTTAAAACCTTGGTTCAGCACAGTGATCATGATGCTCCAAGTGTGTGGGACAATACCAGTGAGGGGATGATAGAAATAAATCGTGGCACTGGAATCAAATTAGCCAGCCGATCCTGTATGTTCCCATGGTGATCCACCTAAGTTTCTATATTATTAGGGGGAGGGGACATGTTTGTGCCCGTCATTTTTGCACTTAAACCGTATTCATTCTGTATATTCATTGTCTCTCCCCCATTCCTCTCATAACTGCCCCATTGGTTTGTGGTTATGGCACAACATTAACATTGGGCCTAATGCTAGCCGTGTGGTGTTACATTGTGTGTATATTCTTAATAGTAGCCTGATAAATTGTTTGTGTCTATAGGCCTCTCTCATTCTTGCTGGGCCTTGGGAGTGATACCCCTGGTGGTTGGAAATGCTAATGTTGATTGCCTACATAGGAAGTTCTTTTTTCATGGTTTGGATGCCCCCCAACTTCTAACCAGTGCTGCACTCTTGCCTGATTAGTGATCAACAATGAAAACAGTGTGCAAGGGTTATCCGGGTGCTGTCAGACCAGGGAATGTCAATAAATGAAATAAAATTGGCCCATGGCAATTCAAAACAACTTTCAAGTTCAAAGTCATCCTCATTCCAAACATACAGTTTAAAAGGTCATAGTCTCTCCCGTATTCACGGTCAATCGCATGACAACCCTAGCTTTGTTGGTGTGGGTTTGGAGTCATCGAGTTAGATGAAATTTGCAGCATTTCTCACATTACTTACCCTATCCTACCCTAGCCTTGTAGCTATACCCCTAACTGACAGATGGGACCTGCTAAGTCTGGCCTCCCAATCTGCTAGATCCCAGGTTTGTGCAATCCCAGTTGAGAAACACTATACTTTTCGAGTGAACAAGGAATCAAAGTATTTTGTCCTGCACTATATAATATATATAAATAATAATAATGCAGATATCAATCATGCCTTCCTAATCTCAAATATATATATTTCTTATCGCAGGCTGGAAATGACTTTGACGAGCTTTATGAGCCTCTCGATATGGATGAGGGTGGGAAGCCTGCCAACCCAGGGTAAATATACCATAATAACCATTCTACAACCCTACTCCGTGTTTTTACGGATTACTACATGCTGATTGGCTAAACCAAGTCACGCTGACGTCCTTTATTCTGCAACAAACAGTCAGGATCCTATATTATGCGCTTGGTCAAGGTGTTCGGGGCATTTGGAATCCAAGCGCTGGTCCGAGTAACACACAATCGAATACTTGCTCGATGTGCTGGGTCATAAGTAAACGCAGTACTTTTCAAACGCAAATGTGAGGTTGCGTGAACCTTGGGAGTTTATTGTTTACACGCACAGATCCTGTTCCAGTATACGCGCGCTTCAAAAGGGCGCACTGGCCCAACGGAATACAAACGGGCATTGGTACAACAAAACCCATGTTCAGACGCGCAGAACCCTCCAGTTCGGCACGCGTGGTTTGTATTGCGTCTCCGTGAATGTACGCAACAGCACGCACTGTCAATCTTTCGTGTATGTGCGCAATGCAATTCACTTCGATCGAATTAATGCAATAAGTTACCCTAGCTGCTTATTCACTGTTTAGAGATACAAAGATCTAGATCTAGAGATATAGATATCTCTAATCGTTCGGGTATTCCTGATTTGTGGGTTGTAGAATTGGAATAATCTACAGCAGGTCGACTTTTACTGGTTCATAAACAGTCTCGACTCTGAATTTAGCTTAATAACGAACTCGGCTGCGCCTCGTCCGTTATTACCTAAATTCATAGTCTCGACTGTTTATTCGCCAGTATGAAGTCTCCAGTTGCAGTTTATTCCTTAATTATATGGTATCGCCATTCCCATCATTGTGTGACTACAGTGGATGAGGTGTTGTAGGTCAATACCCAAGTAACACATGTATGCTCATTGACTTTTGAACAATGTCTACTACTTACTGCTGCCTTCAGCTCATTGTGATATTTTGGAGAGAGGAGGGGAGGGAGGGGGGAGGGGGGGAGAGGTCAAATTACCTCTGCCCTGAGAATATGGTTGCTGGAGACCAACTCAGCCGGTCGGTAACATGCTCTGCTACAACTCCCATTTCCCAGCTAGACCAGGAATGAGTTGGCAGTGGCTAGGTCAATGCCCGATACAAGATTTGAGATGTCCTAGATGTCCTAAATCCCTGAAGCTCCATCAGTCACACTGGGCTTGGGATCGGGTAACTGTCACAACAGTCTTGGGGAAAAGCGCACGATTGGTCGATGGTCATATTCAAAACTGCAATTGTGAATAATAAGTGATCGCAGATAGGTCTTCCATGGTCGTACCCCCAGTCATGTATTATATGTCAACACCAATGCACAAGTCGTGCATGATTGATTGCAGGTATCGCAGTCGCAAGATATTGAAAATAAGTTCTTCTTTCAAAGACGTAGGGATTGGAAGGACTGAATGATTCCAAATTATTTATTATTATCATTATCAGATATATTCAGAGAAAGATCATAAGTTTCACAGGGCGAAACCCGTCTGATACAACTTCTAAATTCTTTTCTCTAAATATATCTACCAAAGCTCCACCCGTTGAGCACTCTGTGTAGTTTTTCTAAGCAATTCCGGACCATTTATTTCATTATTAGTGATATTATATTATTATATCAATTCTCTCATATGAATTGTATCTTATAATTTATAACTTTATTTACTACACCACGCCATTGATTTTATTCTTCCTGTGATGGTTTAAGAATCATGTAAGCTGACGCAAATAGTGAATCGGTGTCTTTGATACCTGGTAATGCTGTACAAAAATAAACTGAGAAATGACTGATTTGATCCCCTTCTCATATATTAGATGGCGTGCATAAAATATGTGGCTGGATTGTTATAGCAGTTGTTGAAAAATGTTGAGTACCATAACAGTGAAGTATTGAGTGTACATTCATAGTAATAATTAGTCTTGGTAATAACATTAAGCTGCTTCTATCCAGATGGCTTTGAGATTGTTCCTTCTATCAAAAACCTATTGCAATCATCGGTCAAGAAACATTTCCTGTGATTGCTTCAATCACAGCCACTAATCAGCAATTAGGATATAGTGACACCCATGATGCAGTATTGCATGCAATCAAAGCAATTCCCACTCACAATCTGTCCATACGGGAAAGTATTGCCTGCCTATTTTGTTTCCTTCCTTTCTGTGGGGTGGGGGGGGGGGGGTAGATTACATTATATTAAGGGTGTTTCCTCTTCAGTAGGTAGAGGTGACTGAGGGGGGGGGGGGTAGAACAATTCCCGTGCCATTGAGAGCTGTTGAAACTATAAACGATAACTGCTGTTTCTGCTCTTCCAGGCCAGACCAAACAGAGCTGGAGAAGGAGAAACCGGAGGGCCCGAGAGAAGAAACGAGAAAACGGAAGAAAGGCTCCCAGCGATATGACAGAGCAGGGTCAGAAGAAGAGGACAGAACGAAGAAGAAGGAGGAAAAGGAAGAAAAGAAGCGGAAAGAGAAAGAGATGAAAGAATTGAAGAAAAAGTTCAAGGTGAGAGGAGGCATGGAGATCAGAAGGCAGGCAGTGGTGTACCCACAGAGGGAGGCTGATGAGATCTTTCACTGTACAGTTGAATTTTGGCAGCTCATTTTGCAAACATTTCGCTGTACCTTGGGGTCAATACATTGCATTTAGTAGCGAAATGAGGAGGGGAGAGGGTGCCTTTCCAATGGGTCATAACTTCCCCACCCCCCCTCTCTAAGAGATTCTCTCTCTATGATACGGACGTAGGGCATGAAGAGCAGGGGAGTATTGTGAGAAGCAATTGCTATAGTCAGAAATTTGAAAATTTATTAATCGTAGCAACTCAATGAGTTCCTCATTTTAGTAAAGTAAGTGACTCGAGTCAGTTACTTGACTCAAGTCAAAGGAATCTCTAAAGGTTATGGACTTGAGTCATGGAATTTACTACCAGCTACCATTGGACCAAGCTGGTTCTTGGTCTGACCGTTTGTGAACGGTCACCGATGAGTGAATGTGAGCTGTAAGGTCAATGGATGTGATTATTTTATTCCACATATTCAGCTTAACCAACATTGGACTAACGTGCCATTGAGCACCAGAAACTTACAAGGAAGTTTGAGTTGGCCATCTTATCACCCTTTTCATTTTGCCAGGCTCATCGTCTTGTTACTCTAAAATATTCGCCATCCAGCACCAATAGTTCAGTCATTGTTGAGAATAAAGGAGATCTAGAGGTAAGAGGTGAAGGCAGAGGAGGGCAGATTAGCCGGTCGGTTAGAGAACCAAATTGCGGAACACTCGATTCCGAGTTTGGAATCATTAAGTCTGAGAACTTTTCGACAGTTGGACAAGGCATATTCTGTGATGTCCCACGTCATCCTGTGTGAAAGTGGTAACTCTTTTGGAGGTGACTCGCTATGGACTTGTGAAGAGGAGTGGAGTTGCAGATGTGGCAAGCCCATATGAAACATGATGCAGTGGTTTCAGTCACTGATGATCAGGGGTAACACCTGTGGAGTGCTTTGAGCGTTGTCTCTGATGTGGAAAAGCCACTAAGTATCATACCTACTTATATTAGAAAGGCATGAGGTTAAGAAACTAATGGAAGGTCAATTCACAAAAAAAGGAAGAGAAGGGGTAGGGGGAACTGATAATAAGAGACAAGAGATTACAAAGGGACACAACAAGAAAATGAAAGAAGCAGAAGATGAAGAATGACGTGAGAACTGGGAGCATCGTCAATGAAAGTGAAGAGGAACGAGTAGAAGAAGCGAAAGGGAAAACTAATTGTTAGGTTTCTCCCTTCCTTTACGAAAGATGACATTAGTAGAAATGTTTGTTTTGGAGAATGTGTATACTGACATTTAAATGTGAATAGCAAAGCATGTAGAGAAGAAAATAGAAAAGAAACCATAGAATGTACACGTTCTTGCAAGTCTGTTGATTAGAGGAGCAAAGGAAAAATTATTGTAGGTTTTTCCCTTCCTTCACAAAAGATGACATTAGGATAAATGATGTTTTGGAAAATGTGCAGACTGGCATCTAAAACACATGTGACTAGAGAGAGCATGTAGCGGAGAAAATAGGAATGAACCATAAGAAGGACACGTTCTTGCTGTCTGGATTGATAATCAGGCAGACCTAGATTCATTCCCATGGGTTTGAGCAATACGTTATCGCTGATTTTTTTTTTCTACATTCAAAGGTTGACTGACTGTTTCTCGAGATGGGACTGCGAAAGTTGAAGTTGCTGATAGAATACAGTACAAGTCATTTGCACTCAGGGCGATGCTCTGGAGATCATACGGAAGGAATCCCAAAACCCAGCATGCACTGGCTGGTCATATAACTCGTTATCGTGGATACTCACTGGTGGTGTCACTACCGTGGGCTTTGATCATGTTGATCACACTGATACTCTCTCATGTATAATGTTGAAAATTGTTCACCACTTTCCGCATAGACATGGGCATTTTGTGAACTACAAGTCATTAATGCATATAGAGTAGCCATAAAATGGTTGCAATGTTAACCTTTGTTAAGGCAGTGATTTTGTATTGTGATTTAAAAGGAAGTACATTGGCCCTCAAATCTCGCCTGAATACCTATCATTCCAAGATTTAATCAGTTCATTTTATTAATCTCTGGACTGCAGAATCCTGAAATATATGAATTCAAACTAGTGAAACATTTATCACGCTTTCAGTGGTGTCCTAGGCAAGGCACTTTATCTCTATTAATTCCTTAGCCTTGGTAAATTGGGACTTCTGCCGGGTGTGAATGGGTTCCTATATGTTATTGTAAAGTGCTTCCAATGTAATGTCCTCTGAAAGGCCTCGAAATTCAGAGTCTCACTTTTCTCTCAAAGCCATGGACCTTCCATAAACAAAGAGAACTCTCCTTGCATATTATTCTAATAGTTAAGTGGACTAGTGCACGTTTTTGGTTAAGTTAGACGCGCTGTGTGTTATGGAATTTGGGTTGAAAAGTCCGGGAAGTCAAAGAATTATTCACAGTGAAAAATTGAGATACACGATTACCCCGACTTGGTACAATTGGTAGAACATCGGCCTTCCACCCTGCGTGAGGATCAGTTCAGGTTCAAGTTCTAGTTTGGGCCATACCAAAGACTTTGAGAAGTTGGGATAGTCACTCAGCACAAGGGATTGTAGTAGGGACAACCAAGGGGCAGGCAGTTCCCTAGTTTCCGTCTGTGTGTGTCTACTCCATCCTCTCATTGTGTTTATGGCAATGAAGTCATTGCTTTGTTACTGTACCTAGTGAAGAGTTCACACTTACAAAACTTTCATTATCTGGGCTGTTGAACAGGCTATGGTATTCTGCATGTTCGTTTCGATTACTCAAGGGGAATGATGAATATTTATTAGACATAGCCTATTTGATGCGTTGGTAACTCACTGTCGCTCCTTCAGGAAGCATAGAGGCTGTAAGACCACAAGTTTGGAACATGTTTGGTGATCCCCAGTCCCCATCCTCATACCAACCATAATCTAATCTAATGTCCATCCTGGTCACTGTCAGTTCACCAGTCTTTGGGTTTTGATCTTCTTTCAGCTGGGTACATCGATGCTGAGTTGGTCCAGACCTCCTTTCGGTGATTTTGGTGGATGAAATAATACTAGGCAGTTTAGTGGACGTGACAGTAAGTGAAGGGACAATATTATACTGGCGAAAGTGAGGGATGAAACCCATTCTACAAAGTAAACACTGACATATACTTCATTATCTTTCTGATTCCCTGACAAACATTCCAAGATCTATTCAATAGTGACAGTGGTGTTCATGGTTTTCTCAAATATTTTTCTCATGTATATGTGTGTATATAAGGCTTGCCTTGTGAACCGTAACCCATCCACTTGGATGACTCAACTCGATTTGGTATGTGGGGTTTCCCATAGTGAGTTTCATGATCCCTATCGTTTAGTCAAGTTGGACAGTGTCATGTGCAAAATGCAAGCACATTAACTGTGTAAGAGTCATTTACATCCTTTGAATCAAACAGGTGGAATACCTAATGAAATGGCATACTAGAGACACAAACAGTTTTCGATGTTCAAACTTTGAGCATGGATTCCCCTGCAATCCCCTGCTATTGCTAATGTTTCCCTATAGTCATATCACAACATTTACCTACAAGTTATCTAGTCCTGCATCTTGCAAGACTAACGTGCATCGTGCTGTGCTCCCTAATGGGTTGGGGGAAAATACAGATATCCCTTAATTGAAAACTGGCTGTTTTATTCAGCAGGTGGCACTCTGGGTATTGACACTCTTCTGGGCAGTGGTAAATCCAGCCAGGGGGCACTTTGGCAAGTGGGCATTTTGGCAAGTGGTGCACTTTTGGGCATTTGACACCCGAGCAATGGCACTTCCAGCAGATGGACAGTCCGGGCAGGGGGTACTTCAGGCAGTGGGCATTCCGGGCTGGGTACCTCTGGCTGTAAACCTCGGTGCATTGGGCATCCGAGCAGGGGGCAACTTCCGGGCAAGTGGGCACTCTGGCAGTGGACATCTGGGCGTGGGCACGCCGGGCAAGTGGGCACTCCGGTCATGGCACTCCAGTCAGTGGACACTACGGCAGGGTCACTCTCCGGGCAGTGGTTCATCCTGGCAGTTGGGCACTTTGTGCCAGTGGGCACTCCGGGCTGTGGGCAACTCCCAGCAATGACACTCCAGGCATGGACAGTCCGGGCAGGGGGTTACGTTCAGGCAGTGGGCCTTCTGGGCTGGGGGCACTCTGGGCAGTGGCACTCCTGGCAGTTCCTTCCCACTCCGAGCAGGGGCACCTGGGCCCAGTGGGCACTCCCCCGGGCAGTCTGCTGCAGTGACAGTCTGAGCATGGCAGTCTGAGCATGGGGCACACTGGCATTGGGCACTCTGGGTAGTGGCGCTCGGGTAGTGAGTACTGCTTTTTGAACCAGGAAGGTAATGATTGACTCCAGCCATATCAACCACTCATGCAAACACATTGTAAGCAACCTTTATTACTTTGCAGTTTTGACTCTTTCATATAATTTTACACCCTCTGCTATCTGATCCTGATTGGTCGACTCACTGCTCTAGCCATCAGTTATGTTAGCAATAATAGTCGGCTGGTTAGAGTCACTAGCAACCCTGAAAAAAAAGTGCTTGTTTTGCTGTGTTTTGTGAGTAAAACGGTTCTGATGAATGAAAGCATTTTAAATCAATTAATGTTCAATTTCTCTTTCAGGCGAAGATGATTTCCAAGATGTCGATGATATTGCAAGCTAGCTTTGAGGGAAGCAATAATGAGACCTGAATCTATGCTGAATCCTACCAGTTTCTGCGGATTACTTTGAAAAATGTGTTACCATTCCATCAAATAACTTTAGAGGGGTCAAATTAGACCTGTCTTTCCAAGAGCTTATATCTATCATTGGCTGGCATGGACTATGAGGAAGTTAAGCCAATCAGAGGTCTGTACAACTCGGCTGGTGAGAGCGGAGTAGTGTTTGTGCAGTATTATTACTGTTTGTTGTTTTTACGATATATGTATTTAGGCCCGTATATTGCTGGATCACAATTAGATGTGTAAACAGAACTGGCCTTTGGTACTCTGGTTTGACATCTGTATGAAACCCTGACCATGTGACTGTGGACATTATAGTTTAAACAACAATACCTGTCATAGTATCTTTCATTTGCATATATATTTTTCTGTGCTGATGCACTTTATCACTGCAATTTGGCACCCTGATACCTGGGCACAAGCAGTCAAATGTGATTCAGCAATGTCTCTCCCTTGAAGGTAAACCCACGCCTCTTAGAGGCCCATTGACTACACACAAAACTAGTCCGTCAGTGAGCTGCTGAGTCGAGCAGAAGTTTTCGCCATGGAAGTTGACCACCATCATTTTCGATCTGACATTCATATCTGTCATGGCACGTTCAATTCACTGTACCTTGACCGTTTAGATCCTCTCGCTAGCATTGCCACGGGCTACTTTGGGGAATCCCACGAGCTGTCGGCCGGGACAAATAGTTTTCCCAGATCCGATTCGACACAATCGACAAAGTGGTAAAAATTAGCTTGAACCTCCCCAAACGGGCATCATTGGTACTTTTCAACATGGCCTGTCCAATGCAGACAACGTTGGACCCGCTGGCAAAGGATTGCTCGAATTTGCTTAAAATTTTCCTTTTAATGTCTTTTTAGGACTATATTTTTGACATGGGGTATAATTCGGATGGCGGAGGAACACCGACTAATGGTGGCATATAACCTGCAGTGGTCGCTTGTCTGGATGCATGCTCACACTAAAACAGTGATCTGGTATAATTGGGATCACCTCCACAGCACTCCCCTCTGCAGTTTACATTAGCTCTCACCATTCTTTTTTCGAAAGATGACTGCAGGAATAATTATAATCAAGAGGCTATATAACGGCTAAGGAGAGCTGAATGTGCCCCCAAACCCGGAACCCACATACAATCTCTGTTGTGAAATTGAACACCTTTCGAAAGTTTGTGGGCATGTGTATCGTGCAGATCGGAAAGCATCCCATTATGCGATAGTATACAAATAATGATGGTTTTGAGTGCCCAGTGCAAACGTCACATGAGTTGGAGGACTGGAAGTTCCATTGAATTGAACCCACCATTATTGTTAAATGGACTCCTCCCATTCTCTTCACAATGGCCAATCCTTGAGGTCAATAACTTCAGGTAGGAAGAATTGTGGGATTTGTATTGACGGAGGTTCAACACTATTGTTGTAGTCAATCCTGCACTTCTAGTGTTCTTCAACAATTCTGACTCATCCTATTCATTTATTGTCATGATTGAGTTAATCATCTGTAAAGCTTTGTACTAGGAGGAATTTTATAAGTATTTCTTCTGAGATGTTTTTTGTAGTTACAACTATGATGTCCAGCAGCTTCCCCCACCTAATACAGGAGAATTGGTGTGACGGTTGAATCCCTAATTATCAAATCGTTAACATATAAATCCTTAATTACACACTGTTTCAGCTATCCAAGAACAACTCATTGTAGTATAGACATGTGCTTATTCGAGGTGCAACTATGTTAATCCTCAAATTTTTTTCACGTGCATATAACTGTTGAAAATGTTTGAGACATGTGGGCAAAATGTTGAAATGCAGTGGTCAGTTTGTGCTAGATGAGTGCTGAAGTGTATTAAAATCACTGCATTGAGTGGCGGAATGCAGTCAATGACTTGGTGCAAGGGTTCCACAGTAACAATAATAGGGATTTATCTCTCTCCAAAAATGTGGCCACCTACAGGTTTACCCCTGAATATTCATGACGTGTCGACCCTATGTTACATAGTACACGTCCCTTACTGCGCACTCACACAGACGACCACTTGGCACATAAATGATACTTACCTTCTCACCACTAACATTTGGAGTTCACCACCACCCCCCCCCCCCCCCCCCCCCCCCCCCCCCCCCCCCCCGCCCCCCCCCCCCCCCCCCGTATTACCTGCTGGATCTGGCATATTCTCATAGCCAGGCCTGGCCCCGCCACGTCCTCCAGGCTTCCACGAGGAAACAGCCAGCCTTCACGATCACGTCGCAAAAGGGAGTAGATGCTGACAAAGTTTTTCCACCCATTTGAGGACATTCTTTAGCTGTGTCGTAGTTGGTATAGTGTTGGAGTTTTGAGTGACTTTTGTGACAATGGTGACCTGACAATGACAGTAAAGGAGTCCCCAACGACCATATTAGTGTGTTTTCTTCTTCCTCTGGGGGATTCCCAGTAGGCTCCACACGTGGCATGGCACTGCTTTTCACCATCATCACAGAGGTCATCACTTGTCACATGGACAGCCACGGGGAATCAAGGATACCTTTATCACGACACTAGAAAATCCCTGAGTCTACTGTGGTTTGACTATTTGCCTTAGGCTGGTGCTCTGCCCAAGGGGGGGCAGGGGCAGGTGGGGGGGCCAGAGCCGGTGGGGGGTCCATGGAGATAAGTGCCTTGTCCAGGGGTCCTCAAAAAGTGGGTGGCAAATTAAAACTCTTTGTCTTTTACATCTATAGTGTGGCACTCTTCTCACTGGGCCATTTTATATTGTTAAGCTCCATAATGTGTACTCATCTAGTCATAGTGTTCAATTATCATATATTTTGTTACAAGTTTTGTAGTAATAAAACCAGAAATCTGTAGTGATTGTTCCAAACCAGCTCTACAAAAGTGCAATAGACTGAGTGCTTGGAACTAGGAGAATTTTGTCAAATGAGAGTGCACTCCTCATAGTTGGGAGTATGGCAGGCAGGAGCACAAGAGGGGGGAGGGGGGGGGGGGGGCAACATTTTGGGTGTTGATGAATGAACCATCAAGAACGTTATTGTATGGTCATTAGACCTGGGTGGTCAAGGTTGATGATTTTTGAATCGGTCAGCTGGTGTTAAAGGTTGGAAAAAAAAATTTTTGTTGATTGATTTGGGGATTATTCATCTGTCATGTTGTTTTATGGATGTGCTAGAGCATGCTGCTGTTTAGTAGCATATTTTAGCGGAGGAGTTGAGTTAGTGTGAGTTAATGTCTTTCAAATGATACAGCCTAGAACATTGGCCTCCCTTTCCTCCAACAGTAACCTGAAATTGTTCTATTTTGATGATGGCGTAGTTGTCAAGGAAAATGAACGCCAAAAGTATGGAATATGGGAAAGGTTGGGATGGCTAACAAAATGGTTATGCACAGTAAATGATATGTTTCCAGGTTGTCCATATTCTAGCAAAACAGAGGCAGGGATATATTATTGTGTTATGCTGGCGCATGTCTCTATTCTTGATCAATACCATCCCATGAGTTCAAACAGGCGCCATGTTCGCCACATACAACAGGCGCTTCATACATTGAGGGGTGGCTGAAGTAATTTTGCCCTGGGAACTTGGTTGTGAGTCAATGACTCTTCACCCCAAATTATCTTGGGCTTTCTTGGTGCCAATGAGTAGGTAGCTCAGGGGGGAAGGGTGGGGCTAGATAGGGGGGCCAACCAAACATGTTATATTTCCAGAGTGAAGGTGAGATCAGTCGGTGTGCCCTGGGAATCATGCATCTTTGCCTGCTATGGAGAGGGGGGGGGGGGGGGAGGGGGAATGTCCCCCAAATTGGTGAAAGTTCCCATTGATTTTGGTAACACAGTAAATTTTTTTGGGAAAAGGTCATGTCCCCCGATATTATATCAATCACCTCTCTTGGCATTTTTAGAAGTTGGGAATTATTTCCTGACCGCCCTCAATATCTTGGTGGACCACATTAATCTGTATTCCTACTGGAGAAGCAAGGACAAGCTCACTACAGAAGAGTCTACTGCAAATTGTCACATTTTAAATGGAATACTCTTCATCCGTTCAGTTAATGAGTGGTGTTTCCAATCAAATGGAATATGAAGTATATTATTGATTTTCTAATTTTTCTCTGTTCATTAAGTGGCTATTTTTATTTTGATCATCTTTCTGCCTGCCTATATATAAATTAATATTGTAAATGTATAACCAATCCAAGATTGTTGTCAAAGTGTATGAAATGGGCTGGGTGTTAATTTTTGATATTGTATAATCTTGTTAAATATTAGGTGTATAAAAAATGGAACGATTTTCACATATGAGATTTTATTTCCTTTGTCCTTCCAAATTATTGCTTAATACGAAAAGGTACTACCGATAGAGGATACCATATATTACGATAGTTATCCTAATGTTCTTGTACTGTGTTTTGTTTCCTTGATGAAGTAGAGTAAGCTATGTAGTCATGTCAGGAGTGTATGTATGTGTGTGACGACTGGCCTCACAAACAGTGTTCGCAACTCAGCTGGTGTCGCATCGGCGAAAATGCTTCGCAATTAGCAATATGCTATAATTTGATTGCATAGCAGTCAGTTTGACCACAAAAATAAACAGCATACAGGTTTTCTACAATTCCTCCCCAAATTGCTACCCCCCCCCAAAAAACAAGGTCCCGCATATTTCAAACGCTGCTTACAAACGCAGTTTGATCTGGTTTCAGTTTATGAAGCTCATCCATGATAGTGTTCACCATGGGGATATATGCTCCCTATTGCTTTTTCAGTGATGGTCAGAAGGTCAATTTGAGGTCAGGTCTGGAAACTTGGTCGATCAAGCTAACAATTAGGTGTTATTTTTTGTCCGGGAATCACAAGGATGTATTGCTTTTGGTGTAGATGGATCCAATTTTGCTTCGTAAACATGATAACTCAGTCAAGGAAGGCAGATCATGTACAGAAAGCTTGAAGATCAAGTTGAATTTTGTGGTATAGCTTCTCTATGGGAGTGGGGGGTGGGGGCTACAAAAATCCTATGTTTTGTTTGAGGTAATTTTTGTTGAGGATGGAATATGGAAAAATCATTTATTTGGGCTATTTTCAGGTTATGAACATGATAACTGGAGAGGTAGAGCTCAGGCTTGATATGTTTCCCCCATGATGAATGTTTGCTTACCTTGTCAGGTACAAGAGGTCATTCACTGAGGGAAGTGAGGTTCATCCGAGGGCCAGAGTCTGAAAATCCTTGTACACAACAAAAACCAGGAATCATTGGTCTGATACCAGTAATAATAATGATAATGTCAATTTCTTCTATAGGCTTTACTACCGAAGGACTCAGAGTAGTTAATTGGTGGTGTTGAACTTCCTTGTCAAGAGAACAGGGAACTCTATGTACGTTATTGAGATTGAGTCTTTTCAGATGAGAAACAAACAAGAAATTGTATAGAAAAGGGACTCACATGATACTGTGATGTGCTTCCCATGATAAGTATACGAGTGTTGTTTTGGGTGGTCGTGAAAAGGCCAGCGGAAGTGGGGAAATCTGGTAAACACCAAAGCCAGATGCTTGTCAGATGCAAGTTTTACAGTGTTTGTCAAGATTGTGTAATTCATTGTGGCGAATGGGGATCATGTTAGAAATGAGCTGATACAATTTTCCATTTTTTCTTGTCTCTTCCAAAGTTTTAATCCGGTTTGTCCTAAGCAAAGAGGTGGCTAGGTTCAGCATCATCCTCACACCATTATGCCATATGGCTCGATTGTGGGCGTCCTCACCCCGTGTTGATTAGGTTAGCAGAATGAGTAGAATTCTCTTTGGTTTTTTGGCTGACTGCGGTCTATATCCTCTGTGGGCCTCACAGGTTTGGTGTAATAACCACAGGCCCACACATATTGTGTATCAAATATTTGTTAAGAGAATAGATATTTGAAACCCACATATTTTACTCACGGTCCCTACCTCCTAATGAATAATGGCGAAACCGGAGCGGGCTTTCTTGACATTGGTTCGAATTGAGGTGATCTACGACAGATAAAAGTATCAGATGTCAGGTAGGGTAGTCTTATCACCAGAGATATCCTGTCCACTCTTACGGCGCACATGATGTCAGATGAAACATTCTAGGCCAGTTAGTGATCTTGGACATGGACTTCCTGGAAAGATAACCAGCGATCTCACAGACCTACTTATTTTATAGCCTCCCAACCCCCATACCAGCTGGTACAAACACGCATACTATCTATCCTGTATGAGATCGAGTCAATTGGACGTCATCAAATCCCCAAGGAGGCTATGCCTTTCAATATACCCATAATGTCTTAAATACAATGCAATAAAATGAGATGCTTCAATTTGAGGCCCAGAGCACCCAATTGCCAGAGTTGTCAGGGCAGATTATTTGCATATATGAAAACACCACTAGTAGAATGACTGCATTCAGCGATCTGTTGAAAGATTTGGTCATCCTTGCCCTCGGGTGGTCTAAAAACTAGAACAGGATTATATATGCCATACCAATTAAAGTCAAAATGCCACATATGGAGTGAGCAATACACCCAGTGAAAATCTTCACAGAGAATGGACATGTCATTTTCCACAATTTCTTTCTATTTAGGCCAAACCTTGATAGATGCAGGCGATGTTTTCACTCCAAGCAGTTTATTTTCCCCCTCAGCCAGCCTCTGACGCTATGTATGATTCATTCTTCCCTATAACTCTAAAGCAATCTGGAATGAACTGCCAAAGACTGTTGTAAATAAGACTAGTTGTGCATCTTTAAAAATGCTGTTCTAAAATAACTTCTCTGACGATTAGCTGTCCACCCTATGTAAGTATACGCATCGTGTTATGCTTCCCCCTGAAGAAGACCTGAAGGTGCTTCAGCTGATTAAGGAAATCTTTAGTCGGAAATTGTAGAGGTTCCAGTTTTGGTGTGGAAGGATACCGGGGAATCTCGCCCACTCTTTTAGAAGAGTGCCCTGAGTAACGAGGCAGGGGCAAGAAGGTCCTGCTCATGGGATGCATTAACGTCTTATCCGACAGACAAGTTGGAGCTACTCGTTTCACCACTTTCCTCACTAGGACAGGAGCGGGGTGGAAATTGCTGCCACCTCCAGTTTAAGCTGGTCCTTGGAGTATTTGAGAGGTAGAAGAACCAAGAACCGAGACACTGAGGCAATCCGGCTTCTGGAATGAAGGGCCATGAATGTCCCCTAATGTGCCTAAGCCTCCTCTAACTGAAAAAGGTAACCAATGAATGAGCTAATCAGCTCATGTTGGAGTAAACAGCTGGTTCCAATTAGTAAGTGTCTTGCAGACTCTCAAGACGTCCCCTTCACTCCCACTGCTGCTAACGAAGGGTAAAAATATGAGTGGGTTATAGAAAAATATGCAAATTGGAATTATTGACCGTGAGTGACAACACCTTCACTTAAAACAGTGGTGGTAGCCAGGGGGGGGGGGGGGGGGGGGGGAGGAGTTTCCCCTGACAAACCGCGAGGGCAAATCGAAGGCAGAAATAGTACCAATGGTTCACAGTAGCTCAAACCCACATCTAAAATCCATGTGTAGTGAACTGTATGGCCTGTACAGATTCCTATAATGAAAGATTGACAAATTCTTCTTGAGATACAAACAAGCAATGCCCCAAGGAAGATCCTGATATAATTTTTCACCTTTCTGTAAGCAACTTTCATGGGAGAAAAACATTTTTAACAATTTCACATAATTATAATAGCTCGCAGGACCTCTCAAAGACATTGGACCTTGGCTTAGATTCCTATAGAAAGCCGCACATGTAACACTAGTTGATGATCACACTGACCACGAAACAATCCATGTTAAATCCAGTCAATTCTGCAGCGATGTGAGCATTCAGGGAGTTTGGGCAAAAACTTTTCACACGACTTGCCCATTACCCCCTCTAATGACTACTCTTGCCCCTGAAATTCCGAATGCCCCATAGGTACCACTAGCCATTAATGACATTGAAAGAGCATCTGGAAAATCCAACTTTATTTGTAGAAGGAGATAGGTACATTTCAGTTTTCACACAATGGCCAATTAAGGATTTTTTTTGGGTGGTCAAACGGTCACCCAGTCAGAAATATATTGTCCTCAACTTGGTCAACTTCCATCAAAGCAATAGTATTTAAAGGCCAAAAACAAGCAATTTGCATATTATCGTATCTACAATTTTACCAGAATTGCCTGCTTTACCTCTTTTAATGACTTAAAATTTCACCCTCAATTCCTGTGGGAACCGAAGGTACCACAAGTCAATATTACACTGGCAGGTATCATGTCAATCCGACTAATTTGCAGAAGTCTCATGGAGATTGTAGGTTTTTTGCAATTTTTCCACATAATAGCCTCTTTAATGCCATTTGACCTTGTCCTCTAGGTGATGGACAGGTCCACTCAGCAGTCAATAATTATTATGTCCAACTTTGGTGAACATCCATCGAAGCATGAGTGAGTATTCAAGGGCCAAAATAATGCAATTTGAACAGAATTGCCTGATACCCCTCTCGAATGACCTTTCCACCTTCCATTCCTGCAGGACGCATAGGTACCACTAGTCAAAAAATGATTTACACTGGTCATGTATCATGCAACGATACCCCATCAGTCAATAAATACTGTGACTAAGCTGCGGTCAAGATTCTCAAAGCACAAAGCATTTGTGGCCAAATTCGAAAGGTCACAGACTGGAGAGATAGATAGATGATAGTAGATATATTGTAGAATGACATGGACATCACACTAGCGGTTTGAGCTAGAAAATAGGAAATGAAGTCCAAGGAGAAGAGGACAAATTAGAAAAAATAAGTGGGGACCCCTGCCCCCCCCAAAAAAAAAATTAAATCAGTTGAGTTTGGAACTAATTGGATAATGCAAGAATAGGTGCCCATTGAGAGTCCAAGACAGTCCTCAACATCCGAGTCCAAGTCATGTCTGCTGAGTACTTGTGTCCTCAAGTTTCTATTACAACTTGGCATTTGCAGGCAGATATAACGGGTGTCGGTTAAAAACACATTATTGCAGTTAGTTGTTACACACTCCACCCCCCCCCCCCCCCCCCTCCACCCGCAACATAGTATATTGGAAGGTTGCCTAGCTCCCATCAAATTTCAATAGCTTTCACCTATTTTAGAGGTGAAGTCATCATCGAGAAAGTTCATACCACAGCCATGTGAATTGCAAAGCACAGTGGCAGAAGTATAATAAACTACTCACAACTCCCCCCCCCCCCCCCCCCACCAACTAGTATAATTGGGAATGTTGGCATCTCATCCACAATCAGAATTTTCAATAGCTTGCACCTATTTTAGAGGTAAGTCATCATCGAGAAAGTTCATACCACAGCCATGTGAATTGCAATGCAGCAGTGCAGAAACTACCTAATAAATATGCCCAACATCTAGGTCCTGCTTTGCCATCTGTTCTACTTCCCCTCTCCCTACCACCTTCAACTCCAAATCTAGAATCAACAGCTGTCTCTCACTACTCTTTCAACTCTTTTCTTCAATCGGCCTCGTCATAGGTTTTTGAACCTTCGCCCGTCTGCACCCGGGTAAAAATTTTCTTTTATATAGAACTCCACCTGATTCTACCTACCCTCACGAACTCTCACCATTTTGCAGACTATCATAAGTTTTTCAGACAGCGAGTTATCACTTTGAAGTATTTGTTTGCTGCATTGCAACAACATAAGCAATATTCTGTCGTCCCATCATGCCACCTCTGCTGACAGCTGTTTCGACAAGCGCAGTCCATTCAACCACTAATTGCACAATTCATGTTAAAAGTTCTGAATTTTTTAGTTCCTGCAAAGGAGCACCAAGTATTGTCTTAACGATTTTCACTCATGGGGAACAATGATAAGAAAGTCCTTCTGGGGGAGACAAGAGTACATGGATGGCCACTATGTTTTTTTTTTGTGTGGTGGGTGTGTGTGTGCAATGTCCAAGTCCATATCACATTTTACAGTGTAATTCCTACTTGATTTTTCTAAGAAGGGTATTGACTGGACTACTATACCAACACGAGTGAGCATGACATAGCATACAGGAAGTAGGCCTCCAGGCCAAAGCCTAACTTGCTGGTTCGACAAAATTATCCTGTTATCAGGCGTTTCATGTCCCCAGCCTCAATCATTTTTTTACTTTGATACACAGTAATGTTGAGATTGCAATCGGTGGTTTGCCCAAAACAAAGCTATGCATTTGTATTTCTGGCTGTCGCGCTGAATATTCCATACAATACTGGGTGGGGCTCCATGGGCATAGCCTGATGTTCAACATCTTGTGAAAAAAGGCCTATTAGTCTCTAGGCTCATACATGCGCTGTGAGTGATTGACAGCTACATCACATTATTCAAACCAACCCCTGCAGACATTTGTTGGAAATTATCGGACACATAACTTTGGGCAAACGTCCAATGTAATAAATTTAAGTCGGTTCAGACCCATTTTCCACAGTGTCACTTTGGCCTGCAATTTGCATGTATCATGAATTTTGGAGTCGGATGAAAATGACCTCTACAAGACAACGTGCTTGAATCTCGGAACTTTCTATCCAAAATTTGTTGGCACCCCAAATGTGTCCTAAATATGTGAACCCCCACAGTGGGGAAATAGATAACTATTTTTGGCAGTGCTGAATTTTAACTGCTTCGTTATCCCAACAATATTTATTCACTCTGGAACGGTAAACAAGCACACTTACAGGACAACTGATTTTTTGAACTGGGTCACTTTTTATCCATAGCAAATAATTTTCATTAATGAATAACAATAACAACACCACAATAGGCACGCTGAACTTTCTCTTGGTTAAGTTCGTTTCGATATATCTACAGGTCTCCTTCCATATTACACACTAAATGTACACACGTGCTTACAAGGAATATATAACTGCGTAATATTTACACAATCGTCAAAATATACAATAACCGAACATGAAATGAGATACCTTGATGAACGTACAAAAATTCATGATATGTTCCATGAGCAAATCTTCAATTAAATATATAGTACCAGACTGCCAGCAGAGAATAAGTTGGCATAATTATTTCCATAGCTGAAGCCATAAGAGAGATTCTGGTGTAATCACACAAACCCCTAACCTCATAGGAGAACCTGAATATGCCATAACAACCTAACAAAGCCCACAAGGAGATCCTGGAAGTAATGTAAAAAACCTAAAACCTTATAGTAAGACTCTGGATATAATGTAACAAACTAACCCCATAGTGAGTCCCTGGGTGAAATCCACAACCAGCTCCTTAGGGAGTCCCTGGACATAGTACAATAACTTAACCCCATAGTGAGATCGTGGATATGATAGTACAACCCTGACTCCACAATGAGACACTGGATATGATGTAACACTGTAACCTCATAGAGGTTACAGCCACCCGGGATATAATGTAACAAACATCCCATCCCCAGAGGAGACCCTGGATATAATGTAACACCCTAACCCCCATGAAGATATGTAACAACACATCACCCCAGATATAATGTATAGGCTACCATCAAAACACCCTAAACCCTTGAAACTAGGATATAATGTAACAAACACCCCAACCCCAACCCCAACCCCACCCCAACCCCATAGTGAGACTTTGGATATGTTGTAACAACACCCTAACCCCCATGAAGATATGTAACAACACATCACCCCATTATAAGTATAAGCTAACCCCATCACACAACCCTAAACCCTTAGGAAACCTAGGATATAATGTAACAAACACCCCAACCCCAACCCCAACCCCATAGTGAGACTTTGGATATGTTGTAACACCCTAACCCCCATGAAGATATGTAACAACACATCACCCCAGATATAAGGTATAAGGCTAACCCCATCAAAATACCCTGGTACAAATCCTAACCCTTAGTGAAACCTAGGATATAATGTAACAAACACCCTAACCCCATAGTGAGACTTTGGATATGTTGTAACAACCCAAACCCCTAAGTCAGAGGCTAGAAAGATCCTGCCAATATCCTCGATAATACCTGTGTGATTTACCAAAACGTATGACCATCCTGAAACTCTTCCAATGCAAACAAACCCATTCACACACGCCACCAAAGATATGACTGAAAGATTAACTTCTAATCTCTACAGATTTCTTCTTATATAGTCAGTACATATTTTCTAGGTATGTGAATTTATGATATATTTTATATACAATACACTAATCCTTATAGTACTGGAAATGTTTTAGGATACTGGCATTCAAACAACACTTTGCATAGCTTGGAACAAATTTGTGACAAATTTTGTTCATGGACTGCTAGTCATCGTGTAAATTATATTTTGTTCATGGACTGCTAGTCATCGTGTAAATTATAAACTTAGTTGAACACATCACACACGTTCACATCAAACAACAGCTTGCATTGTCAAGAAAACTGGTGAAAAAGTGGAAAATACGTTCAGGCTATGGTACATACAGAATTATAATTTTATTAACTACATTTGAAATAACTCTTCTATAGCTGAAAACAGACCATATCGTAGTGGGCTTACTGTTTTAAACGAAAAGGTATATATCTACATTGACATTCCCTAATATGGTAATACTGACCGCTGCTATAGCAATAAATCTTCTCTTTACCCCTTCCCTCTAGATACCGATAAGAAATGCGCGCCCGTCGCGGGAGGGTCGAACCGCACCCAAACAAGCACATGGCGGGCAGTAGTGCCACATAGGCAACACAGGTGTTTCACACATCAGTGATAGGGGACATGTAGGCTAATGATCGGTGATATGTGTAACAACACCCAACACTGAAGTAATACAAATAATCTCCTTGGGACACCTTGCAAAGTCAATTGGATAGATAAACATTAGGAACATTCTTTTTCCCACAACCTCTTCATGAACAGTGTTTTCTCCAAACCCTAAGAGGGTGGGGGTCAAATACTTTTATGATACACACTATTTTTTAGCTTTGTTCAAAATTCTCCTCTGAATTACAGCTTTGCGCGAGGTCCGAAGTGGGTTGGGCTTTTTTCTGGTGGTTGGGGAGCAAAGTGGTGAAGCATCAGCCTTCCACCCAGGAGGCCAGGGTTTAAATCGGGTCGGGTCGTACCAAAGACTTCAAAAAATATGGTTAGGTAGTTTTCTTCTGCTTGGCATCAGCAGAGAGACAGGGACAGGAAAGCATGTGGGGTAAGCAATCCAAAAAAAGTTGCGTCAGCAAGCAACCACCTCTTCCTTCACATAAAGTTACCCAAAGAGACGTTGCGTGTTCGTGTACCTGGTGAAAGTTTCGCAGCTGTCAAGGGAGATGTATCCAGGTCTGCACCTTGGCTGGACACCGTATAAGTAGGGTCCTTTGTACAGCAAGTGTTCAATGAAAAGCCTTTATATGCTGACATAAATTTTCAAAAAGGTAAACCCCACTGATACTCGGGGTCATAGCCTGAAGGAATTAGGTCAGTCTCCACCTTAGGTCAAATGTCTGAATTTTTGTTTACATTCTTCAATGTACTAAAACAGAATTTACCCAGGCATATTTACATGGCCACCGTGCTTTCACCCTTTGTAGGTCTTCTGTCGTACAACCTCATCCTACCTCCTACTTCTTACAGGCTAGAGCTGATATGTCTGGCGACTTCTGCCTCGCAGGAAGGGCTGACTCATTTTACAGCAGAATTATGAATGACACATCACAACGTTTTCCCTACGGAAATACGGCTCATTTCCTCTGACCTCAATCCCGCAAAAATCCCAGATGTTGGATCTCATTGGAAGGATGTGAAATCTTGATCAGCAGGGGGGCACTGGGGGGTAGGGGGCAGATGTGCTGTATAGATTGGGAATCAATGACACCCCAAACATGCCCCCTCTCATCATCGGAAAATGTTCAACAAAAACACCAAGGGACTACCTTTCAGAACTTGAAAATATGTTTGTAAGGAACACAGCTGTCACACAACACCTGAGCAACTCTGCCTCATCCCTGAACGCACATCATTGTCCTCACACGAAACTACCTGTCTCCCTCTCTCACACACACACACACACACACACACACACACAGACAGACACATACAAAAACACCCACTAGTCAGTTGCCCATGCAAACTGAGGTTGACGATGTTTGTTTCTCTCTCTATTGTTATAGAAAAGTCAACGGTCCATCAAACACTTTTCTGCCAAGGTCCAAAAATTGTTTGGTCTAACACAATACACTACATGCACACACATGCACACATGGCAGTATTATAAAGCTCGATTATTTCAAGCATTTACACCTGAAATGGATGGAAAGAAAGTATGAATACAATGAACTCTTAATTTAGATGAAAACAGGGCAGGGAACGACTCTTCATTACTACATTGGCTGCACTAGAACAAAGCACAGAATATACTTGGATAAGCAAGCCCAGACCTCACTCAACAACTAATTTTTAACATTGTGAAATGTGAAAAATTAAAATGAATGCACAAATGGTGCACATCAGACACATTATGTGCCCCCACTCACCCATTCCCTCTCAGGACCACCGAAGGTAGACCAGATTATAAGTTCATGGGAACCCAAACATACCTTGATTCCACGAGTGTAGGACTAAGGCTTCGAACGTGCAATTGTACATCACCCAGTCCTATATGAAGATAAGTTTAACATTTGCCACAGCTATTGGCAACCGCCAGTTTCTGGCAACAGCAATATTCATAGAGTGGAAAGCAAGTGCGATGAGCTGGGAAGGACATCGCTACTGTAATTCTCAGAATCACCTGACAACAGAGTCTCTTCAATGTATCATTCACCAATTGATTGTAAAAGTATACTAGACATTTGTATGTACAGCAAGGTGATACTTCTACGCTAAATTCTGAAATTTCAGTAATTGACATAGATGGGATGAACAGCAATTGAAAAGGATTCAATTTTGTAATATCGATCACCACTGCTTGAACCAATCATCTGTCAGTTTTGGGGACATCCATGAACCAATCATCTTTCAGTTTTGAGGACATCATTGAACGAATCATCTGTCAGTTTTGGGGACATCCTTGAACCAATCATCTTTCAGTTTTGAGGACATTCTTGAACCAGTCATCTTTCAGTTTTGGGGACATCCATGAACCAATCATCTTCCAGTTTGGGGACATCCTTGAACCAATCATCTTCCAGTTGTGGGGACATCCTTGAACCAATCATCTTTCAGTTTTGGGGACATCCTTGAACCAATCATCTGTCAGTTTTGGGGACATCAAGGTGTGATTCTTCCTCTCATCCTTCTGATGGGATTTTACTACCAGATGCCTCCAGTTTCCTCGGTGGCTTCGGTAGTTCAGTCTTGTTTTCCTCTTTCGGTAGGGGCAGCAGTCGCTCAGACAGAGGCAGACCTCCAGTCTCTGGGCATCAAAGAGGTCTATCTGGAGCTTCTCGTGGTCTGGGGACAGAGCCCGGCGAAGCAGCGGTGAGGGAGGGGTCTCGTAGTTCCTGCGGACCGAGAGTTTTGATTTGTTCTTGAGGGGTGCGTCATGGTGGGGCTGGCCATGCTCTTTGTGGTGAAGGTCTGGGTGGTATGTGAGCTCCCAGGGGAGTGACCAAATGTGGGTTCACAGCCAGTGAATGTGCTTCGCGATCGGAGAGGAGGGTACGGGGGAGGAACTCTGCCTGGCCAGGGGTGAGAGAGGGGTTTGACCGAGGGACTTCCGCCGGTTGCTGGTCAGCGGAAAAACGGGTATGGCTGCTTGTGGGACAGTCCCTGGAGGGAGATGGTCTTGACCCGGACTGGTTGTGGGAGGCGGGGGAGTTGGACAGCTGGAACATGGCGAACTGCTCTGCGATGACCCACACTGGTGTGCTCGATATGAATGCCTGGGGCATCTTAATCATTGGCGGTGATCTTGCGAGACTTACCTGTGTGGGAGAGAGTGGTTCTGAAGGGAGGGTGATCTGCGAAGAGAAGACTTCCCTTTAGCCAGGGGCGAGGTTGGTCCACGGGCCGCTTCAGGCTACTTCTCCTAATGATGGACTTGCGTCGTTTCTCGACCATTTCCTTGCGTCGTTTCTTCTTTCTTACGTCGGGCCATTTTGCTGGTGGCGAGGTTGCGCTTCTTGCCCCCACTCTTATATGGTTGTACTCTCCAGGGGTACTGAGCGTAGATCACTGTTTTTGTTTGGCCATACGGAGCTCCCACCACTGTCCCGGTGTAATCAATCCCTCGATCGCGGTGTTGTTGATGTGTGTCAGTAGGTCACCGGGGGACATGCCGCCACAGCTGCGGGCGATTGGGCTCCTACGGGCTGCAGGGAGAACACAGAATAATAATGTTACGTAGACAAAAAGCTAGAAATGGTGGAAGAATGGTAGAGTGGTATTCACTGACTCCCTTCTCCTATGCATTCAAACATCCTGTTTCAATGTCAAAGTTTTTCCCTTGGTGTCTGTACTCCGTCAGTTACTAATAAGCAAGGTGGTTGCTCTTCAGTTCTGTGTAATGCAGGGTGAATTTTCTGGAGTCCTGGTTATGAGATATTTACAATAATTTTTGGTTGGTCAGCTGTGAGCAGTCACGTTGACTCGAATCTCTGCTCCTCTACATTCCAAAAGTTGTCGGCACCTGTATTATTATTACACCGACCACCCTTTTGGAGGGGAGTGAACTGGCAGTCCCAGGAGCAGGTTTTGGATTGGTTACGCCCCTGCCTTGATATCACTAGTCGAGAAGAGAAGGGGAAAATGACGCTGGTGCTCATCAACGATCAACATGCCCGGGTAGGTTAGGTGAGCCTTACTCGGCTACTGAACCCGTATGTAGGAATCCTGAACAAAATCAAAACACTCAAGTTCCATTTCGGGAAAGGCTTCATCTCTGGGGGAACAATAATCAATCTTGATGCCTCTTGATTTTTTCAAGGCAGGGATCCAATCATTTTCTTGATTGATGCCTTAAGGAGAAATACCTGGTTTATACCTAATAACATGAAAATGATAAATACTTAATAAAATTAGACAAACTTGACTGTGTGAGCACAAAGAATTTTATTGACTAAAAGTTTTGGCCTGCTGGAACTCACAGTAACAAGGTGGTGGAGGGTGAGAGGCCGATGCTCCAACGGTACACTAGGATGGCCTTCATGTAGAAGCCAAGCTATTATTCGTGGGGGTCTTCTTGATGAATATGGGTGCCTTCAGTGTGGTCCGATTAGAGGGGGACGTGGGGGTCCCCGAAGGAGTGGCCATCGCGAGAGCTGGTGCTAGACTCGCCAGGTGAGTTTCAGCGGTGAAGGGACATGAAGCTCTTCTGAAAGCAAGGGAAAAATATCATAGAGGTTTGGAGAGGTTGGCAGAGGGGAGGAATCTTCCCAAAGGTGGTCGGGCATGTGGATAGAGGGGTGAGGAATGAGTTCGTGGCAGACTAGTCAGGCTTTGATGATTAGATTGACCCAAAGGAAATTATACGGCAAACAGAACTGCGGCCCAGGGCTGGGTGCTTTGTTCTTAGGGTATAATCCCTCTGACCAAGGGGATTAATGTCAACAAAATGTATCCTCATGCGTAATGGAAATTGAATGAAATCACCGTTATGTCTTTTGTTTCTAATCCCTTTTCCATTGTTATGTCTTTTGTTTCTAATCCCTTTTCCATATCTTGTGAGACTCTCCGACATATTTTTTTTTTTTCCTGGGATGTTACGATGGGGGTCATGGCTTTGAAACCCTTATCTCACGTCTTACCTTGTGGGATGAGGAGAGACAACCCAGAAGCGGACTGGTTGAGACCTGTCGTTCAGTTTTGAAACCCTCCTTGGAGCTGTCCTTAGAAGATCAGATCCCCCCCATTGAGTCCCAGCCTCCTAGGACTCCCCTGATAAAGTCATCAGACTAAAGCCTCCCTCACGTCTTACCTTGTGGGATGACGAGTGACAGCCCAGAAGAGGAAGCAGACTTGACGACTGGTCGGGACTGACGTTCAGCTTTGAGACCCTCCTTGGGGCTGCCCTTAGACGACGACCCTTGGAGTCCTGGGATTCCACTGACGAGGCCATCGACTGTCCTGTCCTCGAGGGATAATAGAGAAGCGTGGAATCATCACGAAGAAAGTCTGCCAACTGGCGCGACCGTGGCGAGACTTCTCTGCTGCTGGAAGCCACTGGGGAGGGGGGAGCTAGTGCTGAGTCTATCTGCTTCGAGTTGGCTCTGAAAAAGAGAAAGGAAGGGCTCAATATGGACTCTTTGGTTTGGAATGGTGGAACCTCTGCAGCTTGGACTCCTTTCCAAATATTTTTTAGGGTAATGAACTGTTGATGAGGTCAAGCCAGTTCAAGGAATATTGTGGTGGTTGTGGCTTTTTATAGCCATATTGTTTGTCATCTTTGTCGGGGCCGTAGGCATATTGTGCTACTTGTCCCTTCTTGGCAGCCATAGTTTTGTGGTATCGCAGAATTGATTCTCTTACTGTACTCTTATTGAAATCCTATTGCCATATGTAAACTGGAATTTTATCCCTTGTCAGAAGAATGTACTTTGGCTAGGAGCTGTGGTTAGTTGCATCACTACATTCGGGCCTTAGTTAATGGGCCATGGGGTCCTGCAATGACAGGAATTTCTCTTGATGTTTAAAGAATACTGAGAGTGATTAATCACTCTATCCCCAGCTGAATTAGATGCACATTCACCTCACAAAAAGCTTGACCCCCTCCTTCTCTATTAAGAAAGACACACACGCGAGCCTCTTGCAGAATACCACAAAAGTTGTAGGCGGCAAATTCAAACCGAATTGTTATTTTCTTACTTGTCTCTACTTGGGCTATAATAGGATCTCTGGTGGCTGATAGTCAGCAGTAGCTTCTCCTGATCTTTGGTGAGGTAGAGGAGGAGGCTTCGCTCATTGGGAGAGAGGCCTTGGGGGGTTTAAAAAAAAGGAAAAAAATAACGCTCCGCTCCTCTCAGAGTCACTGAATGAATGTGACACACGCTGCTGTATGATCGGCTGACGGGAGGCGAGTCACGTCGAGAATTGCCAAATTCTGGTAGGGTACTCATCCTCGTCCGAGTCAACTTCATGATTGTATCGGTCTGAACGTTGCTGAGGAGAGAAGGGGGGGGGGCGATATTGTCATCGTTCAGCTGTCCGGGCACCGCTACACTATTGGGCATGCTGTCGTGATCAACTCAAGCTACTGGACGTGACCAAGTAATCCATCCACCTTCTGCTCTACAGGGCAAGTATTTCATTTAAACCGAATTTTCACAGATATTTTGTCTCTACATCTCTACACCATGACCACCCACCAACACTCCCCCGCCATGTGGTTATGAAAAATACCACCCTGCACTTCCCACAGCGAACATTGTATATATACTACTAGACTTGACCTCACTTGCGAGCCTTGTATAACCAGCCATCGCCTCATCACAGCGAGCATTTAACACTGGACATTACAGCAAGCATTGTATACCATACACGCCTCATCACATCAAGCATTGTATACCAATATCACCATCAAGCATGTATACCAGACTTTTCGACTGCATCACAGGCAAGCATTGTATAATACCAGAACATTGACTCATCCAACAATCATATGGTACGCAACATCCGCCGCATCACCAGCGAGCATTGTCTACGCAGACTTGACTCATCACAACAAACAAGCATTGTAAACCAGACATCACAGTAAGCATTGACTCATCACAACAAGCATTGTATACTAGGCATTGACTCATCACAGCAAGTATTGTATATCAGACATTGAAAATCTCCAGTGAAAAACCATGGCAGAGTAGTGCCTACTCAGAACTACATTTGTTTGTTTTTTCAGGAATTTATTGAAGAAGAGTTGCATTTTGTGAGCATATCATTACTAGTTCATAGTAGTTGAGTAGTTCTTTGAAGTGTCAAGTAGTTCAGCTGCAGTAGTGTTCATTTGCAGTCCTCTGTTCATTTTTACTTTCAGGGCTAGCAACAAGTTTGACTTGCCTTTTTTTTACCTCAACCAAAAGTATTTTGAGCTTTTATTACCTTTGATGTCCCTCAAACAGACTTCCATGAACAACCAGAACAATTCAGTCTCATGCGTGTTGTCATGGTTACTAATCAGTGCTTCCCTAGAGGTGATGAGGGCCTCAAAAGCCCTCATTCCCCTGATTCAATCCAGTTCCCCCTCAATCCAATTGTCAAATATAACTCACTTGGGGCTGTCACTTTAGGTTTTGTGCAGGGATAGATTCCTACCGTGGGACTGCCCTCGGGGACAAATAGCAGTTTTCTGAGAAAAGTCATGATCCAGGAGGGGTGAACGAGAGAGCACTTAAAACGCAAGTATTGCGGTGTCATGGACATTTCAAGGACAAAGGCGAGAGTGCCTCTATGTAACTGAATATGTTGCAGTATCTGATTAGATCTGCTACATAGATGAGTTCTACATGGACATTGGAGTAGCTCCTGACGTGCCTTGCTTGTATGGCCGCGGGGGCCGAGTTATATATTTATCATATGTGACTGATTCACTTGAGTTTATTGTGGAGTAGCACAGCAATTAGCAAAGTGGAGCTTCCTGGACCAAGCTGTATCAGGTGCATCCGATAGTGTTTCTGCAGATGTAACTGCAGATGAATACATCAGCATCTGACAGCTGACGCTTTGCATTGCAAAATACTCTACAGACGAGCAGGATTGCTACAACACCGTTGGACCTGCATATCATTCAGTTTGTACACAAAACTATAACCAGCATCATGATATACTGAAACATCTCTGGAATAACTTCACGAATTGCTAGACGGGTGTTTGGCACTCTATGAAATGCTGAACAGAATCCATAGGGTTCGACCATGATATGTATGACTGCCGTTGTGATTTTGCCTAGCTATATGAGTGAGAAGATTGATCTGCAATAAAGGTCCAGGGTCTCCTGGGATACTTATTGAGCTCCTGTAGTATCAATTATTGAATCATCTGACCTTACAGCATATTTGCAAACCTCTGGAGCTGGTCAGGTTCACTCCCTTTCCCACCATATTCTTTCCGATGTCTTCTAAGCAAATGGCACAAGGACCTAGGTTATGACTCATCTGGAAGACAGGTCTGTTTTTTTTTCAATAGTCAGGAAACACTGCAGGGTTTTTCCCCCAGAGCCAGAAAAAGGGATACTATCAACCACTCCTGCCACCCCCTCCCAACAAAGATTACTAACTACTTACTGTCAAAGTAGCTAGTGTCGTCCTCTGCCTCCAGCTGGGGGATGAACTCCGCTTTTTGTCTCAGTAAGCCGGTCCAGTCGATACCGTTGAAGTATGGGTGACCTTTGACCTCCTGGCTGCCCCCTGTCCCGAGCCTGTTCATCGGGTCCTCCACGAGGAGACTGGTGATGAGGTGAACTGCATCATCCTGTAGGGCATCGTCCCCATCAGGCCATTCTATTTCAACTACAGGGGAAAAAGATCACATTGAAGATGGCTTTTTTTTTTGGGGGGGGGGGGGAGGGGAGGCATACTGACAATAAACTGATGCGATTGAGTCTCAACATTAGTAGGAATGCTCTTTACCAGTTATGGCTATGAAAGTAGCTGGATGTGCATTTATATAGTCATCTGGTCAGATTGCAGAATACCCAACAGCATCTCTATAGACTGACCGTTTTCAGAACTACTCCCCTTCTATTGACCACCAGTCAACCAGCTTGTCATAAAGCACCTCACCTATTACCAACAATCGACCGGTTTGCCATGATGAGCACCAGACCAGCCGTAAAGAACCACGCCCAGTGACCAAAAGTAATCGGTCTTGCCATGAGGACCACAACCTATTGACCCCTAGTCAACTGATGGCGTGAGGCCCTGTCGGAAGAACCACCCCAGGGGCAGATACTAAGATCCCATTAATCTGTGGACTTACCATACATAGCCTTAGCAAACAATTCATTACTGACCACCAGTCAACCGGTTTGCCGTTGCCCTGTCGGAGTATACCCGCAGTGACAATGTACTGAGGCTTTCCACAAATCTGTTATCTTACCATTAATAGCTTGAGTGAACAATTCATCAGGTGTCTCCCCAAAGAATGGTGGACAGCCAACCAGGAACTCATAAAGCACCACGCCCATTGACCACTGGTTCGCCATAGCCCTGGCGGCGTATACCCCTCAGTGACAATGTATTACCGCTTTCCACTAATCTGTTAACTTACCATTAATAGCTTGAGTGAACAATTCATCAGTTGTCTCGCCGAAGAACGGCGGACAGCCAACAAGGAACTCCTAGAGCACCACGCCCATTGACCACCAGTCTACCAGTTTGCCATTGCATTGCCCTGTCGGAGTATACCATCAGTAACAAAGTACTGAGGTTTTTCACAAATCAATTAACTTACCATTGATAGCTTGAGTGAACAATTCATTCAGGTTGTCTCGCCGAAGAACGGCGGACAGCCAACAAGGAACTCCTAGAGCACCACGCCCATTGACCACCAGGCTACCGGTCTGCCATTGCATTGTGTTGTCGGAGTACCCTCGTGACAACGTTACTAAGGCTTTCCAGAAATCCTTTAACTTACCATTGATAGCTTGAGTGAACAATTCATCAGTTGTCTCGCCGAAGAACGGCGGACAGCCAACAAGGAACTCCTAGAGCACCACGCCCATCGACCACCAGTCAACCGGTTTGCCGTAGCCCTGGCGGAGTATCACCTCCGGGGCGATGTACTGGGGAGAGTAGTCCCCAAAATCTGTTGGTCCTGAACTGTTTGGTTTGTCTCTGTCTACAATGCTCTCGTAGAAGTTGGTGGTCACTGCGGGCAGAGGACAATCATATAGATGGAGGATCAATTCATACAGCCTTACATAACAGGATGAGGAAAGACGGATACAGAGCTCTGATCACCAAAATTGAATGACATATTGTGGCTCTCCATTCATTAGCCTTCATGGAATGTACAGCATCAGTTTCAGATATTGGAGAATGGATTAGCTCGATCAGCAGAGCTCCACTGTGGGAATGACAGATTGTGAGGCAACTGTTTGTTTCCCAGCAAATCTTTACACAAGCAGATAACTGGGGGACGATAAGAATCTGAGCAGGAGTTGCTGCAACATACAATCCAGACCGTGGGACATAAGAAAACAGGAGTGAGGAGAATATATGGAGAAATGTGTAAGGTTCATAAAACCAAAGGGATTAGAATGAAGCGATCCCACACGATTTTACCGAATGGTGTGGAACCAATGGTAGAGCTGCACTCTCACCCCGAGACGGGGGTTCGCTCCCGGTGGGGCATACCAAAGACTTTAAAAATGGAACCTGTGCCTTCTCGCTGGGCACTCAACACAAGGGATTGGAGCAGGGACAAATGAGAGGTAGGCCGATGCAAGTTCAGAGGTAGGCAATTATGCAAGTTGCCGTCTGAGTGTGATCACTTCCCCCCGCATTAAGGGTACCGCTAAAGCGGCATTGCAGATTCCGTGTATCTGGTGAGGAATTCACAGCTAACAATAGAAGCAGTCTACAAGGTCTGCATCCTTTGCTGGGCTTGTGAATAGGTTTGATCCTCGGATCAGAAAGTAGGACCATAAAAAATAAAGTAGAAAGTGGTACTTAAGGCTCATATGCCACTTTGAACCCAAAGTTCTGTGGTTTGATGTGCCCAGTTGAGGTAATCAGCAAACTGAAAGAGAATAGAGAAATCACATTAGACCTGTTCAGAAGAGATTTCAAATCGTCAAACAATGGGGTAACAGTATGCGGTTTATGTTTGTTTCCCTTTTATCGAGATGGGATGGATGCTCGAGGAAAGGTTGTACCCATTTGAATGAAGTCATTTGAGGTAGCGTAGCTTATACAGGACAACTTCATAATTTTAGTGATTCAGCAGATAGTGTGAGCAAAGATGACAAAGTTAGGGACTGTCGCTGATCACAGGATGTGGGAAGAAAGGTGTTTTTCTAGGGAATGGAAGGGAATTTGTTATATGACAATTGTGAAATTAAATATATATACTCTGATATATTCTTCCCTTAGATAGCAATTGAGCCCGAGGGGCCAGCTGGAGCTGGGCTTTATGTTTCCATACAGTAGCACGGAAAGACCCCCCCCCCCCCCCCCCCCCCCACACCTCACCATGCCCGAGGGATTGTGCATTATGATGTACTTACTTGTCAGGTTTGATATCTCTGTGTACAATGCCATAACTGTGAAGATACTCCACAGCTAATACAGCTCTGCAAAAATATAACCTGTTAAAAGGAATAGATATGTCATTGATTGGGAAGATAGATACTGTATTTATTGTCCATGTTCAGCAAAGCGAAACAGAAATTGGTTTCTGCCAAACAGAAGATGATACAAAAAAAAAAAAAGCATACAGGTAAAAGAAGATACGTACAACACAACATATGCTAGCTATGGCGTAATTCATAGGAGGTAGATAAATGTGAAGCCTTTAGCAAGGAAGAAAGGAAGTACAAAATCTGCAAGTTCTAGTAATTGGAACCTGGATCTCAATACTAGTGTATTGCTATGTGAAGATTATAGAAGGGGCGGGTCGATCTCTCATAAGTTTAATCAACTTTCCTGTAGTAAGCGTCCCTCATCGATAGAGCTGAGCAATGACAGGCTATACCGATGCGCATTCTGCAGATTTCGGATTTCCTCCAAGTCTACTCTATGTTTCTTTAGCATGCTACCAGAAACAAATGATGCAGAATGTGAGAATCTTGGGGAATGGTCTGGTAGATTCATTTTACAACTGCAAAGTGTCACCATGATTGTTTTAGTTTTCTGAGTCATTGGCAAGCTTTACTGATTAATGCTTGTAATTCGGGCCATTCCAATGAATCGTTATCACTATGAAGAAAAGGAGAAACAATTTCAATTTCAGTTCTCAGTTGAGTTTTGGAGCCGTCTTTCTTGGTTCTTGCTAATATCAAGACATCAGTTCTTCTATCTATGTTTGCTGGTACCATCCAGTCTTGATAGCCAGCACATGTCCTGCCCAACCAGCACCTGTCTTGTCAGCTGGCACAGAAATATCCAACTCCTAATTGTCCCTCTAGGAACAGACAGTAATGTCATTAATTGATAAAAAAAAATTGACCAGTTGGAAAACCAAAATTGATTAATATTACCCTGTAAGACATATCATTGCAAAGCATCACAGTCAATTCCTTCCATTACCTCTCATGACATAGAGACCCAAAATCTGAGTCCACTCCATCCATCAGAGGACAATCATGAGCCTTGAAGAGACACAAACCTAGAGACCAGGGATCAGCGATCACTTTTCAATCCCCCCCGCTCATCATGTGGGAATGTATGCTGGTTATCCCCTGGTCACAGTGAACTCTGGAGATATTCCACCAGTTGATGTATGGAGGTTTCAACAGTTGTTTGACCCAAAAAGCAGCTCTTGGATTGCTGGAACCCACAATTCCTGGAAATTCCAACAAGTCCCAATGCAGGCAAGTCAGTCCTGGGTCTCACTTCACTTAGAGGTCCTACCTTCTTAGGTCTCTCACATCACTGGGTCAAAACGAAATCTCCCATGAAGCCTCCAAATGAGTGAAAAGTCATGGTTGCCCACACATCATGCGCCTATCTGGCATTGTAGACCATTCTAGAAGTTGTCAGACCTATGCCTTAATTCCATTAATGTGAATTATAGCGGCTCTCCGGCAAGTCTTAAGCTCTCAATAATCAATCACTAGTTAAAGAGTTCCATTGTCTGATGGTTGAATCACAGCTCTGTAATGAGGCAAATTCACTGATAATGACGTTCCACCTTCAAGCACTCTCTAACAAAAAACCTATCCCGCCATGTCATCAGTGAAGGGTCCGACATTCTTCAACAACGTTGCAACATCACCCCCCTCTACGTACTCCATGACTAGACAGAGATGTTTCTGGGCAACAACAGTAAAAAAAATGTTATATTGAAAATAATACCAACTTTCAGCAAAAAAGCGAGGTCAATTTCTGGAGAAATCATGTCACAAACTTTACAATCGAAGGTGCACACAACATCACACACACAAATATGACCACTAGGTATCGTCTGCTGAACACATAGGTTCTCTTCTGAACAGAGTCCAGGAGAGACAAAAGGGACTGCTGTCCTCGCGGTGCCTCTTTACCACGGCTTCAATTTACAGTTTGGCTAAAAAAAACACTAGCCTCGGCCCTGAAATTGGGGGCACCCTCGACCCTCATTATACCCAGCGCGGGTATTCAAACGGTCACCCCCTGCGGCTATTGCGCCCGAGCAACATGTATTACAGTACATGGCCCCTGGAAACTTCAATGATGGGGGAGCCCGCTCATCAAGTATCATCAACAAAATTTCGGCAGATAAAATTACTAGTTCAAAGCATGACTGGCACTCAGCCAAGGACATAGAGGGACAAGGAATAGAATCAAGGGGGTTTTGTAGCTCCTTTTACCCAGTGCCAGTATTGCATGTTACACGCCATCAAGCCCCGATTGATGCCAATTTCAAGCTTTTGTGGAAAGTCTGCCCAACCTTCAAGTAAAATAGGGATGCCTGACTGATTCGGTAATGAGCTGCGGGGCGAGGGAGCTGAACGGAGCAAACCTGGCCAGGGTGATGAGCCGTTGCAGTAATTGTAGTGACAATGAGAAACGATAGAAACGATTAGAGGTGAGAGCAAATAGTCATTGGTGATAAGTAGTGGAAATAAGTAATAATTAGTCCCAATAACAAATAATGAATGGCAATTACTGGCAGGTCATAATACTAGTATAGTAACAGTAGAGAGTAGCTTGCAGGATATTATCAATCATGTCTCATATCTGGCAGCATTTATGAAGACACATTTGCACGTATGTTACAGAATTTCTCTTTTTTTATTCCTAGAAATGTTTTTTGTGTTGTTGAATGAGTCAGGGAGAATTCAATGCATGAGTTAGGAGTCATGATGCAACTTGTTATATTATTTTGACTAACTGATTTGACTTGCAATGATGTGCGAAGACACAGCTGAAGTACAAAGCTATTTACACCAGTGCCCCATGGAGTATTGCACGGGGTAGAGAGGCAGGAGGGGGAGTGGCGAAGTGTTAGGAGCCACAAACCACTGCCGTCTGCCCTGCTGTCGGCTATTGCCTGGAAACACGGGCAAGAGGCAGCGGTAAACTGCAGGCCGCAGACAATCATTATAATCAATGACCAGATCTATTATGGTGGGCATTATGAACCCAATCCAATTAACAACAGCAATAACAATGTTGTAATAGTAAGAGGAACCCCATGCAGGTCTTGTTTCTTTCAAATGTGGAGAACTACTACTGGTGTACCTTTTAACAGAGGAGGATACAGTTGGCTGGAGTACTGACACACAAGTAGTGCCGGGTTGCCAATTTGATATCTTCATTCAGAGGAAAATGAAATGCACATGAAAAAATGTCAAGATTAATTCCATAGAGCCCCATTATCCATGCCATTAGCAATCCAGATATAGTAGTCCTGGTGCAAAGGCTCAATGCAAGTCACACCTGCATAATTCCTTTTACTGGTCTTTCCAATTTCAAATAATTCATGGCAGTTCCCTATGATGAGTAATGTCACTTGTTTGGAGCAGTCATTATTATAAATAATGACCATATCTGTTTATCTAGGTACCATAAACAACCAGCCCAGATAACACAGCAAGATAAACACTGTAGTAGCAGGGGCACCACTTCCCTCGTGTCCATGTGGAGCACTAGACTAGAGAAATGCAAGAAAATGCAAAGTTTTCTTTTCAACAGAATTTGCTGTGGGGCCTGAGCCAATTATCCATGCACAAACAATCCAGATACGAATTGTTTATATCAAATAGATTGGAATACACATCTCTGTTTATCGTAGTCTGCCAAATTTCAATTTGAAGGATTGATGACAAATGTTATTCACTGAAGCACGATGCCCTTCTCACCTGTCACGGAAATTAAGCTGTTACAAACAACGGCCGAGTCTTTTTAGGCTAGTATCATAAATAACCAATGCTATGACTAATACCAACATTGTAATTGAAGGGTCCCACTATTTTCCCCCCAGTTGGATTGGATATAATATGCAAGAAGGAAAAAGTACCTTTTATACTGTCATGGGAGTGAATAAGTTGAGAAGTCTATTCTCCATGCCACCACTAGCCAATGGCCCAGCTATATAAACCACTAAGAAATATTTTGACGTCACAGCTACATTAAGCATATCTGAATTTTGACTGCTCAGTTATATTTAGTATTTAGCATTGTTTGACGGCTCAGCCACATTAGCATTGTTTGGAGGGCTCAGTCTAATCTAGTATTTAGAAATGTTTTTACGGTTCTACTACAATGTTTGGATGTCCCAGCTACATTTTGCATTTACAATCTTTTCTTTGTCTCAGCTATATTGAGCAAAGTTTTGATGTCTGCTACATTTAACAATGTTTTTATTTTTCAGCTACATTCACACATGTCTTGAAATCTCAGCTACATTGAACAATGTTCTGATTTCTCAGCTGCATTTAGCGATGTTTCAATGTCTCACCTACACTTACAATATTTTGCCGCCTCAGCTACACTTAGCAAAGTGTTGACGGCTCATTAACATTTGGCATTTAGGAATGTTTCGATGTCTCAGCTACATTCAGCATTTAGAATTCAGCTACATTTAGCAATGAAAAATGTTTCGATGTCTCTAACCGTCTGGTTATTGAGCAACACCCATAGCAATTTCCCCCAGGTGCGGAGCAGTGATAATCCGGACACCGCAATACTAGGGATTTGCTCAGCCCTAGGATTAAACAAGTCACAGTCAGCTTATAGAAGAGTATTTGTGGTCTTCAAATTCAAGTATTTTTTTTGTATTCAAAACTCACCTTCGTCTCAAAGCTGCAGTACATCCCAACCACGAATGGGTTCTCTGCGAACGTGAGAATGTCCCTCTCAGCGAATACTTGATCGACCTGATTACGCGGACCAAGTTGTGTTTGCAAATAGTCTTCATGGCAAACCTCTGCTGGGATTGTTTGTGTCTGACTAGGTACACCGCACTGAGAGGAGATGAATAATATTGATGATATCTGTATCCAGGTCAATGTGATCTGTATTAGGTTGATGACAACTATATCTGAATAGCAACTCTTAAAGCTCCATTCAACTTTTGCAATATTCAAGTGAATAAGCATCAATGATATTGAAAATGAATGCTACGTTCGATACCAATTTTGACCAAATACTATTGTTTCAACAGATTTTTTTTTTCAATTGTAGTTTTTATATCACTTAATACATAGATTCCACTTAGTTAGCTTGTGGCTTGAAAGGAGGACCTGAAAGAAGGCTGAATGGAACTTCATTGGAAGGTTATAGAGCATTCTAATGATGTTATGAAATATAGATCAGAATCAACCACTTATCTGCATTCTATGCAAATTGTAAATAGGTTTGTTCTGACTCTAGCGGTCCAGGATGCCAAGTAAGGCTCATCAAGAACCCTGGCTGTATTGATCGAGGGTAACTTGCCACTCTTCCTCAACTAGTTCCTCAGAGAATATCAGGGCAAGGGTTTATCAATCCGAACCTGCTCTCGGGACCAACATTTTACACCTTCATCCGAAAGGACAATAAGGGAGCTCTAGGATCAAACGACAGACTTTCTTGAACCCTGGAGGTGCAGAAGATTCTAGTTCAATGTGACCGCTCACAGCTTACGGGACTTATTGCGAATAATCCCCCCCCCCCCAAAACCCAAGAAAGTTCAAAGCATTACAGAGAAACCATGAAGTGAAGTTTAAGACCTTATCCATCACAACTGCAAGTACAGCCACCAAGGGAAAAATGTCCCGTGACTGCTGGAATTTGAACACCGAATGTTCGCTTGCAAAGCATCACTGATACGATTTCTGCTGTCATTTTTCCTGGAGATCTACAAATATCACCTAGGTAGTACAGTGGAACAGTGCAGGGGAGATATCCAAGCTTTTCTTCTGAATTCTACAGAGATGAGGTTATATATAACTCAGAACTGAAATATAATTTGGCCTATTGACCAGTGGTGTTGTTCTCATATGGGTCCAGCAAGCGAAATTTTGTTCCATGTCACATTGATTCAAGTACTCAACTGTTTTTGCACTATACTGCCATGAGTTCTAGTACTTTTGCTTCCACTGTCCAATGCACAACGTAATTTTCCCTCCAACTTGAGTCTGCTTTCCACAGCCACCACCTCCCAAAAAATATATATTTTGCATGACACCCCCGTAAAACGAAGCCAACGCAGAATTGAACTACACTTCATCTTGTAATCCTTCTTTATATACAATAGTGTAGTATTTTGTTGAAGAGGATATCCTTGAGCTGACATCCTTCATGCAAATTTGACTTACCCATAAGCACCATTACTGATAATCTTGATTCTTTCAAAGTCTTCTTCCTTGGGCTCATGGAAAGTGCTCACTTTGGTCTGCTCGGTGTTACTCTGTCAAGAAAGAGAAACGAAACCAAGGAATGAACGAGATGCAGAGATAGTCACAGAGGACGACAATGTTTTGTACAATCAGTTGCTCCGTAGCTCCGGCAATTCGACGACAACGAATACTAAGCAACATGTCATGTTTTTGTAACTTTGCTCTGCCTACTTGCGAAGCATGTACTACCAAATTTGGCATCAGCCGCCCTATCTATAGCTGAGAAGACAGAATGGCGATTGCACTCTTCGTGTTGATACTACATGCACACACACAAGCACTTCCACATCCAGGTTGCTCTGCCTAGAATTTGTCTCCACAGCTTTTCCTGCAATCCAAAGTTAGAGCAACAAGAAATGTGCGCTGCTGATACGATGCTACTCATACGAATGCAATTGCTTGGTCCTCCAGTGTATAACTTGCACAGGGACAAATTTTCTCTTTAAATAGTTACAAGCATTAGGCTTTAATCAATATAGTGGCTCCATGGTTTCTCTACATTTCGGTAATTCGTTGATGTTTAATAGACTAGAGCACCAATGGTGTAGTCCTGTGGTTCCCAAACTTTTCCAAGGCGGGAACCCCATTTCATGTAGCGCCCATCCGAGCGTGACCCCCCAAGTTTGTGTCTCCGGCATAATGAAGTTGTGCAGGCATTCACTTATCTGTAGTACAATACTGTAGTTGTATGTGAAAACAATATAGTGAATGTACAGAAGCAGAGTGGCCAGGGACAATTGAGCAAAAAACACCAGATTCACCCCGGAAAAACGCTAGCACGGCGGCTAATGAAAACTAAATATGAGTTTTCAGCTTGAATTTTGTAGGATTTTGACTGTGAACGTTCAAATTTTTGATACTTGCAGATTTTTTTTATCTATTTTGAAACGAGCCTGCAACCCCACAATAATTGCTTCACGGACCCCAGTTGGTGTAGTCGCTCAAACCAGTGCAGTGGTCAGAAGGATATGTTGTATGCAGATAATGTTTGCAATAATGAGGGTTTCAATACTGACCAACAATTATGTGAATTCGGTCTGTGGGAGAAGCAGAGCATTTTGAGCGATTCTTCAAAAATCACCTAGGTTAACCTCCGACATCAGATAACTGTTGTATGCACCATTGACCATGTGTACGAACTGGCCAAATGTTATGTCATTGATATTCCCTGCCTGCCGTGAGGAGACCAAAGGGGATGACAGAACCATATGATTAGAGGCTGCCAAGCTCTAGCTACATTACCTAATTTTTTTGGGGATATAAGGGAGAAGTTGTTCTGACTGTACTTTATCACAACTGCTACTGCAGTTGTTTCTCCTTCTGCAATTAGCCAACCTCATCAGTTAGTAACGATATGCCCAGGAATGTTGCTACTGTTGTATTCATTGTATTCAAGTAGTACCCTTGGCAGCTTGACCATATTAATTGTGTACTCTATGCTGTGGCTCTGCTATACTCACAACGTTGACAATGAGTTGACCGACAGAGGCTCTACGACACCCCAAACTCTTGCTACAATCAATAGAAGTGGAGGAAGCTGGTGAAGAGGTTTTCATCTTTTCAGTGAAGTTTGTGTATTGTGAAGCATGTGTATTGCACAAGATCGACAGGCATCCCATCATGCAATAATAAATGATGTCAACTGCAAAACCCATGCCCAACATTCTTAGCTTTCTATTGAAATTCAAACATTAATTTCACTTCGAAAAGCATTTAGTCTACGGGAGAGGAGTGCTGTAGTTGGTTGGTAGGTGTTGATGGTTACTTGGGTTAGAGAAAAACAACAGAACTTCTGCTAAATGTTGACTTATTCAACAAAATGAAACAATAAAATACATAACATAATTCCGTGTTGTCCATGTGTGATGTCATTCTTATTGCGCAATTGGGTTTTGCCCCAATTTCTTTGCTTAATTGCCCAAACTTTGAAGGTCAATAACTCCACATAGGAACATTGTATTTAAAGGCTTGGACCTATGGATACAGTTTTCCATTCTCCATGATATAACCTCCATTGTTTCCGAGCCTGTAGTTGTCTTTCAGAGCTCATTGATGCATTTGTCACCTCGAAGCTAGATCACTGTAACAATGTGTTGTATGGGTTACCAGATTGCAGACTTGATAGGTTACAAAGTGTACTGAACACAGCCGCACGTCTTGTGTCCAGAATTGGGATATTTGATAAACATCACCCCTGTTATGATTGAGCTCCACTGGCTCCTCATTCATGAACGAATTATTTACATATTCACTTATGGTGTCCCAATGCCTCAACGATCTAGGCCCAAGCTATCTCTCTAATATGCTCCACTCTCGGTCAGCAGCTACGCGCTCACTCCGACCTGGATCGCTTGGGCCGATACTCGTTCTCAGGGTGAATACTCAAACTTACGGTTCACCAATGTTCTCCTATAATGCACCATTTCTTTGGAATTCTCTTCCTGAACGTGTGTAGATGTGCAAGTCTGTAAATACTTTTAAATCAACTCTGAAAGGGCTCCTTTTCACTATCCTAAAGAAATGTCGTAATACTTGTTAAGTGCCACGAGAACTAAGAATCACCATATTCTAATTATTAACAGAAACATTGCAGTGAGGGGCTAAGTAATAAAGGAAAACCGCAGACTCAGATCATATCACAGGGAATGGAAAACTATATCTATAGGTCCAAACCCCACTTCAATATGATGTTCGCTATGTGGATTAATTGGACTCCATAGTTTAGTTCAGTTATTCTCCAGTTACTATATTAGCCTCCTTTTAATTGATCGTGCAGTTGTTCTTTAATGTTATTGTTTTTTTAGTTACAATAAAACAGGTTATCCATGCACATGTCTTCACTCCCTGGCCCTGTCCTATAGACAAGAAGCAAGTACTCAAATTACACATACTATCAAAAATAGTGGCAGCATTAGGTGGTTTCATTCCAGGGTACTTCATGGTCCATCCTGACAATATCTTACTAAGCTATACCAAGTATTCAAATTACACATACTCTAATAAAAAGGTAGCTGTATGAGGTTGTTTCATTCCCGGTTTATTTATGATGAAGATGTCCATCCTGACCTTACTCTAATACTCTCACTAAACTATACCAAGTATTCAAATTACACATACTCTAATAAAAAGGTAGCTGTATGAGGTTGCTTCATTCCAGGGGTTGTTTATGATGAAAATATCTTTCATGACACTTTTCTTACTAAGCTAAACCAAGTCCCTACGCCAAAGGTCCACCCTAACATACTTACAGCGGCCGCCTCATCCCCAGAATCTGGTCTCGGCGGTGAATTCTCATCAATCCCAATGATATCAGTAACATCTGCCAAAAACAAACGAAGAATAACACACATCAGTCCACCTGACCTTGAGCACAGCAGGTTTGAGCTGACAGCTCATTGTTTCCAAGAAGTTAATAGACACTTATGTGGGCATGTTGGTTCCCAGCTTACCCTTATAATTATCTGTTGGTGTTGAAAATTATATCCCGCGACATTGGAAGTGTCCGGGGATTTATGGTTTTGGGGTGTACTCGTTGGGGGGGACACAGTTGGTTTCTGATAACATTGATTTCAAGGTCACCAAGGTCACATTTGCTTGAATCATGCAAGTTTTTTAAGTTTGTCATATTCAAACAAACTTGGGGAATGTGGACTACAGTTGGACCTGAACAAGGGTGGGCATTAATTTTCCTGGAGGTTCAAAGTTACTTACTTTAATGTGCCCTCGAAAAGAGGTCCACAAAGGCTGTTTCTGCAGGGATATACATCAGCGGTGCACCCGCCTGCACATGTCTAGCTTGTTTCAGCTGTCTATGTATTTTTTTGTATTTTAGGTTGTGGGTCACTCTGATGTATGTGGAGCTCCGCATAAAATTTTCTTCCTGAATTACCGTAAGAGATTATCTTGTTGGACTTGATTTTCAATGTGGCGCCTTGACTTGACAACTGTCCTTTATGAGATATCTATTAATCTCACCCTGTTCTAGAAGGATTTACCCCACACATCATGAATTTTCCTGTTGAGACCCTCCTCTAACTAGTTAAAGTGGATTTATAGTGAATATTGTGGACGTCTGTGGACTGTCAATACTAATGAGGAAACATTTGAACCTTCATTCAAAACCTGAATTATTAGTCTAGTATTTTGATAAATATGACAGGACAGTTTTCTCCATTAGTTAGTACCCACATCACTTGTGCAACATTTCAAGGCCAAAAAGGGAGTTCACCTGCACTGATGATTTATCCGGAAAACCCCTGCCATGAAACCTTGCCTCATACTGGATTGAAAACGTGGCAATGCTGAATTTATGAATAACTAGACAGTGTAGTGGGTAATCCGCCCACGTGTATACCCACTTTTGAGCAATTATTGGGAGAGTTCTAACACCTCATAAAGACCCACAACTTGGTCAGAAACCAAGAAACTTCATCCACAGTTGTGTTGTAATCCATGAAGTTGATAGGCACATGATTATGCAAATTTGACCATGGGGCTTTAAAAGAATGCTAAACTTGTGAGGAACAAATGTAGCCCCCAATCCACCACGTTCGTTCCAAAACTGACAAATTGGAAAACCGCTTAAATTTTGCAAATTTGACCTTGGATGACCTGAAATGATCTCCACATTTTCGGGATCAACTATGTAACCTAACCACCAGTTTCGTTCAAAATCCGACCTAACTTGGAAATTTAGTAAATTATGCCAATAGCGGCCCCCAGCATCGCAGTGTGCCCACTTTCGGACTCATCAGAGATTTCACTAGGGAGGACATGTGTAGTTTCAGATCGATCGAAAAGCGTTAAGTTATTGCACTAATGCCCAAAGTTTCAGAGCCTGGGGCAGCGGCTATACACACCCAAATCCATAATATCCCCAGACACTCAAGTGTCGCGAGGATAAAATTCTTAGCATAATGTTACAAGCATTTTCATGGGCAATACCCACATACTCATCTTATCTGCGATACATGCATTTTCTTCTCATGATTTATAATTTGAGAATTCAGGAAGAACAAAATGGTGCATCAACATGTTCCATCTATGTCAACTTTGTTATGCTTTTGAACATTAGATATTCAATTTTTGTGTTGGCTTGATGGTTTGACATCTTTTGATAGACTGTCCTGCCTTTACCTGTCTGTGTATACCACAGTGTGGTAAGGAATCCCTGAATGTACTTTACAGTATTTTTAATATCTTCACAAAATGAAGCATTTCATTGACTAAAGTCATCAGCTGAATTGGGGACTGATGGTGAGAGATACAATAGATATTTTGGAAGGCATTGACATTAAAAACATTTTTTTTCCACTATCATACAGATATTGAAGAGCAATTAATCCAATCAAAATCATGAAGTTGCAAATTTATTGTGCTCAGAAATTGGGAAATATCAAAATTTTGATTGTAAGTTATTGACCCAAATTAATTGTCAAGGCATAGGAGGCAAAGGGAGGAAGGAGTTCAAGGAACTTACCAAGTGGGTCCCTGGTGAGCCCAGTTGGCTGATGATGTACTTTGGAATGTCACTGGTAACACTGCCCCCTATCTTCACCTGTCCCTCCACCGCCTCAAGCATCTGATAAAACCCCTCGGGGTCAAACTCCTGTTACAGACAATAGGAGTTTATTACGACCAGTGCCATCAATATTCAAAATTTCTCCTTGAAAACAGGCTCTTCTTTAGTTCAATGCATTCATTCATTCATCACGCTCAATATCCCCCTCCTCCTATAGAATACAAAAATACATTGTTGATACTCATAGATTCAAAGAAATAATGAAGTTAAAATATTTCTAATCAGAATAATCAGACAACGCTCGACTGAGTAATATTAAAAGCGAATAACAACACATGAGCTACAAACATACAAACATAGACAGCACTACACTGTCCAACATCTGGTAAAACACTTGAACATTAAATTCATGCAAGGCAATGAAACCTAATTATTTCCGGAGAGGCATGGAAATAGGATTATGGCAATCATTCCGCATCGTGGTGAATCGATCCAGCGAAATATCTTCCGTATTCATCCTATGAATTTCGAGTGAAAACCAACCCTCAAATTTCTACCTGATTATTACATTTTGTTGAATGGTTCTTGAAGATATAATATCATATTTGCTATAATTCAGTATCAATTATCTTTATGCGAATCTGTCATATGTGGAAAACAGTTTCACAGGCTGACCGTTGTGTGCATTGCTGAAACACGGAACAAATCACAGCCACAACCACTGGCTAAAAGTTGGGGGCACGGTTGGTTCCGAGACAGTTACAAGAAATGCTTTGAGCGTGGAAAAAAAAAAACATATGTATGGAGGACATCCTTGAACAAATGAGTGGGATAAATAATTGAAGAAGAGCAAGTGTCAATGCTTTCACACAAACTGCTTCTAGGTAGAAAGAATCACAGGCCACAGTAACTCCCATCTACACTAGTCATTTCCTGATTATCCTGGACGAATGGAAACACCAATCCTGCAGAATTTGATATTACCATGCAAGGCGCAAGTTGATTCGTGTATCAAACACACCAATAAACAGGGTTCAGATAAAAAATTCAATGTTATGGAAATGTAAGCAGTTGTGCTGTCGGCGGTCAGGAAAATCATTCAAGCAACTATGTATTGGGGGTAGATAAGTAGTGCGTGGCTGACAGTTAAAATTCCAGCAGTCACCAGAGGATAGTGAAAACTGCCCGATAATAACTAACAGGTTACAATGCCGGTGTTGTCAGTTGCACTGTTCTCATTTCTGCCATATTGAGTTCAGAAATATCACTCCATAAATATGTGGAATAATAGACAGGCTTTAGAGGAATGTGTTGTGGTATCGTCATCTTACCAGGCACTCGAGTAGACGGGCTGGTCTGGCAACGATCATGAGCAACTCTCTCACAATCTTGTTGAATGCTTGGCCGAGTTGTTGTCGGTCACGGGCCTATAACACAAGAAGAGTCAGAAACATTGTATTACACATCCAGATGAATCACCCTGCAGATATACGATTGCCGTGTTTCAACGTTTTAGAAATAGTTTGAGAATTGCCAAATTAACCATCAAAGTCATTTAACTCATTTCATGACTCCAATGATGTCTTGTAATTGTATGAAGCCTGAGCCTAGTAGCCCTACCACACTGACCACTCACAACTCCAATGATGGTCTTGTAATTGTATGAAGCCTGAGCATAGTAGCCTACCACACTAACCACTCACAACTTCAATGATGGTCTTGTAATTGTATCAAGCCTGAGCATAGTAGCCTACCACACTAACCACTCACAACTTCAATGATGGTCTTGTAATTGTATGAAGCCTGAGCATAGTAGCCTACACACTAACCACTCACAACTCCAATGATGGTCTTGTAATTGTATAAGCCAGAGCATAGTAGCCTACACACTAACCACTCACAACTTCATGATGGTTTGTAATTGTATGAAGCCTGAGCATAGTAGTCTACCACACTAACCACTCACAGCTCCAATGATGGTCTTGTAATTGTATGAAGCCTGAGCATAGTAGCCTACCACACTAACCACTCACAACTCCAATGATGGTCTTGTAATTGTATGAAGCCTGAGCATAGTAGCCTACCACACTAACCACTCACAACTTCAACAATGCTGCCCTACCAATATAAGAAGCACTCACAACTTGTGCAGCCATTAAAGGATATATGTGAGATGACATGTGCTAACATTTCTCAGAACTGCTCATAGCTCTACTAATAGACCTGTAATATAAGATACCCTAGCTGTTAGCCTAACACACAATTAACTCACATCATCCATGAGTGCCCTCAGTTTGTTGGTGACCTCGTTGAAGTATGTATGTGATATACATCCTGCTGAGATTTCTCAAGGCAGTCCTTCGCCAGCTCCATCGCTTGGTGCAGCAGGAAAGCATAGATGGCATCGTGGTTCTCACTTGACTCAGAACCATGTCTCCCCAGAAACTCCTATAAATGTCAGAGCAGAAATTTAATGCAAGATTAAACATTGGTGGCAGTTTAATGACATGTATGCTCAAACACATGAGCAATATTCAGTGGGTTTAAGTTTCCTGATTAGTGTTGTAGTCGAGCCAGTGAAGTCAGAGTCGGAGTCTATGCAATCTGAAATACTCAGTTTCTACACAGTAGACATGGCAGAGTCCCACTTCAGTTATTTGAGTCCGACTACAAGAATCCTCCTAATTTAACTTTATCATGATAGTTTCTCTCCACCATTTTCAAGACAAATTTGCTTCCTATTAATAATAATATTGAGGGTGTGTATAGCGGCTTTCCGACTTTGTTAGACATTCTGGAAGCAAGTTCACAGATATTACCCCAATCGTTGGAATCAGCACACTCTCCGGCAACCCTGGAGAGTGAATTGCTGCCATATTATAGGCGCAGATTGTACTCGGATGACTCACAGGTATCCAATCATCACCTGGGTAGGGGGGTGCAAGGGGATGAAGTGCCTCGCCTCAAGCAAACTGGGAGAGCTGATTGGTCCATGGGATTCACATTCTTTCGATCTGTAGTCTCTGGGGCTCTACTGAGTTAGCTACTCCAATCTCTGGATGAATTGGATCGGTGAGGTGACTGAAGTAGGGGACTAGGATATGTACATCACAACACTGCCTCAATCATATGTGTATCACTCAAGTCTAATTCACCTCAACAACCATACATGGCACCAACCCAGTTTCGAGCCATATTAAGAGCACTCATTAAATAGAATCTAAAGCTACTTCACTTCCTATTTCGAACCCATTACATATTTTTTATTTTTTGTTACCTCAGAAGACAGGGTTATAGCACTAACAAGTGATGGAGTTAATCAGAATTTGATATGCGACGTGCAGGAAACCCGATGCATGAGATGCGAGCCCACAGGACCTTGAAGGAGAGGCCAAAAATACCGTCGTTGAGACAGAATGGCAACTAATATAGAGCATCCATCTAATCATGGGCCAAGCAGATGCATGAGCGACAAGTCACATTGTAAAAGGCAGAATCGGAAGAGTAGGGAAGGGGGAGGTGTATTTAGGGGTTCGATATATATCAGAGTTATTTTCCAAAAGCTAAAAATAACTTATCTAGAGTGAAGAGAGCCTCTCCATAAAATGCATTAGGCCTCATAACCACTCTCATAAAAAGAAATACTAATGTTTCGAACAAGGATGGGGTCATGTCTCACTGGGTGCATGATAGATGAATCCCAAATACACATCTCCAACTACAAGCTTGGGGTTATTAAGGCCATTGAATCTGTTTTTACAGAATAATGTAACTCAATTTAATCGAACATGGTGCTGAAAATGTTCCCAGAAAATACTCCAGTTGACCACAACCATCCATACTGGATTGTCTCTGTACACGCCAGGAACCTTTCCCTGGTAATTAAAGTGGCTTAAGGAGTCAAGTTGATAATGAATCGGACTATAGTAGGCTCCTAAGTGACAACAAGAACTCTAATTCCAAGTGTGATGGGAGTAAATCTTTTGCTATTCATTCTTCAATTCTGCTTCCAATTGATTTGAGATAATACATAACTGCTTCAGACTTCGAATAATCATTGTACCACTGCAGCAGCGTTCAATAAGCTCTTTTTCACTTTGATATCATACTTGCTGTGGGACGTTCATCTTTAACCACAGTACTTTACTAAGATCTTGGACGTCTCATATTTGACCCTGCCATTAAATTTTCACTTGAATACTTGGCATATAAACAAGCTCAGTAGCCCAAACAAAAGTGATGTAGTCCTTTTAGTGAAGTGGGGTGGGATGGCACATAAAGACAGTCAGTATCCGGTGCTGTTAACTCAAACCAGAGGTGCCAATGGCACAGTAGCTCACCTGGTAAATTCTAGTTGACAACCAATCAGTGATGTTATACTGTAAATTTTGTTTAAATAATATCTATCCATCTATATCTCTTTTTTCCTGAGCAACTTTCTGCACAAGTGATTCAAAATGGAGAAATTAATTTATTAGTGTACATGTAAAGGCATGACTAGGTGACTATCAAAATGATAAATGACCTTTGACCTCACATCCGGACCCCCTATTAAAAATTTGCAATGCTAACGGCTGACCAACGTCTATGATCGTATTCGATCTTAGAGTCGAAGCTACATGACCATGCAAACAAAATGGCCGTAATTAAATCAGACCTTTGACCTCAAATTCATGAACACCCCATTAGTCAATGGTCATACTGACTAACTTCCTGTCCCTTACATTCATTTGTGGAGACATGACAGACAACGAAATTTTATAGAGCCACGGTGCAAGGAAAACGACGTTATAAAGTATTACCTTTTTCCTTGCTGCCTCAACATTTGTATTGCCAGTCTCCACTCATGTTACTGTTTCCAGAAAGATCCAAGTTCATATGTGTTTGTCTTGTTTTTATGTTCTTATATTATTAGATGCAATATTGTCATTTTTATTCCGAGAATATTTCAATGTTCAATAGTGTAATATTCATGCAATTCAGCTCTTGCTGCGGTATATGAATGAATATATACAAATACAAGCAGCAATTTGTTGACATGACCGACCAAATGACCATCTAGACCAAGGACACGGGATGACCTTAAACCTCCAAATCCACGAACACCGTGTAGTAGCAGTGGTCCCTGATAATACGACCAACTTTCGTGATCTGCCAATCGAACTGTAGAAGCATTTTATATTTTTCACAAAGCCGTCGAAAGTGACCCCTAGATGACCTAAATTTGTTGCACACCCAGATGACCTTCACTTGGTCATCAATTGTGAACCGTATGAGCCATCAATAGATGCAGGAGTAGCTAGAAACTTGAACAATTGTGAACAAGTAGATCATGCTTTCTTGGTGGCGCTGCACTTGTGGTGACATGGCTCGCATTTCATTGTCTAATTCCTTGTTTCAACGTCATGATTGCCGACGAGAGTCACCCATTTTCTTAATCTCAGCAGTGCAATAATTCCTCAGAGTGGGCGGATAAGGCTTCCGAATGCAGTACAGATCATCACAAATCTTCCTTCATCCTTCACTGCATTAAAATCTTTAAAGGTCGTTTTATCGATAGTAGTCTTTTATCTTTCGCTCTTGCCATCTTCAAACTTTTATATTTTAGTACTGTAAACTCTAATGTATGCTATTCTTATCTGTCTTTCTACCCTTTTTTCATTCTGTATCTGATTATATGTACATGCGAGCTTAAAATTTCCCTTTTTAAGTTTTACTTACTTGATAGCTCACCAGCCACATGGCTGAGGTAAGTCGAAAAACAATAGTTTCAACACTCCATAGAGGGATGGCAGGGGGAACAGAGGATATGGGGGGTGGTGAGGAGGGGGGTGGTGAGGAGGGGGGTGGTGAGGAGGGGGGTCAGGAGGAGAGATTGTGGAAATGATAGGGGGAAGTCAACTTACTGTAGTCACTATTAGTTACTTCTTAGCCCCTGGGAACCGTTCTTTGTACATGCTGTTCATCATGAGCACTTCCATTGTCAGCGGGAGCAACTAGCGGACTGCTAGCGCCACTAACGGAGACAATTAGAAGGGAAGAAGAGGGGAGGAAAATACAATCATTTTGCAGAAAGCACAACATATTCAAAGCCAATTGAAGGAAGCCTCAGGTTAGATGTGCACCAAGAGCAAAGTACAATGGGTGAATTTTTTTTTTAAAGACAGTTAGCAGGGATTATTCAAACCTGGCCACCTGACTGGAACCTGTCATCTTTGATTACAAACCACAAAATAATGTGTGGGTTATAAATGTATATATAGTTGAGACAAAAAGTGTGGAGAAGGGCACAAAAATTGTGCGATTGCGTATAATTGGTCCGTGTTAATGCTGGCATTTGAAGTTTTCACCACTCTAGTGACCAACACCAAAAAATATATCGCGCACAGTCTTAATGTCTTGATAGAGTCAGAGATTATATGCAGGTTAACGACACATAACCATCAACAAAATTATGGTATACACTATACAACGTATTGATAGTTCAGCACACAAATTAGAATTGTTCAGCAACCATATCTAATTTATTTGTAAATACCAGGGTGATACAGCCTCACACAGCATGCCCTTTATACTAGTAGACACATTCAGAGCGTCGATCTATCATTACACAAATAACACTCAAAAACACTCAAAATTCTAAATCATCAGGCATTATGTACCACTATGATTGATAGACAGGGAGCATGCCTATGAATGAATACACTAAATATACACAGAATCTGGTGAAGATATACTCAATGTACTATGACAGCACTGCATTAAAACAAAACAAAAAAAATCATCCTCGAATACTGAGGTTGTTTTGATTTAGGAGGCACGTTTTGCCAAAAACTGAAATTGACTAAACACAGTCAATGAATTTATGAATGACATATTTAAATACCAAGATTCGGACCAGATCCATGCCTCAGGCATTTATATCAGAAATGGACTAAACCAGTTTTATCCTTAGTAAACACAGACAACCACAGGCATAGAATTGGTAGACGTGTAGACATAGATATGGAAACAGCAGTTGTGTAAGTTCATCCTATCTATTAAATATAACTTCAAATATTATTTGGCTTCCCTCAAATTCCATTCAGCCTTTGAAATATTTGTGAAAGAATATGCATCAGTGATATTGAAAATGAATGCAATCGTTCGATACCTCATCTACGAGAAGAACCTCAGTCAAAATAACAGTACTCAAATCATTTATATTCTTGAAGAAAATAGTGATCAGTCCGCAAATTTTCAAAAAAGACGGCTGGCCGCAATGAATGTATCGCCACAGGTATCATCTAACGCGAAATTACACATTTCGACCTAATTACTATCGTTTCACAGATTTTTTTCAATTACAGTTTTTTACCAGCCAATACAATAAATTACTACAGTATGGGTAGCTTCGTGGCTGGAAAGGAGGACATGAAATACAGGCTGAATGGAACTTTTAGGTAAGGATTTGATCGAGGGGAATTGGGCTGTATCAGATGAAAGGTGTTATTGAAGCATGCTATTAGCAGCAAAAATTAGAATATTAGAATTTGGCAAGTAGATAACAAATTTTGCTGCAATTCTACAGTAAACAATTTGAAGAACCAGGTTAGTCTTGTGTTCTTGTTGAAATATGCAGTTGTTGCAGCTGCCGTGTCCAATGATGTGGCTTCTTTCTTCCGGATATATTAGCACTAGAGATTACCAGAGGCATTTCATCTTGAAGGATTCGCACCCAAACATTATAGTGCTGCTTGAGGTCATGCAAGGAACATGATACAGACACATTTTGACCTAGATTCTTTCGGACATGTGACGCAAGAGGGATACACAGGTCATTCAACTTGATGAATTACCCTCCAGAGACCTCAGACTACAGGTGCCTGTAATAATTGCATCATATGCAGCTAACCTTCCAACATCCCGCCTCCTGAGAACCGATCCCTGCGAACCCGCCCACGGTAACAAGGGTCCGGTGAAGTGGCGTGTCTCAAAGCAGGAATCCAATTGCCACCTCAGCCCAACAGTAGGTGTTCAACTCTCCTTAGAATACAAGGACATTGACTGGAAGTGTGATGGAGCGAACAACACAGAGCTTTGGGTATTTTGCCTCAGATATCGCAACCGCCACGAACTGCTATTCAGTGATTTGATTCATATGTCAGGTGGAGGCATCTACTGATCTCAGGCTCGCATGAAGCAGAGTCACTAATGACACTCCCAAGGTGAACGTATGACTTGTGTGACTCTAACATTAATCGCCCCAACACATGGGAAGACCAGCAGCCTGTCAAAGATTCCACCAAAAACCTGACAGACTGCCTTTTCAAATAATTGTACGAATGGCATCAACCAGGAATCCACAAAATCGGCAAGTAATGCGGCAGCATCCGCAAAGTCCCTGACTCAACTGAAATGAGACCCCACAGTCGGTACTATCCACAACTCTTCCATAATCCAGTCCATACATATGTTGAAAATTGATGCAGCCAGTGTACAACCTCTCGCACAGTGACAATAGGGAAGAAGTCAGAGACTCCACCGGCACACTTTCCACAACAAGCCCACTCTCACCACGTACAATGGCATTACAATTTCTGTAAGTATTATAGAACAGTTGAATGAAGAGAATATTTCAACTTGCAGTCAGAGGGACGCTCTAACTACTCATCGTTCACACAGTATGAATACGGTGCAAATAAATAGAAAAATCCCACATATTACCATTAGAGTTACAGCTGCCAAATACACTGCAGCCAGTGGAACATACTGACTACTCATTATTCACACGTTGAATACAGTGCAAATATACAAAATAATCTCACGTGTTAGCATTTTTAGTGAATATTTAACAGGTGTAAGCAGTGTTGGACACAGTATAGCATTGTCACTAAAAACAAGTGTGTCGTTACCACCAATCACATCTCGTTTACATCAAATGACCACGCTATAGTGCAGGTGCCACTACACAGGGTGCATCGTGCTCAATAACTTGTCTTGTGTGCCAAGTGGCATTTACGATTATCCACATTTATGACATTGGCAGCCTAGGTGGGTGAAGCAGTGCTATATAAACGTCACAATGGGGTGGGAAAATGGTGCAATTTGGTCATTCAGACCTTCATAACAGTGATTTTACGTAATAGTTAGGCCTGCAGGTAGACTGGAATCTCCATCAAACACACAGAACAGGGGGATGGGTTCACAAAAATTTACAATGGGGGCTGGCCCATAATGGTGCGATATGACCAACGCAACACTGACATAAGATTGCAAGGTGACTGGGAAGGCCACCATCAACACAACAGTCCACATTCTACAGGGACACAAACGAAATTACCAGTCAAGGACAGAACAGCATACCTGAAAAATAACATTATATTTCAGTACAGAGAGCCGGGGGTTCAGCCTAGAAGTGGGGGTATCAGAAAAATGAATATACGTCACACTCTCGGGTCTGAAGGAAGCTGAATATGGTAGAATTAAAACCAGTCTTGGATCCAAAGTTAAATTCTACTGATGTATTTAGTCCAGGCTTTGGGACATATCCATCTCAATTTTGAGGAGTGGCAGAATACCCACTAGTCCGAAGGTCACTATTCTGAATGTTTAATTGGTACAAAGGTTCTCTAGTCAAAAGGTTCACTAGTACAGAGATTCACTAGTCAGAAGGTTCACTAGTCAGATGGTTCACTAGTCAGAAGTTCACTAGTCAGATGTTCACTAGTACAAAGGTTCTCTAGTCAGAAGGTTCACTAGTCCGCCTGTCTCAAGTCAAAAGGTTCACTAGTACAGAGATTCACTAGTCAGAAGGTTCACTAGTCAGAAGGTTCACTAGTCAGATGATTTCCTAGTCAGATGTTCACTAGTCAGATTGTTCACTATTCAGAAGGTTCACTAGTCAGATGGTTCACTAGTCAGAAGGTTCACTAGTCAGATGGTTCACTAGTCAGAAGGTTCACTAGTCCGCCTGTTCTCAAGTCAAAAGGTTCACTAGTACAGAGATTCACTAGTCAGAAGGTTCACTAGTCAGATGTTCACTAGTCAGAAGTTCACTAGTCAGATGGTTCACTAGTCAGAAGGTTCACTAGTCAGAAGGTTCACTAGTCCGCCTGTTCTCAAGTCAAAAGGTTCACTAGTACAGAGATTCACTAGTCAGAAGTTCACTAGTTAGAAGGTTCACTAGTCAGATGTTCACTAGTCAGATGGCTCACTAGAGATGGTTCACTAGTCAGATTGTTCACTATTCAGAAGGTTCACTAGTCAGATGGTTCACTAGTCAGAAGTTCACTAGTCAGATGGTTCACTAGTCAGAAGGTTCACTAGTCCGCCTGTTCTCAAGTCAAAAGGTTCACTAGTACAGAGATTCACTAGTCAGAAGTTCACTAGTCAGAAGGTTCACTAGTCAGATGATTTCCTAGTCAGATGGTTCACTAGTCAGATTGTTCACTAGTCAGCAGGTTCACTAGTCAGATTGTTCACTAGTCAGCAGGTTCACTAGTCAGATGGTTCACTAGTCAGAAGGTTCACTAGTCAGAAGGTTCACTAGTCAGATGGTTCACTAGTCAGAAGTTCACTAGTCAGATGGCTCACTAGAGATGGTTCACTAGTCAGATGGTTCACTAGTCAGATTGTTCACTATTCAGAAGGTTCACTAGTCAGAAGGTTCACTAGTCAGATGGTTCACTAGTCAGATGGTTCACTAGTCAGATGGTTCACTAGTCAAGGACTAAAGCAAGACTGCTCCAAATCCTACTGTTGTCACCAAATCACTCTGGCATTGCAAATTTTATTTTGACTATGTCATAATCGTCATATTCTATTCCATGCCCAAATCACCTTTTCGTCACTACAGTTCCCTTTCATTTGTGGCCAAATTAATCTTTCGTCGCCAAGTCTTCAGACTATGAACCAACCTATGGTGTAAACTGGGAGCAAAATGTTTGGTGAAAGTATGCGATTGGCACCTTTTCATTCCTAACAATATCAATATATGTATGCAAATCATTTGAGATAGGTTGTTATGATTTTCAAGTTGCTGTGCCATGTGAGGCTGCTAATGTGAATCCTTGCACAGAGCTCTCAATACTAATTACTGACTAGCTTGTTTTATGACTTCCTCATTCATGCGATGCGTCAGTAGTCCAATAAATTTCATAATCATACTCCAGTGAAGTGACTTGGGAATTATTCCAGATAATGAACTATTCTATTGTTTCATTATCAGCTGGATCCACAGAAGAAAAAAAAACAGATGAGTGGACAATGCCAAATGCTCTAGGAACTATTTGAAATGATGGCAAAATATGGAATGTTATAGGATATAATTATCATATGAACTATAATTCTACATTAATGTTGTTCAACTCATGTAAGCTCTTCATCTACATATTACACAGCATCCATGAATGATTGACGACGGAACATTCTCCCAGCTGAAAGCGGATTACCTCCCATCAAGGCTGTTGACTGAAGAACCAATTTGTTGCCAAACACTCCTCACAATGTATACAATTTTGAATCATTTAATGTGGGCTTTCAATGCTGAAGTGGTTCTCTCACAACTATCACCAATCTATACCCCCAAAACTGCTTAGTGGTGAGCATGCGCACTCACAACCACGAACAGGCATGTTAGAGATGAGTTCTAAAAAAAATAGGTCTTTCCGTCACCAGTTACGTCTCAACTGCAATTACCAGGACCTCCTCAGTTCCCCCTTCGTAGAACACACACACTGTGACAATAGGACTACTGTCCCTCTTAGTGGGTATTTGACTGTTTTTATCCTCTCTGTGCACTTGTTTCTAACTGGAGCATAAACTTAATGTGGAGGGTTCTAGATATCACTATGAACTAACTCTCCCATTGCATAAAAGATCCGAAAGTAGGCTGGCTCCCTCAACTGTATCATGTCCCTACTGGAGCATAATGACGACGTGGAGGGACTATATATCAAAACTGACTGTCTCATGTGAACACGCTGTTGACAGAATGGTGGAAAGGCCGAATGAAACAAGTACAAGTAGAGGTAATTAAAATGTGCAAACATATATAAAAACTTATTACACCTAAATCCATGAACCACTGAAAAGATGTATTCAAACAACCACCCTGGAATGATGGAATAATTGGAGCAAAAAAACAAAACATTGTCTCTCTACAGTGTTTTTTATCAAGTACGAAACGTGATGCATCCTCTATTCTCCCATCACAACATTGGCTCACCATCCCATTTAGCACCAGCAACTACAGAGAGCCCTTTCAGAATGAATCAAGAACATATGTAACAACCATTAATTTAATATATTATCCTTGGTGATGCAAGGGTTATTGAAACCATGATCGTCTCCTCCCATTCTCCCCCACAACTTTGGCCACAGCCTATTTCTAGCACCAACGCCTGCGACAGCCATTTCACACACAAATGAATCAAAACATATTAACAACCCTAATTTGAATATATTATAAAAGAGCAGCCAAGCCCTTCATCTCTGCCGGAGTCAAGACGGATAAGCACGTTGCTTCAAATTAACTGACAGGGTAAATGGGTAAATCAGTGTAATAATGTTCTGTTTCTTGTTGCTTTGAGTGCACCCAGAGAGCAGTGGCCTTCCAGAAGTTACAATGGAGTGAAGTTTACACAAGCAATACAAAAGGCCTAGAAAATAGATGAGAGAGCATTCACCATTCACCACATAAAAGCATGTTAGAGCTGGTTCCTGTTAATTTGTCAATTTAGGCGGCAATATGGATTCAAAGGAGATCACGTTTTTTGCATGAAGAATTTTAGTGTACCACAACACCCGCAAGAATAAGGATCTATTGGAAATATATAGTACCGATATGATACCTCATACCAAATTTTACATACTGCAGAATGGAACAAGTTTGTGACCAGTCTCAGATATTCAGATATGAAAGCAGTTTTCTTTACAATTGCAAGTAATTGTTTCTGTAGATACCAATTCATAGTATTGATTTCATATATTGTTATTCTTCCAAATACTTCTCTTTCCATACGTGCTCTCCTATTTTTTTTTTTTTTTTTGAGGATGTGGATAAGTCGGGAACTACTCCAGTGTGGAAGCACAATCGGAAATGAAGCAAATTAGGCTAAACATTAGCGATCATCCCAATAGCGTATGTCACGGAAAACAGTCGCCTTACTCATGCATACATTGTAAATACCATGATGTAGAGATAGAACGTACTGTCGGCTGTGAAATTCAGGTGATACAGACACTTGTTCATCTAGTAAAAAATTCTTGCTAAACATCATCAAAGGGCATATAGTAGGCATGATGTGAAGCCTAGGGGGGTGTTATGGTGCATGGATATCGTAACACTAGCTGGTGCATTTGTGTTCGGGAACATCTCTTAGTGCCCTCTGGATTTTTTTACAAGCACCTGGGCAGATTTCAGAAGGCACACGCAATGTGACTTCTTATTTGTATTTTTCAGACATTGTTTATTTGATTAAGCCAGAATTACTTGCGTGCTCATTTACAAATCCAATGGACCTGGGGAAAAGTTGTTTTCATGTGACAATATGGCCTGCTCCATGAAAGAATCTGTCAGGAAACTAAGTAGTGAATAAATGAGATGTCATTATTAATGTTTCTATTCGGTCTCAGACATAGTGAGATTAGATTCAGCCAGGATTTGTTTCAGGCCTCAATTTTCAAAACTTGTGTTTACCCAGGTGCCAACATTTTCCTCTTCATCCAGTTGTGTTGAGAAGTGGATTCAAATTTTATTAGAGCTACAACATGCTCTATCCAGGCAATTATTTTTTACCGACATTACATTTTCTGATCCAATCTACATTCAGAGCATAGCAGGGGCAGACGTCTCATGTTGCTATGAGACTTGACATAAGTTACAAAATAATTTACGCAAGTTTGCCTAGTGGTAAATCATTAACCCCCACCATAAAAGGTAGTCTATATTTTCAGGAAAGTAAAAACCACATACGATCAAATTAAAATGATGGTGAAACGGTTGAACGGGTAGATGGTTTATAAGTATTTGGGAACCCATATTGAAAACATATTTAATTGGAGTGCCCAAACTGAAGCAATAGGAGGTAACACTGGCTCTACTTCCTTAGGAAACTAAAAACAATGCAGCGTAGACACTACAATTATGAAATTGTTTTGCCAGACTTCAATATCAAAGTATTTTCACTTCTGCATGATTATTTTCAAGAGCGTGTACCAAAGATGATATGGTATTGAGATCCAGGTTCCAATTACTAGAACTTGCCAATTTTGTAATTCCTTCCAGAGGCTATTCACCAAGATCTCAAGCACTTTCTAACTTGGTTGAATTTACCCATATAGTCTAGCAGTACAGTTGAATATGTTGGTATGTAATTCCTTCCACTCTAGTAGTATTATTTTGTTTTGTGCTTTCTGTCGGAAAAAACTATTTCCTGATTTTGCTCAAAAATGGACGATAAATTGCTATGTATCCATTGATATAGCGCTTGATAAAACACTACATTTACGAGAATAGAGCCATTCATCGCCAGACATGATCCAACAGGTCGGTCTGTAGTCTACTATCAAAAACATGAATTAACTGAGTTTTTTTTTCAATAACATTAACCCTAGGCAGATTGATTAACTTTAGTGATGGGGTTCGGTTCATGTGGTGATTACCTTTGACAAGGGTGGTTCGAACAATTCTTGTACATTGACGCCTCTCAGTCACCTAAATGACATGCGAATGACCCAATTGGTAGATTATCTCTTTCTACCACTTACAAAATAATTCCAGTTAAAATGACACAACCACTTCGTGAGTGACCATTCAGGCAAGGTGGTGCACATGTGAGTCATCTTAGATTTGACAATGACCCACACTAGACTGACCATGTGACTGACCATTCAGGCAAGGTGGTGCACATGTGAGTCATCTTAGATTTGACAATGACCCACATTTGACTGACCATGCCCAGAGTATTGACAGGTGCATCACTCAGACACATACACGTTTGTTTTGTTAGGTGAAGATGATGACATTGATTGATGAAGACGGGTCAGTTTCTCCCAAGGGTGTGTGCTATAACGAACACACACAATTCCTAATGATGCGCCCCGAAATGTTTACCAAATACATCAATACCCACAAGATAAAAGTCCACTAAGTGGGTAGGAAATCATAAGTCATTGAGACTTTTTGTTTACATGGCGTTTTCCCGGAACGATAACACCATTTTCTATGAAATACCCCTGCTGATGATGAGCTTCCTGTTTTGTAATATTATCCCAAGCTGATTCCAAAATACTACAAGAGGTTGCATCACAAATTATGAAACCAGATGGTGTTAATGTGTGGAAACTCCTGACAATTGTAACATATATGCAATAATGGTAGGTACTGTAATGTTCCATGACACTACGCCTCCTATGACAAATAGGAATTACTACATATTATTTACATTTTTGCCTTGGAGCGAGTAATGAAGAAGATCGGTGGATAGCACATGCTGTCATGAACACACAAGAGTGTCATATGGTGTACCAGACTTGTAGTAGGGTCCAACTTTTTTGTTCACAAAATCCTACTGTAATCGTACTCCAGCAATCTAGAATGTACTCATACAAATGTACTTCACTATCTGTAAAGTAACCTATTCAATAATGGTTAAACGATCAAAGAAATGGAATATCAGATGAAACCTAACACAAATAGGTGTAGTGATTCCTTGGACTGACCCCAAGCATTCAAGACTGTCGGTTCACAGTTTCTCATACCCTCAACTGGGTTGCCCTATGACCTGACCACAGAACCCCATACAAGTATGGCTTGAGTCATCCAGGTGGGGTCGAGTTATCTTGTTCACAAACCAGGCGTCACATACATGTATACATGATACATACATATACACATTCACACGTACTGACATCATGTACGCACAGAATTGACAAAAGATCTCAGTGCTGACCTCAAATGAATCCAACAAATCAAGTTTTTCTATAAAGCTCCAGTTAACCATGTAGCTTAGATCATGTGGGTTAATGGCAGTTTGACTACAAATGAAAATGATCCAAGAACCTCGATTATCTGGTTGGCGGGATGAAGTACTGCCTTCTTTGCGATGGGAACCACTTACAGGGGTGGGGGGATGGTGGGGGATGTGGGGATGGAGGGGTGGGGAAGAAGAGACAGGCCAGTGGGTTAGGGTTGATTACAAATAGGAAATGCTTGGGGATGGTTTGATGGGGCAGGGTTTTTTTCATATTCCAGGCCAGAAATAATACAATTTACAGGATAAGAATTTCTATTAATATAGTGCAAAGCATATAAATAAGTAGTTAAATAATATAGCTAGCAGTTGTGTAAATATGTAAGAGGAAGCTGTGAAAGCTTGAAAGAAGGCATACATGGCTATGACTGATGCGACAGCGTTGTGTGTACTCGTAGCTACATGGTGATTCATGCAAACTGGAACATAATGACCAAAAGTAACACACCAACTACGAATCAGGTCCTTACTAAAGTATGACAGAGTTGTACCCCTGGTAGCGCCCTCACTGAAACGCCAGAATTGTGACGATGATTGGTTCAAAGTTCAGCTACTTTTAGATCAGGAATTCATTTTATCATAGCAGTCATGCACAATTCAGGTCGATTGTTGATACATGAGCTCTTATTTCTTGGACACAACATGATTACATGAATACACCCCACTGTTATATCCTAACTCAACGAATTGTGTCACCTCAAATTCACAAACAAGGTCAGGCTGGCACGCCCCAGTTGGTACAACATTCGGTAACACTCCAAATCGAGGTCAAATGTCTTACATTTTGTCTACCGGAAACTTTTTACCGAACTTAGTCGGAAGGAGCGCCATCAACGACAGACTATAATGGGACAAAAAATTGGACAATGTTGGCTATGAAAATGAGATGGGATGAATGGGTGGAGGGGGGGGGGGGCTAAGGAGGGGATGATGGTAGGGTCCAATGCTGTACCAAGGCTGATAAGGACTGATCAATGTTTGGTCAAATATTGGACAGTAGAACTCAAGAAATTTGTTCAGATCTTCCAATCTTCACCTGTTGGGCTAATGATACATTAATGGTGATCTTGACAAATCCCAGGAAGTGAAGCTTTGAAAATTCACAGAAAGCTGTCATAACATTTCTTCTCAGCAGAATTCAAAAATGCATGGGAGCACTGCAGTGGAACATTAATGTTACCACATCAAGACAGCATTTGCATCACACTTTTGAAGCTCATGTTTCTGGCAGCTGTTGGTATGGAATGATTTTCAAGATATAAATGTCATGCAGGTAAGAATCACTGTCTGGTGGAGCCTGATGGACAAGTATACCCCTTCCCCTCCCAACCATTTATCACATTATCAATGTTCAGGAAATGTGATACATAGACTTTTTGAGTGCATGCAGTTGCACCCTTGCCGACGGTTACTAGCCGACCGGAAAAACCGAAAAAATGTATCCATGAAATAATGAATGACCTAACAGGGTCAGACCTGCGTACTTAGAGACTAGAGAAGAAGGTGATGAGTGTCTTCAAAATGGAAAACATTCCTATTTCCACGATCCCTCTAAGGGCTGTCCTGTAACGATTCCCCATATTTACCAACTACACCTTATATCATCACATACACAACTCAACGAACAGCATCATGCACAAATTAGTGGTTTTGAAATGAAGAAAAATGTTTGTTTTTATATCCAAACCATTCATTTCAGGCAGTCAGCTGGAAGCAGTGATGTCATTCATGCCAGTATGTTGATTTAGGCCAAACCAAACATGAGACTTGCAACTTTTAATGGATAACACTTTGCGGCTGAATAGGCACCACAGCAAATTAACCTTCATGCATGATATATTCATTATTTGACCTTCTGTCATACATGTTGCTGGTATTGTCAATGATGAGGAATATCTTCAATAGCTGTACTGATCAGGGGCGGATATCTCCCTAGGGAGGGGGAATGGGGAGAGTCCCCTTTCTGTACAGAGAAGGTCTTTCAAACCTTTAGGCTAAACCAAGAACAAAGACGCAATTGTTTGCTGTCCATGAAAGAGTTGATCATTGTTATTTTCGGAATATTTAACAGATGCAATGCTTGTGAACAAAACAACCTTTCACCAAGAACCTTTTGTTTTCGTTAAAAAAAAATTTTGTTTGTTTTGTGAAAATCAGATATTAGATCAGGTTTGAATAGACCTTCTGTACAACACAATATGCACTTGTCAATTGCATGACAGGGTCAGTCATTGCACTTAGGTAAGTCAACAGAATGGGAACAATAACCACCTCATCTTTGTGATGACAAATTAAGAAAAGTGACACACCCCAGTCACTTTTCATAGACCACAGGACACACTCCTGTACAAACTTATGTCCGAGTCCTTCACTGGCAACATTGGTAGTACGACCCATGTGTCAGTCACATAGTTATTGGGTCATGTGTGGGTCACATTGGCTATGTCTCCACCATGTGAGTCACATTGTTATCAAGTAATGACCCTACAATGAATCAGTAGGAGTCCCATAGCTCTAGCTCAATAGCTATGTAACTTACACATGAGTCATTGCCCAATAGCTATGTGACTGACACACGGGTCCTTCTACCAATGTTGTCAGTGAAGGACTCAGGCGTAAGTTTGTGCAGGAGTGTATCCTGTGGTCTCTCAAAAAGTGATTGGGGTGTGTCACTTTTCTTGATTCTTCAGTCACAAAGATGGCTGAGGTGGGTGATTGCACCCATTTTATTGACTTGCCTAAGTACAACTTACAATGACCCAGTGGGAGTCACATAGATATCGGGCAATGACCGTACAATGACTCATCTTGACTGGGGCTGTTGTAAATGGGGGTTTGTTCGTCTTGCAGTTGACAAGTGCACAACAATGTTACATGCGATATAGAAAGTGGGAAGTCAAGCTTTCCTCTCACAAGCACATGTACAGCAAAGTCCTGCACGTGCTACGCTAACATGGAATGGATGGTTGTACTTTGGGAGGGGGGGGGAGCCTCAATAAAGTCAACCTGTAATGGAATAAACGTCAATCACTGGGCTAGGTAATGGTTAAATTGATTACCAATGAAGACTAATGGATTCAATCTGACATCAGTTTTACCTGAGACTGCGTGACCTGGGGCGATAGCTGGGACTTTTGAGGCCTCCTCTAGCTCACCGACCTGATGGGCATTCAGAGCTGCGGTGAAATGCTCCCGTAGAGAGTAGTGGATGGAGGTCTTCACGGTGGTTGGTACGGCAGCTGGTGAAGTCGCTCCTGGCTGGAGCATGACGACTGTAAAGAGAAGGGTGACCAGATGACCATTCCATGTTACATCCGAGTGCCTATTTAGTACTATTCTATGTCTCTGACATGTTCAACAGATATTATTCCAACTATCCAACAATCAATTGAAGTCTGTTATGGTTCAATATACCAGATCACACTATAGCAGCTATGCTCATTTGGAGAAATCAAGGGTTGTGGTCTCTCTGTCTCTCTGCCAAATACGAGATTAACGTTCGGCAATCAAACTTTTGTTGTGGCTGGCTCTAATCACAAATGGCAAACCCAAAATAACTGTGTTGTATTATAATCAAGTATAAAAATTTCAACTAGCAGAATATTGATCTAATTAGCGTAATTTTTTTTACTTTTAATTCAAGAATCAGGTTCTTGGCTGAAACTTGATTCAAAGGGGTTGTGCCATAGTCAAAAAAGCCTCATATATCACACAGACAAGCAAATCACTGCCCTGTCTGCAATGTGTGTTGCTCTGACACATATCTACGTTAGAAGCCTGGATAGTAGACGGCGCTCGATGGTGACTGCTGGATCAACTACACAAATCAAGACTTTCATTGAATCTCTCAGATAACGATGAGGGCATCACAATAGATAATCCACAAGGTTCCATACTCACAGATACTTTGAGCTGGGTTTTTTGGGGTGTTGTAGCCATAGCCTGATGAGGGCAGGGAGACCAGGGACCACCTACGGCCATCCGACTGCCGCAGAGACTGAATGCCAAGTTGATGGGTGCATGGTGGGGGCTCGTGGGCTGTCCAACGGGCTCCCTGGAGGAAGAAGCAAGAAAGAAGAAGAATGGAGCAGAGCTTTATGAGCAACGGAAGGTTCCACAACTGAGCCTTTCTTGTTGCATTTGTCTTCTGTTCCCAGGGAACAGGCTCCCACCAAATATCAAGAAACGTCTGCATTCCTTGCTTAGTGAAGGGGGTGGACAATGTCCATGAAATAATCAGTAGGAATGAATTGGCAATGTGAGCAAGGACAATGTCCCTCTTAATGACATGTAGTGAGAAAGAATGTTGAGATGGCTATGTGGTTTGAATCCGGAATGACAGCGGACAAAAGGATAACATCTATGAGAAGTTAGTCCCTAGTTTGGAGGTCAGTCTGTGATTGAGGAGGTTTGGGACAGGTATGTTCAGGCATGGGGGTGGATTGGCGAGCAGGTAGCAGTTACAGAACCGCATGGTGAGAGCGGGGGGTGGGTGAGCAAGACCTGATCTAGTGTGGTATGTAAAGATCTCAGTGTCAGGATCCTGCTACCCTACCACAAAGTATTAGACTGTGGGGAGGGGGGGTTTCGCTATGGATGGTTCTACCCATTGAGGTAGAAACTCCCACATTAAACGGGCTGTTGTTGATGATAAAAGTGAGCAATGTAAGGGTAGTCCTCAAATTCCACCTCTGCAAGTTGCAGTGGTGAAAGGGATTATTTAGTCACCTAATGAATATTCTGAACACCCACACTTCATACAAACTGTACAGTTCTGCGGCGAATGAGTTACTGTCCAGCCCTCACAGGTAATCCCATACCACTGATGTGTACCGTGGTGAATTACGATGGCAACCCTAATGCTCGATAAATAGCCCACATAATGAAAGACACTACCAAAGATCCCCATCAATTTCATTAGGCCACGAACAACGACATCCGCCCTTGGGATCATTTGCTCTGTCTTTGATTTGAATTTTACTCGCCTTGCCAAAGCTGCCAGAATTTTTACACATCAGCGCTCATCGAACTGACTTTACAGAAGCACTTTGTTTTATGAAGTCCTCGATCAAGCTCAAACTATATCCGATTCTTTCAATTTTGGCTCTTATAGCAAGGAATGCATTACATAACCAACCTGCCCTACAATATGGGCATACCATCAGATAAGCCCAATGGTCTATATTCTGCTGTCCTGATATTAGGGGACAGCTGTCGTAACTGCTCACACACATGCTTTTGATGGTCTCCGTCTAATCTAATAAGGTGAACGTTACACGGCCGTGTCTCGCAACCATTTAACGTTTACACGGATACCTACTATTGGGATCTGGATGAGGTCATCCTGATGGGCGAATTTCATAGTGAATCATGTAACAAGTATGTAGCAACAATGACACAGAATCTATAAAGATTTATGGCTGTATTTATCGTTGTTTTCGCAAGGGAAACATCGTGCCACTATCTGATCGCTCACACCACGCAGGCACAGATACACAATGCTCCACTCTGTCAAGTCACAGCCTCGTGGCCAGCCACTGCCTCAAGCAACATATACTAATGAACAACGGACACACATAACCGCTGTTGAACACTATTCCCAGCACTGCAACATATTTGCTTTTTATGCAGCACGTGGCTGGTTTATGCCTGCAGTAGAAATCATCATTGAACACACATTGCAACACACTCAATAAAGATATGGATTGTAATGCTGCCACGAAGGATGGTTTTGGTTGATCACTGCACATGCGCTCGATAGATTAACTAGACATTTAGGCTGGTTAGACCGCCCCAACGGTGTATCTCCGCCTCTGAGCCATCATTGGAAAAAGGTTCTAACACCCCATAAAGACCTCCATTTTGGTCAGAAACCAAGATTACTGTAGCCTTCATCCATCAAGTTACAAAAAAGTCACATGAATTTCAAATTTTGCCCCATGATGGCCTTAAAAATGACCATTAACTTTGTTTCATATCTGAACAAGTTTACAGAAAATCCGCATAAATTCAATTCTGCAAATTTGTTATGCTATATTTTTCGATCACATACTCTAGAGCTACTGTGTTACAGCAGTGGAGCTGATCATTTTGTGATAGAAGTTATCCTGTTGATTTTCGGCGAAAACCATGACATTTCATAATCGGTAATTGTATGAGATTTTCCAATTCCATTTTCCACTTACGGGAAAATCGTAAACTTTAAATGGTGCAATAAATTGTGTAACGTATACACAATAAACGAAGACAAGCCTAGCTCAAACCAGGGTTGGGCCAGTCCCCCTCCTGATAACGATATACAATCCTATATATAGCGTCAGACTTTAAAACCAGGGGCTGCCTAAAGCGTTCCACGGGTGACGAATACGAGAAAAGCAGCCCACTAATAACTGCATAGGACAATGAGTCTTCAGGTCCACGCTTAGAGGCATCCAGAGAGTCCATGGACTTCAGATCTGTAGGCAGTATAGAAGCCTATTTAGGCCAGGAGCCCCCTGGGTCATCATTACGATACTCCTGAAGCGTGTGGCACGTCAACGTGACACGCTAATTTTTGTCAGTAATCACATTCCATTCCTTGCCGTATCAATCACCCTTGAGGTCCAAAATGTGTGAATTTACATACTGCAGCTACCTATTGTGACTGATGGTGAATGGCTTCATAAATTAAGTCCTGGACAGATCAAGCCAGCAGCATGAACTGTATACACAAGTTTTGAGATAATGTGTCTAGGGGCACACTTGTATAACATGACACGTGTACATAGCGCATGTGCATGTACAATGGGAATGTGAAATGATAATTCCAACCCAATTTTCATAAACTGGCAATCGCCAGTCAAAAAGCAAAATCCCTGGTTTTGTAGTTAATTTATGATAGTTCGTTAGTGACAGCTAAGTGGTGATGCATTTTCCTCATTAAGGAAGTCGGGGGTAAGACAGGAATTCCAGAAACTTGGTCAACAACATGAATTACACGAGAGGGAAGGCCAGGTAACTTGCATAACATTTGTTAGTGCAAGCAGCATGCACATTTGGGTAAATTCAAGCTACAGTTTCTTGGTTGACTCAGCTGTGAACTAAAAAGTGGAGCTAACTTATTTTTCTGAATTTCAGATTTTTCTCAGAAGGAGCAGATTAGAATATATTCATTGTGTTTCACTGAGCCTACCTATATCAGATTATGACAGATTAAATAAGAAAGACCTCATCTTTCTTGAAGTCGATCTTTGTGTGATGATGTAGAGTGAGGGGTATATGTGAGATCCCATCCGGGTAGGGAAAACCACACGACTTACGTTAAACTAGTGCTGTGGATGATCCTGACTTTGGCAATTGGGAATAGATTACGTGACCACACAGGATGAACCAGAACTGCTTGGGTGTTTAACTAGCACACGCTATAGCATCAAGGGTACTGTAGCTCGAAAACACACAAATCACTCATTTTGTTCTGTACATGAATTATCGCATTTGTGACTCGAAATGACACCAAGATGACAACCATTGGTCAATGATGACGATCACTACATGTTATAGTCATCCGAGTTAATCTGCAGGGGGAGCATTTGACTCTCCCCCCCCCAAAAAAAAACAATATATTACCCTATATGACTGCTGACCCTTGACCCCTAGATGACTGCTAACACCAAATCCCAGAACACACATATACACACCATCTATTGGTGCTTGGCATTGACCACCCTTTACCCCATAATTTGTAAATTTAATGAATCTAAATGAATGTTCTTTATGGGACTGCATCTTGTATTTTTTTTCTCACAATAGCGCATCGTGCACTCACACAAAGCTATTCTGTCCTTCAACACGACTTTTTTGTAGAGGGATCCAAGAGGCTCCCATCCTACAGTAAACATGGTGCCCCGTTTGGTCAACATTTATGAAAGACTAAGCTTACCACTAGTTCAGTAGAGGGAAAGATCCAACACAAATAGCTCCATTACACCTTCCATGACTTGAAATCCTGACCATGAATCCCTGCACACCACATAGGTACCACTAGCCCTGACAACACTGACTGAATATGGTGGTAATTCAACCTTATCAGTAGAAGTATCATTACACATATTTTTGCAGTTTTTTGTACATTGGAGTTCATTAGGCCCCTTCAATGACTGTTGACCTGAAATCCCTGTAGGAACCATTAGTCCATGATAACGCTGTAGGAGAAGAGGCGTTCTGCAGTTTTCCACACAATGGCCAATTGATGTCCCTTTGATTATCTTTGGACTTGATCTGGGAGGGGTCGAAGATGTCCCATGCGCCGATGAACATTGTGTCCAAGTTTAGTCAACATATGGCAAAGAATGAACAGTGAATCTCAAAATGCCAAGTTTTGACAGGCAGAAGAACAGTACAGACGACAGACAGATAGGCAGACTGTCCGTTTAGCCCCAAACTTGCTCTGTTAAGAGGGTTGAATATGCATGATCTTCCATCAACATTTCTTTTTGTCAAGGTAGTGGCAGCAAAGGGCGGGAAGCTATTTTCCGGGTTTCCCCTTCCTTACTTACCATGAGATGTTGGGGAGGCAGATCTCCTTGGTATCGCAGAGCTGGTACGTCCCTTCCTGCCTCTCTTGCTATAGTTTCTGAAGATATAAAGACCAAACATACAATAGCATTAACCGGATGGATTATGTTCAGTGTTGTGGAAGAGCAATTCATCTTTATTTCAATTGGACACTTGCCTAGCAGCACATCAAAGGCCAAACCAGGGGATTAAACCTTACAGGTCCAGCCAGGGTGCACCTGGATACTGCACATAGAACACATACATACACACAAACAGACTGACATTGCGTGATTTGAAGCAGGGTTGTGAATTGGGTCATGGTGTGTCCAGGAGTGAATGTCCTTCTCTCTGAACTTGGTCACACACAAGATAGGAATGAAAGTAACAAGTGGATTTGTGCCACAACGTTACAACACGCTGACAAGTAATTTCATCACCTACTTGGATTTACAGACGTTACATGTTGCAATGTTTTTTTTTATGCAGAGCTTTTCCTACAGCAAGCCCAGTTTTTGTGTCCCAGATGTGCTCGCAACACATGCCTGTAGCAACGACGAACCTTAATAATCAATTTATGAGCCTCCGTAGGAAATGCATGATCGGCTTGTTTTTTGGTTGGGATCTCGCTTAACAGAATTTGATGCGTAACGTCCTACCATTTCGAGGCCAAAAAGCAAGATTACAAGGAACCCCTGCAAATTTGCTGTATCGCCTCAACGCTATATACGGAGGGCTACAGGACTGTTATGAAATAATCCCGGCGGGGCTGATCGAGCGAGGAAGCATATACGACTGGATTAGTTTTTCTGGAGAGGACCCTTGTCAGAGGATGGATGAGATAGGATTGATGAAGTAACAAGATGAGAGGATGTAATCCTGTGTACTGGATATATCACCGTAATGAATATTATAAATGTGCTTCAGAGGACTCACCAATCCTGGGGGGGAGGCGGGGGCAAGGGGCATCAATTTGACAGATGCCCCTTGACTTTTGTTCGTTAAACAGTAAACTTTGTGAAGGGGACTATGTCCCGCCCCCCCTCCAATATTTTTTGGGCCAATTGCCGCTTATGTGACCCATCATTTGCTAAATCGGAGAAGCTGAACCCTTATAGAGAATGTCCAATAGTTGACACAACCAGACAATGACATATTTATGCAAATTATACAAATTGAGCTTTCATTTTCTTTTGTATACTCATTTTAATATAGCGTTGCATTGATATCTATACTTTCTTTTTGAAGCCCAGAAAACATATTTCAATTAACTCAGAGAAAAAGAACCTTACACTCTGTCTATTACCGACTAGAGACAATCCTCTCTTCCCCTAAAATAACTTGTAACCAACCCCACACTCAGGAGGAGGAATAGACCAGCCTAATGATTAAACCAGTGAGGACCTGTTTACTGAGATTTCCTCTTTAATTGATCACTGCCGTCGGAGTTGGAATCGCTCAGTAGGAGGGTACTTCAAAAACATCATCTAAAAGCCTGAGCAGGCCCTGGTAGCCTGTTAATCATGTCCATGGAGAGCACAGCCACGAGATACACAACACTGTCTTAAAATCGCAAGAAAAAGGGTTCGCATTTTACATCTGCGGGTGTACTTTTCAGTTTTTGAGGACAACGAAGAGGCATAAGGCAGACTCTGCAAAGTGACCTGGACTCAACGTGATGGATCTGGAGCAGGGACAAATTTGTGATCATACATTATACACAATTCCCCCTTGCAAAATACGGTACCGAGGTAGAAAGGATGATTCATTCACCTGTTTTACGCCTCGCCGCAGATGTATAACGCTTGCGGCATACCGGCACCTTAACGTCCAATTATCGTTGATATGCCATATCAGGAGCAGCGCTGATTGTGCTATGTCAACATTCTGTCACATCTTTCCAGTGTTCACCAGACAGTATCCAATCTTGCTTTCAAGCTTGCCAACAATCGCACAGCTTCTCTCTTGGATGAAAAAACTTCTTTTCCAGTGTTCTGTGTTAATCTGACAGCATGCAAAAAACCAGCCCTCTCATCACTTATTTTTTCCTAGGGTGGACGGAGGTTATAGCCTTTCATCACTTAGTTATTTTTCTAGAGTGGGGGGTGGGGAGGTAATGGCCTTTCGTCAATTAGTTATTTTCCTAGAGTGGGGAGATGGTGCCTTTACATTTAAGTAATTTTCCTAGGGGTGGAGAGTGTTTCTTTTCAATCATTTCATTATTTCCATAGGGTGGGAGATGTGCCTTTCATCATTTAGTTATTTTTCCTAGAGTGGGGGAGGGGATGGCTTTTCACTCCATTTAGTTATTCTCCTAAGGATAGGGGAGATGATGGCCTTCATCATTAGTTATTTTCCTAGAGTGGGGGAGATGAATGGCCCTTTCATCATTTAGTTATTTTCCCTAGGCTGGGGGAGATGATGGCCTTTCATCATTGAGTTATTTTTCCTAGAGTGGGGGGTGATGGCCTTTCATCATTTAGTTTATTTCCTAAGTGGGGGAGGGGATGGCTTTTCATTACATATTTAGTTATTCTCCTAGGACCTGTGGAGATGATGGCCTGTCCATCATTTTAGTTATTTTCTATAGTGGGGGGAGATGATGGCTGTCATCATTTAGTTATTTTCACTAGAGTGGGGGAGTGGATGCGCTTTCATCATTTAGTTATTTTCCTAGGGTAGGGGAGATGATGGCCTTTTATCATCATTTAGTTATTTTTCTAGAGTGGGGGAGATGATGGCCTTTCATCCTTCATTTAGTTATTTTCCTAGGCTGGGGGAGATGATGGCCTTTCATCATTTAGTTATTTTCCCTGAGTGGGGGAGGTGGATGGCCTTTCACATCATTTAGAGCCATTTTCCCTAGATTTGGGATGTGAACAGCCTTTAATCATTTAGTTATTCTCCTAGATAGGGGAGATGATGGCCTTTCATCATTTATTAGTTTTCTAGAGTGGGGGGGGGGGGGGGAGGTAATGGCTTTCGTGCTTTCGTCATTTGGTTATTTTCCTAGAGTGGGGGATATGGTGGCCTTTTAAACCAGTTAGTAATTTTTTCCTAGGGTGAGAGGTTTGGTTTTCAATCATTTCATTTTTTCTAGGTGGGGGAGATGAATGGCTTTTCATCATTTATTTATTTTCCTAGAGTGGGGGAGGGGATGGCATTTTCATCATTTAGTTATTCTCCTAGGATAGGGGAAATGATGGCTTTCACATCATTTAGTTATTTTCCTAGAGTGGGGAGCTTGGCCTTTCATCATTTAGTTTTTCCTAGGCTGGGAGATGATGTCCTTTCATCATTTAGTTATTTTCCTAGAGTGGGGGAGTGATGGCCTTTCATGCATTTGTTATTTCTAGAAGTGGGGGGGGATGGCTTTTCCTCATTGTAGTTATTCTCCTAGTATCGGGGAGATGCTGGCCTTTCATCATTTGTTATTTTCCTAGAGTGGGGAGATTGATGCCTTTCATCATTTAGTTATTTTCCCTAGGGGGGGAGGGGAATGGGAGTTTATTTTTCATCATTAGTTATTTTCCTAGGGTAGGGGAGGTGATGGCCTTTCATCCTGTTAGTTATTTTCCTAGAGGGGGGGATGAATGGCCTTTCATAGTTAGTTATTTTCCTCGGCTGGGGGAGATGATGGCCCTTTCATCCTTTGTTATTTTTCCTAGAGTGGGGAGGTGATGGCCTTTCATCATTTAGTCCATTTTCCTAGATTGGGGAGGTGACAGCCTTAAAATCATTTAGTATTCTCCTAGGATAGGGGAGATATGGCCTTTCATCATTAGTTATTTTCCTATCGTGGGGGAAGGGTATGGCTTTTTCATCATTTAGTTTATTTTCCTAGTGTAGGGGAGATGATGGCCTTTCATTATTTAGTTATTTTCCTAGAGTGGGGGAAGGGGACATGGCTTTTTCATCATTTAGTTATTTTCCTAGGGTAGGGGAGATGATGGCCTTTCTAATGTAGTATTTTTCCTCCTAGAGTTGGGGAGGGGATGGCTTTTCATCATTTAGTTTTATTCCTAGGGTATGGGAGATGATGGCCTTTCAATCATTTAGTTATTTTTCATGGTGGGGGAGGGGATGGCTTTCCCAATCATTTAGTTATTTTCCTAGGGTGGGGGAGATGAGGCCTTTCATCATTTGTTATTTTCCCCTAAGTGGGGGGGAGATATGGCCTTTCATCCTTTAGTTATTTTCCTAGAGTTGGGAGATGATGGCCTTTCATCATTGAGTTATTCTCCTAGGATAGGGGAGATGAGGCGCTTTCATCATTTAGTTATTTTTCCTAGGGTAGGGGAATTGATGGCTTTCATCATTTAGTTATTTTCCTAGAGTGGGGAGGGGATGGCTTTTTCATCATTTAGTTATTTTCCGAAGTTGGGGAGGTGACACGCCCTTTATCATTTAGTTATTCTCCTAGGGTAGGGGAGATGATGCCTTTCCTCATTAGTTTTTTTCCTAGAGTGGGGGAGATGATGGCCTTTCATCATTTAGTTTATTTTCCTTCCTAGGGGTAGGGTAGATGATGGCTTTCCTCATTTAGTTGATTTTCCTAGAGTGGGGGAGGGGAGCTTGTCATCATTTAGTTATTTTCCTAGAGTTGGGGAGGTGACAGCCTTTAATCATTTAATATTTCCCTAGGGTGGGGGAAAGTGATAGCCCTTCCGCTTCAGTATTTTTCTAGGTGGGAGAGGTAAGGCCTTCGCAACATTTAGGTGTCTCATAGGGCGGGAAGGGGGGGTTTGTGGTGTTTTTTTTTTTTTTTTTTTTTGCTTGCGCCTCATTAACTTATCAACATATTTTTGTTTGCCCCTGTGGGTGAGTTGTAGATGGGCCGAGGGTTTTTCTAAAGGGGGTCTCAGAACTAGATGAAACACCTGGATTCCATAACAAATGCATATGTTGGTGCCACTCAACGTACATCTGACTGCTGTACTTCTATTTTTTTTATTACATAGGTTCCGGAAGCCAAGTAAGGTCTATCGAGGACATGTAATCAGCACCAGCGAATACTCGCCTTCTCATCTCGATTAGTGCCCCCCGATGATCTCGAGGCAGGGGTGTAACCAAGCCCATCTGCTCACGGAACCCGGACGAACAGAGGATTCATGTCCAACAGGACTGCTCACACCCACCGACGAGCCTTATTGCAAAGACTCTGGAACGAACCCCACAGACCCATGTAACACATCAACTGCATTACAGCGGAACCAAGACCTCGCCCAATACAACTGCTGCACACCACCTAGGGGAAAAATTGTCTGGTGGACTGCTGTAATTTGAGCCCGGAATGTTTTGCTTGCTGCCAGGCGTCACTGATATTACTCTGCTATCCTACCCCTCCCTCCACTGTCGCCCTCCTCCTCCCCCCGTTCCCATGTACATTTCTAATAGAAGCTCACTGAGCTAACAAAAACATAAACATGTGCTCCTATTAGAGTAACTGATTCATAATTAATTGGCATACATGGCATCATATGTGCTCCTGAAAACTGAATAGAAAGACATGGGTATATTTTAGTATCTTGTTTTCCTCCCTGATAATTGCTGAAATCCACCCACTGCTGGGTGTTCTTCATAAAGACCAAATGTACTCTTATTACTTCCATGTATATAAGAAATATTCCATCTTCAAGTAGGAGAGATGTCTCTGTTATATAAAGTGAGCCATTCCAGAGTTTTCATCATGTACCAGATTTAAACTGGGTTTAATTTCTACCGTCTGATATTGCAGAGTTGTGCTGTACTGGCAATTTCTAACCTCCGCCCCCCCCCCCCTCCCCGCCTACCCACTACCTCTGCCAGTGTGGCAAGTGCCACCCCCAGAGAAGCAGAGGAATACATACTAATATCTAGGGCAGACCAGTTCATGCATTCCTTCCTTCTCGTTCTTCCAATCAATGGGCCAGCTTTGAGACCAGAAAATTAACTCAAACACCAAACAAGATGTTTTCCCAACGATTCCAACCAGTTAACCCTATCAATGCCGCGTAAAGTTCCATTGGTAGGGGACACATTGATTTTTGCTCATGCATTGCCTGGGGCGGAACAGCCCTGGAGGAATATCATTCACATCCTGCTCCCTGACTTGGGGAAGAAAATCGTATGCCAAAATTTTGGTCCTATCAAATTATATTACCGTGGAGACAAAATATGATCGTCCGAAGTTACGTTGTTTTTATTCGGATGCGAGGGAATCCACGGAGGGCAGTCATCACGAATTTACGCCAGGAGTGCTCGGAAATGAGCGCTCTCCTCTTAATGATCACGGGGAGACGGGAAGGGTAAGGGAAATTGATACATTGCTCATTAATAATGCCACTGCTGGCCACGCAACATTCATTAGAGAGAGAGTAATTCTCAGAGTCCCTCAATAACAAAAACCCTGCGAGCTTTACATTATTACATTTGGGAATGTTAAACAACCATTTGCGTTTGCCAGATGGTGTTTTGTGTGGCACCGGATATTCATTGAAACCAGTTCACATCCCGATTTGTGTGCGCCTAATCGACCGAGTCATGCTCACAGCAATACTGTTGCAGTTTTAAACAGGGTGCCCACTCTCGTCGAAAAATTGGACCAATTGATGCCCCAATCTTCAATATTTAATTCGCCCAAGTTCTAGGATAATATTTGTGAATTTTTTACGTCACGTTATACATAATCTAGTGGGGCATTGGAAATAAAAATTCGTGGCACTTTTTTATTGTGTTTATTTGGTGTTTGCACTTTTGAACTCATATCTCTGTGAACAGGATATAGTGTTGTGGGTGCTGACAAACCAAATTGCTGTCTATTTTTTTTCTTTTGCATAATTCATTTTTTAATGATTTATAATTTCAATTCACAAATTGAAAAGTCTTGCAAATTATAAATTCTATTTGACCCTATTTGATTAAGTTGACATACAGGAGCAAATATCTAGTGTGCATATAATAGATTATGCTATACAGTAGCAATTATAAAATACAAATGGAATATGTAGGGTATCACAGGAAATCTGTGTCATGTTTTTTTGAAAGCTGGAAAAAAAAGTGCCAATGTTTTACCTCAGACCCTCTAATAAAGTCGGGGATAGCCACCTCCTTTCCTCTGGTCACCATGTATATTTACTTTTACTTGGATTTAACAGTATTTCACCTGGATATGCCTTAACCCATTTGGTTCCACAGTCGCTCTGTCTCACTCTCGTATTCTTTTTCAAATGATCTTATTGCGAGGGCTATTTGTGGCCCAAAACTTGTTTGGGTGCTCAAAATTGCCCAGGAACTGCCAAATTAACGGCAGAAACTGGTTGCGGCTGCAGCTAACCACAGTGCCCATAACCCACCCACCCCCCCCCCCCCGCGCCCTTTCCCCAATATGCCTATGCTTGCCCATACCCCAGTAGGCTTCTCTAACTGGTCTAATTTTTTTCATGTAAATTTGTATAAGTGTCATTGACATGAAAAAACATGACATTTCATACCTTCCTCTTCTTGAAGACCAGTTTCCTTCTGAAATAGAAAGAATATAACAATATTCATCAAAAGTCATAAAAAGAGCGTTCCAGAATTCTATTCAAATACTGCAGATTACACAAATACATTAATGACTTAACCAATTTCAAATCCCATGATTTGGAATCACGCTGCCATCTGATTGATGTCTCTTGCCCTAGAGAACGATCTATGGTATACTTTTAGTGAACCTTCACAATGCATCCAATTTATTTTTCCATTTTTTTTTCATAATTAAATATCTTTGTATTTCTTCCACATTTGTTTGTTGGTATTGTCCCCTGTTAGTGGCCTGGTTCCATAATTTCTAATCAATTTTAAACGTATATATAATTTCCTCCGAGCCTCTTGAGGATTCCCCTTTGTCTCACCGTTTGATATGTTCATTAGTTTTTTTTTGTTTTTTTTTTTGCCTTATCTTATCATATCAGTGAGATTGAAATCAAGTTTCAATAAATGGAAATATGAAATGAAATTTGAACAACTGCTAAAAAGAATGAGGGGAAAACAATTTTCGATTTGTGGCCTCCGCCTGAATACCAATTTTTACTACTACCAATAACTATGAATAAATTGCTCATTTATTCTGACTGCCTCTGGCCCCTTCTGAAGGAAACCTTCTAAAGAGGGCATCTGTCCTATCATCCGTTTTATTAGTTGCAGATTGATAGTAGTCGGTGATAATTAAATTCATCATCACACATGGCACGGTACTGTGGTGTCCTTTCATATTGTAATATGATTTTCAATCCTCTGCTTTTGCCCCCCCCCAATATTGTAAATATTATTCCAATCCTCTTGCTTTGCCCACCTTCTCCCCCCTCCCCCCCCCCCCCCTCTTGACAGGCCGGAACATCATTTGCATATAAGCTATCCCGCCCCAGAAGCATCAGTTTGCTGTGTTTTGTTGAAGCCCAATGCTTTCAAGTGGAAGCCAACAAGCAGGGAGAAACGAACACATTAGCCGCAGTTCCAAATGATGCCTGGCGGGGTTTCGAGCTCCTTGGAATTATACAGCATATGATCTGGCAAAGCCGCTTTCTGCTCCAATCTACGTTTTGCGTGGCCGGGTTGAATACCTGTAGCAGTCTTTGTCGGTAGCGGCGAGTTGGTATATGGTGCCCATGGCGTACCCATGGGGGGAGGGGGGCCGAACCCCCCATTACCCATTGATCATAATTTCAACACAAAAACTGCTTTTTTTTTTTTTCTGTCAGTTCAGTAGAGGGTTTTGCAGCTGGTTATTTAAGCAAATACTGCAGCACCATTTGTCTAGGGGCCACCATTAATTGTACCTATTTACCAATAGGGAGAGTGAGGGCATTTATGTAGGCTCACTTTCCTTGGGTAACGACCTCAACCCCCCTCCCCAAGACAAATCTCTCGTACGCGCGCCTGAGGGTGCCGCTGGGGTCGCTAGACTGGCTGAAGGAGATCATCAACCGGTAGGGAAGAGAGCCCATTCCTAGCCTTGTGACAATGACAAAGATCTGCTGACCGTTTCCTTGTGTCTTTTAGGGAATGGCCCGTCAAAATTCCTGGCGACAGATAGTGTGACACTATTGCCGTAGGAATTGTCATTTACACAAAGCGAGCGCCTGGCTCTTAGCCATTTTCTAATTTTCCATCGGACCTCTGCTCTTTTCTCCTCCCACTCAATGTTTGGTCATTTCAACTTTCAATTCATTCCAATCCATTTAATTCAGAAGCACACACAGCTAATGAGGAATGAAACCCGCTCTCTTGTTATTTCAGGGCAGCTCCACCTGCTCACTCTACATTAACCCAAAACGATCGGCGGGGCATACAATTACACAAGGCCAATTATTAGCCATCGGGGAGAGAGAATTCTCAAAACTGACAAACAAGGAAAAACAATCCTCCAGAAGTGGTCCATCTCTTTCCCTCAATTGATTGCGAGAAGATTTTAGTTTTCGTGATAGTGATCAGTCCTTGGAACTGATTGGTTTCCTTCTAGAAACTTGGAAAGCGCCAATACCAGAGAAATATTTGTATGTGGTATGTCATGTTGATCTTCTCACAATTCCCTCTATCCTAACTAAAAACGCAACGTCATCTCGAGGGAACCAAACCATCGTGGTTACCTGACAAGTGGCACTCTGAGAATCTCTCAAAATTTAGAAGAAATGGATGAGCGAGGAGGGATTCTGAAGGCAAATCCCAATGCCAGAACTTCAATCAGCTGCTTACCTCCTGGTGGCATAATATACCTGAAGGGTTGGTCAAGTGGTGTTGCCAGTGGCTCTTTTTTTTCCTCAGCCAATAGGACGAGGAAATTGACTTAGGCATATGGTGTCCAGGTTACGACGACTGCATTGAATTAACCACATTAGGTATGCATCACTAACATATTTATGAATGCATACAAGCTGCACAAAACCAGAGCTTCTGCTATTTTTAGAATATGGGAGCTAACATTCTCCAAATGGGACAAATCATGTGACTTGGAGGGGACCAAGTAGTGTGGCGACGCCCACTATTTGACCCTTCCAAAGATTCCTCTACAAGCAGACGTGAAGTATAAATGTTTCGGGTCATCGGACATGTGAAGTTTATTAACTTACATAACCTAACACTGACACTAATTTCTGGGGCAGTGGACCGCAGCAACCGCGCAACGGCGACAACCAGAAACAGAATAACCCTGGACACTACTCTGTTGCGGGATTATAATCTAGGGATAACCGTTGGCAGAAAACTCGGGATGGCACCAGAAAGATGTCACTAATCATTGAAACTGATCACATTTTTCCGTTGAGGGGATTGAGCCAAGGAGAGAAAAACCTCCAAGGAAACCTGGGCGTTATGCAAAATTGTGGCTTAGTAGTACCAAGCTGGCAGTAGGAGCGAGGGTGCGATTGGCCCCGCAAGCGTCGTACCCTATGCAGGTTGGTCGTCTCGCCGAGGGTCAGTGCATTAGTTGCGCTGGTGTGGTACCCCGATGAAGAGGCTAGAGCCTGTCCAGCGACCGCCGGCCCAAAGCGGCCCGTCGGCCCGCGAGAGCTTTCGTCGAGGACAGGGGCGGCGTCAGTCGACCCCTCGGTAGGGTGCTAGCAAACCCGGGCTGTGCTGGGACTGCAGTGACCAGACTCTGTACTGTGGGATTCATCTTCAGACTGGAGAAAGAAAGGAAACAACAAAAGCTTTGCTTGGAGAGAACAGAGGTGGTCCTTGTTATAAATTTGGCAACAAGTGATGAAAGCCTCACATGCCTTACAATTGAAATTGCTGCTGAGTTGTTTATTTCGCCTGACATAACTTCTTCCAGAAATGCCTTGCTTGATGACTGACGAAAAGCGGTCAGACTTTAAGGCAGTGAAGGCTAATACTTTGAACCTTGAAAGAAGGATGGAGGTGGGTTTTTTTCACGATACATATACATACAAGTGACAAGGAGGGAACTGGAATAGAAAACCAATTAAAATGTGACAATAGTCTATACAACGGACCCGTGGGGGGGGGGCATCACACTAAAGAACGCTAAGCAAAAAGTAGTTCGTGGCTCAAAGGGAAATGAAACAGCTTTCTTCAGAAAACAAAGTACGGAAGAAAAAACTGGGCTGTTGGTATTCTTGGTGAATTATATAGGGTGTAAATTTTAGGGGGGGTATGGTATGTGTCAGGGATCATTGATTGACTTTGATTTTCCCACAGGAACTTTTTGGGAAAATCAAAGGTGATTATAAATGCCTCGCCCAATATAAAGGAGTTCTACATTGGCCGTAGACCTTAGAATAGAACACAATTATTTCGAGGCAGGGCACAAGCCTATTGAGGGAAAAGAGGAATTCGTCAAAGCCAATTTTGCTCTCGTCTGCGGGAAAAGAGATTGTGATGCAGTTTGCTGTAAGAGTCGAGCAATGTCTGTACAAAGGAAACAAGCAGTACCGGTAAAACAAAACATGACATCACTCCACTGTTTCTTCTTATGGTAAGGGAAAAAGACCATAATTTACCCCTTTGATGTAACAACCGATGTGATAACATATACTACACCCAACTCAAACTACCACATGATCCAGATTACCAGGACGTGTTGAGCAATTGCTGCACTATTTCTTAGACCAGATTATTGCAGCCATCGTTTTATCCTCCAGAGAGTTCAAATAGGGAGATGTTCTGGTACTGTTCTATGGCAAGTAGCTTTATATATTGCACTGTTTGCCCATTGTTACGGTCTAGGCATGCTCAAACAGTTTGATGATGCCAGCGGGGACGAGGAGCTGACAAATATCCGCCCAGGTACTGAAGCTGGCTGGTTATATAGGAACGGTTGTTATCAACAGCACGATCAGGAATTGAAATGGTTCGCCGTGCTCGAAGCGCGTCGGGAGTGGCTAGGTTAAATGTCAGATCAGTTTGTGGATCCACTCTCCGAGCGAGGAAAGAGAGCCAGCCAGCCAGCGATGGGACTGATGAAACGTCATCTGTGATCGACCAAGGCCAGAATCGACACCCGATCTCGCTGAACTTGGGCAAAAACGGCCACTTTGTGATACATTTCATCAATCGCCGGTTGTTAATGTTTGTTTCATCCCATATATGGAGCAATCAAACAATAAGAAAATTGTAAAAAGTAGGCTGATAAGCAAAAACAGCATGACGATGAGCTCCAAATAGGTGAACAGATGTTAAAGTATCATAGTAGTAATCTCTGCCACATAACAAATTGCATCTTCCATTTGGTTATTGGAAAATGACAATAATGACTATTTTACAAATGGTTCAATCCAAGAAAAAAAAACACCAACTTCCTCTGATGCTTGAACTGAAATGTGACAAAACAAATAGCCCCTGTGTCGGGTTTCGTACTCCAGATAGACGAGCCAGCCGATTACTGCTGATTATAATTATACCATCGAAGCCCGAGACGGCACGTACCGGAAAACCAATATAGCCACTTGAAGCTTCAAATAAATGAACGATTCAATTTCGTCATAGGTAGACCTGCTGGTAGACAATGCCTGCAAAACACAACCGCCTTATCGAACTATTTGAGCCACCGTCTTTTTCGAATCTCTGTCCTCTCTTATTACGAGACAATTGATCTGCTTCAATGGCTGCGTGATTGATGCTTACTAGGAAATTATGCAAGGGCCAAACTTCTTCTCAGCTTTGTCCTATTTCGCAATCACTCAGTTTCTCTAATGCTAGCATACTGTTTACGAAGACCCCGCTTCCCCCGCTCTCACACTGCATCCTAAGGCATATTCTGTATATCCTCATTGCACGCATTCAACATGTCCGAGACATAGACACAATATCACCCATTGGAAACTATTCCTGATAGAACTGTCATATTCAAGCAATCCCCAGGTAGATGCACAGTCACCAACCAATTATTGATAGAACACTATTATATTGTAGTGAATTCACATGATGCAACCGTGGACAATCAACCAAATCATTTTGAATCCTCTCGAAAAATATCAGTACATGCTAGAAGCTACAAATAATCTTTCAAGATTTGAACTGCTTCGCAATTTTTGATTCAACCTATGCAGCAGACTACTGTTCGAGTATAATATGATATCTTCCAGATGCTGAAACGAATGACTTGCCCTTTCCAACAGCGGACAAAATAAATTCACTGATTCCCAATCCTGCCTCCACTAGAACGTCCGAAAACAGGATATTTTTACCAATTTATAAATTGGTAAATATGCATTTCGGGTTCTACAAGTTTAATGAGAGGGCATGCCTAGGTTTTTGACATTTGCAAGAGATCTTGGAAGATCACCAAGTGACCAAAATGTCAATGTATAAAATCTAATGACTTTGGAGACAGGAAAACTGTACTTCCATTAGTCAAACAACTTGTCCTAGACCTTCTTCGGGCAACTCGGAGATGGTTGAGGTTTGCCAGCCCTGGATTTGTGTAATTGCCAGATACTTGTCAGCATTGTGGGGGGGGGGGGGAGGAGGGGGTGCCCTCAGTTGTCATAGGGTTAAGTTGAGTACCTGAAGTAGATCAGGTAGTACAGTGCGCGTATGTCTATTCCACTCCAATATGATTATCCAACTGCCTGTGATGGTCCCATCTATCCACACACAAAAATATGAAGATCATTTCATAAATTCCATGAGCATTCTCTTTCTGACCTATATAACGGAACTACACCAAACTTGAAGACTTAAAGACAAACCGTGCTCCAACACACCAATCAGAGAAAAATTCATCATTTGTAGGGAACAATTGCAATTCATGCATGTTGAAGGGAATAGACATTAATTCCTCATTCACAATCATTCACTCCTGAGAACAATTTTCCTTCCTTCTGCTTTCTTGCAAAGGCGTCCATATTGCCTTCCATGCGATGTGTGGATTGGCTGAGCCTTTTCGAGCCCTGGGCTCCATGAGTACTTCCATAAAATGTATTCCTACTGCCGATCGATGTGCCTTTTACTCCTATGACCCAACGGAACATACCGTTCTCAAAAATGATATAATCAAGCATGATTCGGTAGTCAATCTTTGCAGTAAATTACCAGCGCTGGTCATGATGGGAGCGAGCCATGCTTTAATAGCGTTTAGTTATACAGACAGAAGGATCGTCCAGCTTTCTTCTTCCCTAGAAACGATTGTCCGGTCATCAGGCAATTGAGGTTTTCAAAACGATCAAGTTTAGCCCAGATGGAGGGTGTTTTACATCGTCAGCAGAGCCATGCCAGGTTGCACATTCTAACCTTCACTAGGGTTTTTTTCAAATGAAAAAAAAAAAAATTGTTCGACACAAGTCATCACACTACGTTAAACGTTTTGACTGTCTTCGGATCTACTTGCTCCATTAAAACCTTAGAACTAATGACATAGACGCTGTTCACAGCATGTTCCACTAAGGTTAACTCTACTATACAGGCAAAATCAGAGCTAGCGTTACTTAATTTTCGAGTATGTGGTTTGACAGACAAGAAGAACATCCCATATGAACACAAGTCCAATAATGGATCGCTCAACAGTCATACGGTATCGATGACTCCCCACGCTTTTGTCATGTATAGTCCTTGTTTGAATCTAATCTTTGGCAAAATGATTCCAGGATTACTCCTATTATTTACTTTTATGTAATTCCTGAAGAGTGAACTAATAATACAACCAAACCATGATCATGCCCAGTAGAGCATAAATGAAGTCTTCTATGACGTTTCACAATCTGCAATTGGATTTCAGTTTCAGATTGTACAAGTCTGATTCGTCGCAATTCAAGCCACAATATCAAACATTGGGCTGATCTCTTCTCATGGCATTTTCCCCCTCAGCTGTTCCCCTGTGATCGGGAGTTACAGTCAGTTCCCCCCTGAGAGGACACGAAGTAGGAATTAAACTTCAATATGACAAGACAGCTGAAAACAGCCTTCGTCTCTGGCAAATTCCCTATAAACAGTATGTAGCCATCGCACAGCCCACAGGGACTGAGAGATTTTTTTTAGGAGACATGTCAAGGATTGCATGCAGAGGAAAAACAGGATAAAACGACAGGTATTTAATTCCTAGAATACAGAGAGGAGAAACAGAAGAAAAAAACAAAAGATTTCCACACAGATAAAGGGAAAAGGATCAGTAGACTGTTGCGAAATAATGGAAAACCTACCACCTGACAGATGGGGTTTTGAAGAATAATTCGGAGGCACTACATGGAGGGAAAACTATTTTATTCGTGCAGTTGGAGCAAATAAGATGTACCGTATTCCCTCTAAAAACGCTCCGTGGGTGCTACTAGAGTAACAACATTCAATACACATAGGCTGTTAGCCTAGCAGTATGGGTCGCAGAAAATATGGATAGGGAAATGCGGCCCTGGTCTGCTGGGAAAGGCGGGTGGGGGAAATGAGGGCGCTAAAGTCACTCATACTTGAAAGACATCGTATAAAGCATGCATATATGTGATCCGTTGTTAAAACTGACTACTGGTTCGGGCGGAATCAACGAGGGGCAGGCTCCATCTTAATCTCATCCTTACAGGAGGTGTGTAAAATACGCCCGCTCACGATTCATAGGAGTACATGATGGAGACTTGGAGAGCACCTAACTGTAGCTGCGCCCGTCCTGGCCCTCACCACGTCAAGCTACCAAGCCCAGGGCCTGACCCATCCCCTCAACTCCTGGGGGTATCTTCCATCTGCACCAAGTATGCCAACTATGAAAATGTGGCCCCCCAGCCTATTGGCCCTGAACGGACAGAGCATGCAGGATCCTCTGATGGGAGTGGTGCTATATGCACTCTCCTACAATTACAATTCTACAGTTGGTAGGAACACAAATTTAAGGCAACCTGATGTTAACAGTGCCCAAGTAAAAAACTACCACCCGTAACAGTCCGATCGTCCTAAAGTCTCTCAAACAGTTCTAAAAACACTAGTACTCAATACAAATACAGAAAGTCGTCAAAAAAAAACAAAAAAACTTTGTCAGCACGTTAGATCCATGAACGGAATGACAGTAGTGACTAGCACCTAGCTAAAAGAATTTGCCAGATCCCAGCGGCTCGTAGCCTAGTGGTGGGGTAACTGCAAATGGAAGTGGTAAATGGCAAGTATCATTTGAGAATACATTGACAATATGATACAGTTCAAGTTTAGAATGCAAATTTAGGCACCTGAGTGGTTGAGATAGTGCAATGTACAATAGATTAGTGCGCCCTCACTGAGTGCATTCCCACTACATGATTTCAGGCCAGACAGCACTGGGAATTAATAAATCTGTGTCTATGTGCTCCACACAATATACATAGCTCCCAGCCAAAACCACTACTACTGGGAGATTTTTCAACCCTCCCAGTTGATCATTGATGATGAGTATATTACTCGGGTAATGCCGCTCAGAGTTGGTGGGAACGAAGCCAATTAGCTCATCAAAGAGTAGGAGTGGTGGAATTGTAATGAACCACTGCAGAAGAAGTAATATGCACATGTTAGTATAGCGGGCTATGATCTCTGTGTTGCCAGTCCGGAACATTGACCAGTTCGGCAATGAAAGGAATTCCCAGCAAATGATTAAAAAATACAGTCACAGGAACTGGATACTAAATTAGGCCAGAGGAGTTTGTAGCAGATTCGATGACTTGATAAAACTTGCTCTTTAATTTGATTGTTAGTAAGGCAGTGTGGGCGCTCAGCTGTCCATCTGGAGGGAAAACTGCATCCCTATGATTTATGTAAGAGGGATTTTAGAGTGGAAAGAGGGGAATCGCATATTACAGTAACACTACAACCCCGAAACCCTGAATGTTTGAGGAGGGAAAGTCAACTTTGACCACAATTGTTTTGGGAGGGATTCCAGCAAATAGTAGAAATCCACTTTATTGCATCTCCCATTTAGCGCCAGCACTATATCTATATATAGTAAGGTAGTCCAAACTACTTACTTGCCGGATGTGAACATGTGTAGGCCCACATTCAATTCAATTAACGCTTGATCATAGCACCTTCTAATTGTTTTGGCTGCCATTTTACCACAATGGCGAAGTGGCCGGACAGTTCTGGCTATTCGGTAGGAGTAGAGCTAACAGAGGGTAGGCGTGAATGAAAGTGAGAGTGCAATCTGCGCAATACTCTGTAGCTTTTGTAGCTGAACTTGCTAGGGGTGATAGAGCTGATGGAATTCCTGAATGCGCTCCTTGGAATGGGCAGCTCCATCTCTAGTAGAACCGGTAATGGTAATGGTTTTTGGTTGCAGCAGAATGAGTGACGGTGAGCTCAATTTCTAGGGAATATAGTACCAGAAGACTGTCCCAGGTTGACGGTAACAGGCTAAGGGTCATGGGTAACCAGATTTACTTAAACATCACAGGTGAAAGAGGAACCTGTACAAAACCGCACACCCAAAATTTGGACTTTGCCTTGTTGGGTTAGTTCAATTCACTTCAAGGAATTTGAGGGATCACCACACGGGGGAACGAGTCAAAGGTGCACATGGACTCGAAGGACGGTTGGGCGGGGGCCCAGATTGGCCACCAGATACTAATTGCCAGTTGCCAGATGCCCGTATTGCCTAATTGCCAGATACTTTGTCAGCATTTGAGTGGGGGGGGGGGGGATGCAGGGTTTGCGATGAGGAGTAAGTGAAGTGGGGAAGTAGTAGATCCCTCTTGTTCTATTGTCTAGGAAACCTGGACAATAGGAATAGGTGTGACAGTAATGAGACCTGCCCGTGATTTACACCACTACTGTGTTACTTTCTAGCAGGACAAGCACAGGGGGACGTTGTGCTCAAGCTTCGTAGTCAATCCGTGATCGGCCACTGTCCCCAGCACGGTGATGTGCAGTATGGGTCGTCTAAGGACCCACAGCAATTAGGTGACTAACGCCTTCTCCTGGGTAGGATTGCGAGTTGGAAGGAAAACTCTTTAAGTCAGGTCGACGACTGACAAGCCTTCAGTCTCTTTCTCCTAGCAACATGGCAGAGTAGCCAGACAGTCATGACCGTGATAGAATCCAACCTTATGATAAAACCAGGTCTCCTGTAGACCAAAAACTCTATGGACACTAATGGAAAGTCTCCAATTACTGGAAAAAAACCCGTCTCCCTGGCTCCCCTCTATACTGCAACACTTAACCTTTGCTTAAAAGGCAAAGGCCAGCAAATTAATACTAGTTGTGGGTGTTATAATGTTGAAGAGGAGGTAAAATCACTTCAAATATCACTTATCCCAGGTTTATGCATAGTCGGTGGGAAGATATGGGCTTCCTCAAAGGTTTAAGAATTTGGTGAATTTGGCACCTGGCAACTTTTATTGATTATGTCAGATCGACCAATATAAGGGAAAGTTAGGACATATTTCTTAACCTTTCTCTTTAAAATTGGTAGATATGACGTCATCAAATTGGCAATTCGCAAACATTGCCCACTAGCAGTGATAAATTGATATCTTTAAAAAGTGTAACATGATTCTCAATGTACAATCATCTGACATTTAAATATTTTTGACTGGACTTGCCCTTAATACACCTAATGTCGGTAGTAACGGAACACCTCAATGTAAAATAGCATTAGAACAGTGAACACTCCTAAACAATGGAGGAGGGTCAGATAGGTATAAATCATGAAAATGATTTGATTCATTCCATGTACCTCGTATAGGATTCAGGCAGACATGGAGCACTAATCACTGAGCCTAATGCTAGACTGACAAGAAGGGGGGGGGGGGGCAAGCAAAGGGGGATCACAGCCACTGCACTAAAATGAAACAGGGTGAACTGGACATCACGATCACTCATCAAGTTGAGATCATGGTTTCCTCTCATGAAACTAGAGCACTCTCACACCATAAATATTTCTCTAGGGACGGTACGCGTACACCGGCTGGTAAATGCGTCCAATACAGAGTTAATTGAATAAAGAGTCTTTTATGCCTCAGGGAGCCTGGCCAACAAAGCCACCTGATATATTTACTGACGGACATCTGTAGAGGTTTAGTGTTCCATAAAGGTTGAGCACTGGTCGAAGCTTCGTGACTCCTCCTTTGGAATTTCAAGAAATAAGCATAATGATATTGAAAATGAATGCCAATCAATTGAAAACATCTGTTTGAAACGATTAGCTTGGTCAAAATGCGTAATTGTGGAATAGGTCCAGTGCGGGAAACAAATCACACAGGTTATAGCCAGAGGCTTTTTTTCAAATTAGCCTACTTGATCACTATCTTCTCCAGATAGGAATAATCGAGTGCGGTATTGTGACTCAAGTTTTTCTTGTAAATGAGGTACTGACTGATGGCATTCCTTTTCAAAATCACATGCTTATTTCTGCATATTCCAGGAAGCTAATGGAACTTTCCAGGCATGCATTCAATATATATTGCACTAAAGTTTTTTTTGAGCGAATCACCCGCTGTATAAATGTGAGCACGCCTGTGTTTGCCTAATAGTGACAGTGAGAATACGGTGGGTTTAGAAATATGACACACAATTTATCACCAGGGGTCGCCGACCATTCTTTTTGGGGGGGTGTATCCCCTATTTTGCCGACACATGCTGAGTATGCCGACTACCATGCTGAGTTTGTCCGACTAAACCCGCTTTCATATATAGAGGAAAAGCACCACAAAATGACCCTTCAACCAGTGTGTCTTGTACCACGGTAGGCCGGCTGGGTGTGATTAATGAGGCCCTGCCACCAGCGGATGGCGCGAGCAGAGCTTAGCATTTTTTTGATCAAGGTATGCCGGGCAGATCCACAAGCTGGTATAACATTGGCTAGGTTGCATCTAAGTGTCTTCGTATTCGGTGACACTGGGGGGGTGATATTCAGTTCAGTAGGGTAAGAGTGAGTGTTACTATACGAGCGGAGCGCCACCGTTGGTTGGCGCGGGAGCCGTTCAGAATTTTTTGGTTTTGTGAGTTACCAAGATGGCAGGAAACGCCCCTTCCAAGTGTTTTAAGGCGCATGACATCTAAAGTAGTTTTCTTCTTATCTGGGCACTGGGGGGGGGTGGCATATCAGTCAGTAGGTGGGAGTAGGTACTAATCCAAGGGCGCGCCACCTTTGGTTGGGCGCGGAGCGTTGCAGAAAAGTTTTGGTTTGTGAGCCCCAGATGGAGGAAAAGGCCCTTTCCAAGTGTTTTAAGATGCATGGCACTGAGTAGAATGTCATAACGGCATAGATGCCAAAACATTCTAACCTCTCCTTACGGGCCTTACAAATTTCACTTTTAAAATGGGCGGCTGAATTTTTCAGTCTCAACATTTTTTTTAGTCGGTTCGACCAAACTTCATTGAACAGAATCTCCTAAACTAACGAGACGTCAGTTGATTCTCCACTCAGATTCGTGACTGAACAGTTTCAATGCAGAATTGTGGATCCATGATTACGAATTTACATTCTTTCGTCGTAAATTTTCTTCCACCATTTCAAGAGAGTTCCTTCAATTTGCCGCCTGGGGGCAAAAAACCAAAATTTCGTTCTAATACCGTCCACAGATTGGCCGGAGATGGCCTCCCACACCATTTTCAGCCAGAGATATTCTGAAGAGTCGAATGTAAACGTTTCACATTTCCTCTTTTTTCGAACCTTCCTCCTTTCTTTTAGCCCTTTACGTTCCAAATTTGCGACTGGAAGAAATTTTAAAGTTTTGTTTTAAACCCCTATAAATCTGGCCGGAGACAGCCTCCCGGCCATTTTGAGCCCAGCATATTCAGACTTTGTAGGGTTGAATGTACAAGTTATTTTTCCCTCTTCTTTCAAAACCTTCATATGTAAACTCTCTTTTCATTGTTTCTTCATTTGGCCGCTTTAGCACACAAAGTTTATTGCTATAATACTACCATAGATTGGTGGAGATGGCCCCCAGGCCTTTTGAGCCAGAGATATTTAGATTGGTAAGGGTTTAATATAGGTTGTCTTTTTTCTTTCATAATGTTTTTGTTACTCCCTTTTGTTAACCTCTTTTACCAACCTTTTGCCAACTGGTAGCATCATTTTTTCGACTCCTGTGTGAATGGGGGGGGTGTCACACCCCCCTACACCCCCCCTCTAGTGACTGCCCCCTGTTATCACCCCATGGAAGTCTAAATAGGAGAACACCTGTATCTCCCAGCAAATTGATTTGGGTCTACAGTACATTCTGTTACTTGGCACTAGAAAGGACAATATGTATCAATATTCTTTCATTCGCTCACACGATGATAAACGAGATATTGGGTACTAGAATGACATTGTACCTACTTACGTTTTAAATGTTTGAAACATGAGCAAATGGATGGCAGGGGGCTTCTGTACTAAGTCCCAAGTTCTGCCACCAGTAGGGGTAGGAAGGGGGTGGGATGCTGGATTTGACCATGTACATGTGTTCTCATATCTTGCCATACCCAATGGACACATTGAAGACTAAACTTTAAGAACTATAGATCTTTCATCCCCCTATACCATGCTTATTTGATTCTAAAAATGAATTTTCACTTTAATAGAGTTTTTTTGGTCCACAAAAAAAATCTTAAAGAAAGGAATCTTGAAAAAAGGAATTACTATTATACTATCTGTTTTATGTCATAATTCTTCCCCCAACCTTTTATAAAATCCTATAAGCCAGGTATCCAGGGTCCAGAAATCGTCAACATAACGTAGGGCAGTCCAGACTATAGACGAAGACTCATTAATTACGCAAAGGGCGAAACACTAATGACATTCCTACGATGTGGCGTGGGGGGGGGGTTGTGAAACGCCCAAACTAATGGAGTTACTAGGCAACAGCTATTAAGAATGAAGATTGAGAGGTGATTTGGGTTGGGATCGCAGTTGTTTACATACCTCCTAAAATTGAAACGTCCCTAGTCAGCTTCATATGACTTGACCTTATATATGAATACAGTACTGATGCGAATGAGGCACTAGGATTTGACAATAATGTCACTGTACGAACAAGAAAACCCTTCAACTGCCCATGCTCAAAGTATCATGAGTGCCTCATGTAATTGAATGGTGCATGTTGGATAACTATTGCAAAAATTGAACCCCTCTCTATTCTAAAAGGCTGATCATTGATAAAAATGTAACAACCATTCCTTCAAGGGGGAATTTAGGGGGGTTTGAAACAGCAGCAGCCTGATGTGACATATTAGAGAACACTGCATCTACAATGTTTTTTTTTTTTTTTACAGTATGATAAAGGAGACTGCTTTGACTTTGAGTCCATGATCACTCGAAAATGGGTCAGGGTCCAGCCTGCCATATCAAGTAACCCCCACTCCTAATGGCATTGCCAATTAAATGATCATCCCCATGGGGGGGGGGGAATAGTAGACTACTGCCCAATGTGCCTCCCTCCTCCCGCTCTCCATGTTCCTCTTCCCCCCCCTTACAGCTTGCAACATACACCCTTGCCGCCCCCCCACCAACACTGAACCCCGCCCCGCCATCTCCCCAACCACTTGCAACACCGTTCCCCCCCCCCCCCCCATTGCGTGAAATCATGAGACTCCTAACACTACTGGAGGTTTCAAAGTGAGGTCTATACTTACTCGTCATACATCCTCATGACGCAATGCTTGGGTCCATAAAATGTGGGGGGTATGTCAGGGGGTGTTGGAGTGGTTGAGGGGGTTGTGGATTGGTTAGGGGTGTTGGAATGGTTGAGGTGGGTGTGGGGGTGGCCTGAGGGGATGTGGGGGGTGGATGGAATCCAACTTTGGGTACGTCTTAATTCTCACATGGAAGTTTGTTAACAGGGAGAAAAGTCATTTCCCCAGAGCCTTTCCTCTCTCCCACAAAGAGGGAAGGTGGGGGTGGGGATAGCTCCAACATCTGACAGGGAGGACATTTCTCCTCCCAGAGCGCTTATTTCTAATATCATTTCAATCAGCAAAACGCGCAGCACGTTCATTCACGTCGATAGAGGAGGGGGCATAGATCAACTGAATAGAGGGAAGATATCTATATTCACTGTCAGGCTTGTGTCAGGGGGTGTATTGCAGATATGCCAAACTATAGAACACGTCATCATGGTTACTGCAGCTCTACTGTCACCTATCTATTAACTAACCAATATGAATGTGAAATATTCTGGCAATACTCACTACTATCTTTATGTTACATGGGACTGGGGCATTGGCCCTGACGTTAGCCTCGAGCAACGTCATCATAGAATTTGTCTCTTAGATGTTGGTACTGTATCAATCCCGATCCATACATGAATATGAAATAAGACAGTAAATTGTACAAGCTAATGTTATTGAATAATTTAAAGTATTCTGGCAATACTTACGACTATCTTTATGTTACACGGGATTGGCGCATTGGGCCTGCGTTGACTCAGCGACGTCATCATAGAATCCTAAATTCTAGCACGGTATCAATCCCGATCCATGAATGAATAAGATGGTGAATTTGTCCAAGCCAATGTTATTGAATACTGCTCCTTCCAACTCCAAGCAACAATCTATAAACACACTCTGGCTAGCATTCCTGCATCTGTGGTTCATAGAGAGAGGAGCTAATGATCTGAGCAGATGGCTGCGCGATGCAGCAGTCTTAACGAGCTAGCGGACCTAAACGTACTTCCTCTATCATCACTCCAAGGACGGAAGTGTTGCTCCTGCTTGGGTTCATTGAATCCCCGTCCCTGCAAAACTCTCGCCTAATCCAAACTTTGCGCAATTATGAAGGCGAGCGGCAGCAGAGCGAGCTTTTTAAACTGAGCTCTCACCCCAGCACCGCTGTCGTGCTGTGCGTGGGCGTTCGGTCTACTACACGCAGTCAACATGACAGATGATCTGTCGTCCTGACGATGGTAGCCACGAATATGACAAATCGCCGAGTGCTCCTCGTGGGGGCTGTTACATCCTCCAGGATAAGGATCCCTTGGGGGAACAGGATGACTGGTAAATATTGTCGAAAGCCGCTCTTCAGGGGTTTGCCGGTGCACGGACGCGGGACTGGGGCGAGAAAAAAATGGTGGCAAATGAGTTCTAATGGCATTACCGGGTAATCAGCGACACTACAAAACCCGGCCGACAGATATTCCTACAGGAGCTCTCCACAGGATGAATAAACAAGCATGGTCTAAAGCCGCGATGACAAAATTCAGAGAACCTCTGCAGAGTTGTATAACAGACAACTCTATGAACGTGCATTGATTCCACGTTGGCAAACTATAGGATTCAGTATTGAACTGCATCAATTAGTAACACCCTATGGAACAGCAGAGTCATCATCATCCTATTGGGGAAACCCCCACCAGTCACAGGTAAAAAACACGAGTCGGGAATTAGGCCCACGCAGTGAATCAATAATACACAGTTGATTGAGGGCTCACCTAGCTATCCTTGAATTAGCAATGACATCATCGATAGTTGGCAAGACAGCAACTCGGTGGGAACTGCGAAGGGATTTATTCTGGGGGGAAATTGTTGAGCAGTGCTCAGATCCAATTATCAGAAATTTGAAAAGTGCAGCCAGCCTCCAGAAAAAAATTTGTTCATGAAATTTGGGAAGAAAACATTGTCTGAATGTAAACTTGACCATGAAGAACAATGAAGGCAGTAATCCGCTACTGCTATTCCGCTGGTTTTCCAATAACAACTAAAAAAATTCCACAGGGCATGATCGTGCGGAAACTTCCAATGTGGCATGTTCAAATCAGAATGACTCGCGATTTATTCACCAATTGAAGCCCCCATTTAGTTCATTTTGCGAGTCCATAAACAGGAATAGAATGAAGCCAGTCAGGTTTTCCTTTTAGAATTTTGGTTACCAGCAACTTCAGCAGTAATTCATGAACCTATTTCTCATCCATGGTATTTTAAATCCTCATCCCCAGTACATGGATACGCTCCTTACAGTTTTTACATGCACAGTAACTGACAACATTCTCAGAGCTGACTCCAACTTTCTAAAGGAGTATGTCACACATAGAGTTCCTCCTCGATCTGATCTTCGTTTGGGTCAACGGTAGCTGTTCTACTTATACTCAGCAAGGCAGAGTGAGAATTGTCCTATCCGATGTTACTCTGGTGACTGTTCTACATGCACACAGTCCAAGGCTAACCGGAACACAAGTGATCTACTACAGTCCACAAAGGGAATTAATTCTTGATCCAATCCTCCTCCTAGTTGTACAAAGACACAAGGCTGACTAGGTAGGTAGACAAGATTCTCTGATCTAGTATAGCTTACTCCAACTGTTCACCTTGCACAGGTTGAAACACACAGAACGGGAGGTCAGGTCTCGTCTCAATCATACTCCATGGTGTAGTACATTCAGACAAGTGTGCCTGGACTGAACCTATTCAACATACACTGAATAAAGCACACAAGCCAGGGAGGGTAACCAACCATTCATGAAGAATTCTTACTGACCTGCTCCTACTCCTAGCAATGAGTTATAGTCCCTCTGTGAAAACTGCCCAAGGAGTAAACTATGATCCAGAAATTAGCCAGCAAAGCAAACAACTGAACAAGGGCAGATACTTTCCAAACCTTCAGATCAGCTGGTACTACTAGCCCACCATGTGACTCATACAGAAACCAACAGCTTAGCCAGTCCACAATAGGTAGGTCAGACACCATCAGAAGCTGAGGCAAGAGTCATTCTAAGATCATCTGATTACTTTTTCCGTGCCATGTGTCTGTGTGTTGTGCACTGATGTACATGGCCTTTGCCAGACTCCTGGTGTTTCAACAGATTATGAACAGGATGTCCTAATAGGAACTTGATAACGGGGTGACTGCTGTTTACCCCGCCCCCCCCCCCCCCTCCACTTGCTGGTTGACTCATACACAGACTGTTACCATGTGGAACCAGCCCATTAGCCTAGAATCACAGGCATTGTCTCATTATTGGGGTAATTACTTATACCACAAATGTCAGTGCCTGCCTGCCTGGACTGTAAACATTTGGTTTAGGTCATAATAACATGGTTGGATGATGTTACCTAACCTTAGAAGGTTGCAACATTGAAGCAGAATTCTTACAACAGATACAACCTCCTTTGAGGTGGGGGTTCACAATATCCATCAGGACGTAACTACTAAGGGGGGGGGGGGGGAGGGCAGGAGGGGGAACTTGAGTGCCTCTCTACGTAACATCTGCCAACACAAAGCAACGCTCTTTACTTGCTATGGACTCTCAATTTGCTTCAACACCCCACCCCCTTCAACGTGCTTGGGCCCCCTGAATTTCAACATACCTGGTCCCCTTCTAATCCCCACCGTAAAAGAGACCACTAAACATGGAGACAGGCAGAGCTCCGACCGAGGATCAACAGATTGAGCACAGGAAACAGAATGTAGGTCTCAGAAGCATTAGTAGCCCTCAGCCCCACCACACATACCTATGGGGATGGTTCATATATGGTCAGGGGTGAATATTGAACAGGAGACACCATTGTATGATGGGAGGCCAAAAAGCTCAAAGTCGTAACAATCCTCAATTCCCTATGTCCACTCATAGGCCACAAGATATGTTATTGACAATTTACATACCTCTCTTCTGTTTGCCATGGCGATAAGGTCATGACATGACCTCAAACTATACTCCACACTCTATAAGGAATACCGAGCAAGCAATTAGCACCAATGGTGTCCCCAAGGGGCAAGTCCCGCCCCCTCCACCCTCTTTCAAATTAAATCTGGGTTTTGACACACAATCCAGATTTACCAATATTCTCAGTAAAAATGCCCTCACAGTATGTTTTTACTACTTTTGAATGCTACCAAGTACAATAAATTGCCATAAAAAAAAATATTGGGAGTAGGATCATGCCACACACAGGGTGGTTTATTTGTAAAACTCACAAAATTCCCATCTGCCTTCGATGGGAATCATTAAAAGTTATGTTCAGATTGTGAATTTTATTGCAAAAGATAGCAGAACAGAGATCACAAATTTTCCCAGAAAGCCACCCTGATGACTGTTCCTCGTCCCCATACCGAAGAGTCTGGCAATGGCAATGCCATCGCATGATTAGCATACAAGACCACTGAATCTCTCATTGTGGTCGAGTAGCGAGCGACAGGTTTTCGAGGATATAATTCTCGGAAATTTAAGGGCCCAGGGGGACATGATCCAGTGATAAATGATGTCTATCGTGCAAACATGGAACTAGTAAGAGACAAGTTTACTATCTGCTTTCGACATGGCATGATAAAATCCAAGTAAAGCCACTCCACCCACTTGAACAAATCCTGTAAAGGAGTTTCCTGGTAATAAGCTACTTGAAAATGAGCTTGTGTGAAGCTCAAATTTGTCTGTCAGTCAGATGTCAAAAGAAAAACAAAATCATAGAAATAATTATGCACAACTAATTATGCAGCTGATTTTTTGCTGACAACCAAGCTAGTCACATGAGCAGGGGATGTGATGCACTTGCCATTGTATGACGCACCCCCTATAACCCGGATGGGAGAGTCATCGTCAGAGGTGAGTCATAAAATTCTTGAAACTTGACACTCGTCAGTCACTAAGATGACTAACAATTTACCCCTCAGTCACTTAGATAATAGATGACAATTCCTTGAAAAAGTTTGCCAGTATATATGCCAGCCAGATTCTACTCCCTATACAACACCCGATTGAACTGACTGACACACATGTTGGCTTTGTGACTGACCATTTATGGAAAGTGATGGAAAGTGATGTCAGTCACATGACCCACATTTGACTGACGCATGTCCAGAGTATTATTGAAAGTGTGTATACAATAGACGAGTTGCACTAAAGAGAGAGGCCAAGGAATCACACGCATTGGTCCTCCAAAGTCCAGTATGCTTTGGATTTTGTTCCTCCATGCATCTTTATTCAGCTAATGGCTTGCTTTTCCACTGTGCTTCACTCATAGAGTTAAACATCTAGTTATCTGTGTTGATCGAATTATCTTGTAGCACTTTGAGGGTCAGGTCATGAATATGGCATTATCCCACCCTATATAAGCGGCAGGTCCAATCAAATTCACCACAGCATGACTACACAAGGTCAATCAATACACAGACAGATACAATCAATTGAACTCAACCACGTGCAGGTGACCTATGTGCAGACTGAGTATACTAACTGGCTGCAGCATTTATGTGCTGCACCAATGAGAGTGCTTCAGAGCAGGGCATCATCACACGGGGATAGGGACAAAACCTATACGATCCTGCCCGTCTACGGTGATGTTTTTACAGTTGCCAGTTACAATGCTAATATTAATAGGAGCTTCTGAATACATGACGTACGTGATTGGATCCTTACATCAGAGTTTTCTGGTAAATTCAGAACAGTATGGGAAGACGTCATTGCTGGTCAGTTCACCACTGACATATACCGAAGGGAACGAGAGGGTCCACTATCAGAATTTACCAGGTCTAAAAATGGTTGTGACAATCCGTCCACTGTGACATTTTGTGTATGACACATCGCATTAAAAACAATGATGTCTTAATAGAAGACTAGGTGAATCATAACACGATGTCCATCACAATAACAGTCTGGTCAGTTTGGATGACAGCTGGGCAAGGGTCCAAAACAAAGCAACACTAAATTATTGCACCAGTCCTAATGGCATTACTGATGAAGTGAGAGAAATATATACAAATTGAAACAACCTGTTCCACTCTCCAAGTGTAAGAGTTCTTTGGTAAAGCAACACAGAGGGACACCACAATGTTAGTTACCTAGACACTGTTGTGTGGTGTGGGCTACAGACTGGTTGTAAACAGCCTGCTACTCTGTGTGAGTCAGCAGGGTTATCAAACACAGTCCAAGGTTCCTCTAGGTAGGCAATGTTCATAAATGGTCATAAAAAAAAAACCTTCAGAAAACAAAATTCAAACATATCAAATGTTAGAGCGATGATCGAGATCATGACCCATGTACTCAAATGAAGAGAGAATGGAGGGTACTCTGCATGACCTGTTGTTACACTTCTTGTAATCACACTAAGGAAAAGCACAGTTGGGTTAAATATAGATCAGAATTGCTTCATTCGCTCTGATAGTTGTTAAACGGTATTTCAAATGCATTCATAGGACTGTCACATTAGAGGAAGCATTATTCACATTCACCTCATGGTCTTGATCACCTTCAGGTAGTGAGTCATCATCTTGACATCCCCCCCCCCCCACCCCACCCCGCCACCCTACCATCCCCACTCCCCCACCACCACTAAGTAGAGGCATCACCCTGATGAAGGTGTTTGCTTCAGTCTTGATGATGGTGAGCAGAGGATGTTAAATGGTTTACACCGGCCATACAAGCACCTGAGAGACTACTAACTAGTCAACTATAAGCACAATGCTATTGGGTCAATTCTTCATTTATTTTGTCCCATGCTACTGGTTTGGTGGGGACCTTGTAATAAGGTGACTTGTGAAGAGTAGTGAGTGCCTTATGAGGCAGCCCTATAACTAAAATAGTGAGAGGCAAAGGTGAGTACAGGTAATGACGAGCAAAGCGAATTTGTACTATATCAAACCATACAAGGGTAATATCTGTGCAGCGCTCCAAATATTGTTGCAGTGATAATGTTCTTTTCAAAATCTATGGTACGGTATTTAAGATTCAAGTAAATTACCTGCAGCAGTTTCTGTGACTTGAGTCTAGTCACTTAGATTCCAGTCACTTTACACAATTGGGAAACATTGATTGGATTCCCTAAAGTAATTTTGAATTTGAAATATAGTGCCCATTTTTTTTGGGGGGGGGGGGAGGGGGACTACACTGAAAGACATGCTCAACAACCTTGAGCAGTTACTATACAAACATACAAATTTATGGTGGGGACCCCCCTACCCCCGGCCCGGCCCCGATTCGTTCCTGTCATAGCCTGATGATTCCCTCGGATACAGATCATAATAGCCTGTCTAGACAGACGCTTGTAGATCACATGGGGATTATCTGGGTCAATCGCACTGAGGAAAAGTTTCCAAAATTTCCGCCCCAACATGGAATGTTCTGCTTGGTAGTTTTGAAATTGAAGATTGCAGGGGTTGTCTCACAATATTGATTGATGACATCACCACATCCGAGTGACATTCTATCCATGTAACCTCAAACCCAACGATCGGCATGGTATAACGTCAGTATGGTAACTCACTGCATAATTTGTCCTGATATACTTCGGAAGATAGTTTTTGCAAACAGGACCGGGCAATTATGCGCGGGTGATGCAAATGATTCTGCCTTATAATTTAATAGTGCAAAGGTATTGAACAAAAACAATTCATGAGTTACAAGATTATGGTAAGTCATTGCAAAATTAGTTCTGATGCACATTGGTATGACTTTTGCCCTGATGTGACGCAAAGAGCAGCATTGATTATTCAACGGGGGATGTGAGACACTTCTCCATCTTCAAACTATGATTTTACTTTTAGGTTCACCGAGATTCTCTGCAATCATATCTACAGTATCTAGTCATCAGATAATCAATGCAGGCTGCAATGTATGCTAGTAACACGGAATAGTCTATTGAGTCAAATGAAACTCCAGCTGTCTACATTACCAAGTACACTCGAGAGCGATGGCTGAGGAGAAAGTTGGGTCTCAAAGTCAAGAAATCAAGGGTAGGAGAATAATCGCATACTTTGGAATGGTGTCGTGACCACGTCTGAGCTTCAGGAATATGCCAGATCTGGGTAGCTAGCAGGTTTGCATACTGCCCATGTTGAGCCAGAGTCACAGTGTAACAAGAACGATAACTTGAAATAAGTGGTCCACACTATAAGCAATAAAGCCTACGCAATACTTAGGGAATCGAACACGATACGAGGGCCTTTGTTATGAGAATTAATTCTGGGATGACGTCATAATAGGAGGTTGGAAAAGCCCAAGGCGCAGCCGAGGGCTTTTTCCTGACTATTATGCATGACGTCAAACCGGTTTTTAATTCGAAAAAAAAAGGCCCGAGTATCTGTTTATTATTCCCATTCATAAAATACCCATTCACTTTACATATTGTTCCATACGAAAGTGTGATAATAATGCCTAAAATTGGCAGCAAAACATTCAAGAAGTGTTCAATAAACTGTGCAAGCTACATGCGCGCGTGCAACTTGTGCATCGCGTATCGTGCTTGCGACAGCTAAACCGCGTCAAGTTACTTGCGTGCGTTCTACTTTGTGCGCGTATATCTGAAAGCAAGGCATTGTGTGTAACGCGCTCATCCTTATTTGAGTCAGACAGGGTGTTTAGTTAGATTCAGAATTTATAAAACAGGTATAATTAACTTCTACACAACCAATTCTACATACAGTTTCATAGGTCACGTGTATTTATGAATGGACAGTATATCGCTCACGGATCGATCCTAATTGTTCATGTGTGACTGGCACTAATGAGCTTCCATGTGTGCACCAATTTCCATAGTTATTGTTATAGTGTGACAGAGCCTTTAGTGGTAGGAGGCTAGCATGACTTACTAATTGACAGATGAGGGAAGGGGGAACTGAAGCAAACTGGGAGAGGCCAGGTGTGTGGAGGCACAAGCAAAAATATTTTCTTGCCTTCAAATGAACTTTCCTACGCTGTTTTAATTATTCGAGACAAAAGTTGCTGATCTTTGAAGAATTAGACTTTTCCCGCCGTTCATAATTCAGTTGAGATTTGAGATATCATCCCACAATCAACGATGCTCTGTCGCTCATACAGTGTAATACTGGGGGACGTGTTATAGCTGTACTTGAAAGTATTTATTTGAAAATTCCTTAGTGTAATTGACACATTCTTGTTTGGCCTGGTATCTCATATACATTAACATCACAATGAGTAATCACATTTTTTCCCTCACTTCATGGCAACATTTTTTCCAGCAATGATTGATCGAAACCTACAACAATGTGCTTCAGTTTACATATCTCCTGATCACCTCCACATCATTTTTCCAACGGGGCTCTACCCACCCATTGACTACTGCAACATCAAAGCAAAACGACTGGTGTTGAGACTGACGAGTGCACGTCAAAAATCACAATTGATGAGAAGAGACGATCGAGACGGAATCGTTAGTTTTAAGGATTAATTCTCCCTGACTGTAGAATGTAGACGTTCTAGTTTTGATCTATAGACTACACAAAACTAAACTTGTTCATGAACTGTGAACAAGGATACTTACCCCTATCGACCCAAAGCCAATTTAGCCATATACTGAGCATTCGCATCCACAGTGTACTGGTCTGGCAACCCCATCGTCTTTCTCATTCTGCCAGACAAAGTGTCTGGTTTGGCAGCTTTTGACTAACAGAATCCTTCAATTTTCTCACCTTTCCACTACACGCAATTGATCATGTTCCAAGCCTTTTTCAAGCTTCTTCTTGGCTGGCATGCTTGCAGCTTCCGAAGTGTATTCTTCATGATGGTTTAGATTTTGGTGGAGTTGTCTCTCTCTTTCGACGCTATTTCGCTTATGTGTATATGGCATAATTGGGGTGCCGGAAGTCGATAAGGGGTAAATGAGAGGCAGTGAAATAGATGTGTTCTGTTGAGCACTTCAATGTGATGAAGCAGTGCCATTTGAGGAGTACCCAATCAAGTATGTATATGTAAACGGTTTTTGGTTGATGAAAAATTACTAGAGCGAGATTTTCAGGAAAATCTTTGCCTGTGGTGGCTATTGCTGAATCTCAAAATGAGCAGAAAAGTTAAAAGGTCTTCCCAAGAAAACCTTAACAAATGCTGACTACTTTTCAGAATTTGGATTCCCACATGAGCGGAGTCACTAATTATGAATCATTCTAGGTTGCCCAGTTTGATCTCAAAATTTCTGTTGATGTGAGTTAAAACAGTCCTGGAGCTATAGAGTCAGGACTGTTTAAGGCTTCGCAAGAAGCTAACTCAGAAATGCAAAAGCAGGTTGAGCATTCCTTTATATAAGGTCAAGTTTCTTAGAAGAATTCCCAACGAAATAAAACAAGTAGAGTACTTCAAATGACCATAAGTCATGTCACAAAACGAAAAGGTAATTTCCAGAAAACCAGTAAGTAAATTATTGAATTATGAGGTCAAACAATGGCTGCTGTCTCAGTTATCTAGGTAGTGCGAGATTCCCTACTTGTTACTAGTGACAACTGCAACACGGTCATATCACAGGAGCTGCGAGGTCTTGACAGGAAGATGACAATATTTTCCCGCCAATAATTTGAGTCGGGATAGAGCACTCCACATGGACGCCCTGTATTAAAGGTGAGTGGTCTTGTATCTAGGCTACCCTAGTTCAATGCAGGTAACACACATCTCTAGGTAGAAGAGAGGAAAGAAAAATGCTAAAGATTTTGTAGGTATAATCAACAAATCAAATTGGCGGGGTAAGAGAGGGTTTGCTTGTGCAGCTATAACAGCATTAATTGCACAGGAGCTATGGTTTATCGTTCCTTAGTGCTTTATTTCTAACAGGAGCTATTAATGATGGAATTCAACGAATTCATGCAAAATCGAAACACATCGGGACCATGGTAAACCACATCACCAAGTTTCGTGAAAATCTGACAAAACTTTGAAAATCGCTAAATATGCAAATTAGACCACTTAAATTACATATTTTTAGGCTGACAATCTATCAGTTGATCTACCTGTCATCAGGTCCTACATGCCAACTAATCACTGAAGCAACCCAGGTTCTTGGTAATCTGCTAAGAGCTTAAACAATAATACCATAACAAGAGTTAATTACCCAATTTAATTAAGGACTTTTTGCTGCCCAAAATCTAATCAGAGCGTGTTGAACCAACCCGGGTGCTCCAAACAAAATTTTGTCATAATCGCCCTCACGCTTTGTGAGAATTCCTGCTAACAAGAAAGATGTGAATACACACACAACACACGCCAAGGGACCTAAGTATCTTCTGAATTTCATTCAGCGAGACAAAAACTGGTACCTGGAGAAGGGGCACTATCTTTTGAATACCTTTTCGCGCTATCGTTCTTGTGGCACGCTAGTGTGCGGAAAATCCACGAGAGATATTTTGGAACAGATATTTTTCGTACAGTAGGTCAATACTAGAGCACAATGGAGTAAACAAATACTGTTTTGAAAAATTCAAGCTCCATTCCACTTCAATTCTGAATTCTTTGTATATGTTTGAACCATTGGCAATTATCAACTGATTTGCCTGTCTCCAAGATTTCAGTGATGGTTCATGAAACACTAAAACAGGATCTGTTAAAATCAACTGGGAGAAATGGTCTGTATTAGGGTCGCCAGCGTTCGGGGATGAGATATATCCACAACCACAACAATACCCAGCTCTAGGAACAGATAGGCGGCAGTTCTCATAATCAGGGTGATATTGCAGCGAAGGTGCATACAGCAATACAGTGAACATACAATAACAGGAAGTGAAATAACCGATTCAAAAGTTCAGGGATATCCTGCAGCGGTGATATTGAAGGATTGGGAAAGTTATAAATAGGGATGTCATAAGAGGTACACGCAGCGCAGGGGGGGGATTATTTCTCAAAACACAGTCAAGTGACAAAAAAAATTGTAGGACAAAACAGAAGAAAAAAGGCTTAGTGAATTCCTCCCCCCCCATCCTTTCTGACTCCATCATTCCTGATAAACAGACACAATAAAATGGAAGTTCGACCCCCAGCTCAGTCAATATGGGCAACATATGACATTTCAATATCCCCTATATGGCACCATGGATCTAACAGACCAATGAGGTAGGAAATCCCTGTACCCTTCTAAGGAAGTACACACAACTGATGCAGTATTAATTTAGTATCTTTGTGTTCAAGAATTCAAAATGCCCCAGATATACAAACATTGCCTGCATGCATTGATTTATTACTTGGTACAACTGCCATATGCAATGTAATCCTAAATGAGGCGAACATCCCCAATATTATTTCCAGCTACATTCTCTTTTCTGTGACGGTTCATCACTCACCCACTATTGTGCTCGACTATTTGCCACAGCTTCAGGTTATTTCGGTTTTGCCAGAACTGGTACCACCTGTACTGAGGTATGGGCAAGACGGGTCAGAATTGCAAAGGAATATCCTATGGAGATGTCAGAATCAGTGTCAGATTGTCATTATTAACAATTATTGTAGAACTATAGCCACTCAATTCAGGAATATCAGGTAACCACTCGGGGAAGCGGTCGTTTTGATTGCCGCAAAACCATGCATCCGAGTTTGAAAAAAAAGTTAGGGCCACCATATCGAATCATGTCCTGGAGCAAATGAAATGGCCTGGAGAGGGTACCCACGATTTTTAAAACAAAACACATACAATACACACAACACAATTTACATATTGCGTATATTACGTAGCTGGCTGTGCAGGCTGAGATCAGTACATATCATCAGGTAGTTGGTTGAGGACAATGCAGGCTTGGCAACAACAAACGGGGTTTTTTTTTAATATCGTGGAGAATGGTAAAACTCTATGATAGGTCAAGCCCCCATTTCAATACGATGTTCCTATGTGAGTTATGGCCTTCAAGGTTTGGGCCATTACGCAGAACCCAATTGGGGAGAATCCCAATTGCGCATTAACGACGACCGTCAACATGGACAACACAGGAATTATGTTATGTAATTGATGTTTCATTTTGTGAATGAGTCAATATTTAGCAGAAGTGCTGTTGTCGTGCTATCACCAAAGTAACCATTCAACACCTACCAACCAACTTCAACAATCCTCCTTATAGACTAAACGCTCTTCCGATCTGAAATTAATGTTTGAATTTCAATAGAAAACAACAATTGTTTGCGGATTGTGCAAGTATGACATCAAATATTATTGCATGATGGGATGCCTTTAATTCTCGCGCAATGCACATGCGTCCAAAACACCAAACCTCATATATGGAAACTTCGGTTTGGACTGACCCTCGTTTTATTCAGCTTTATTCAGCCCCTTATAAATGCATCCTGCAGTTGTCCTTAAGGGAAGAAAAGCCCCCAAGGTAGCTTATTCGATGTCATATTTTACCAGTTAGGTTGGTTTACTGGCATGGAGAGTGGGTTTTTTCTCATTCGCAGAATGTGACGCGGCGAATTCTCCTGAACATGCTTGGTGATGTCAATACAATCCCAGAACTGACAGGGACAGTCAAACCCACAAGGGGATAATCAATTAAAAAGTATAATCCACTGGACAGCATCGAAGTAGCTGTCACTGCGGGGAATCCAAAGGAATCAAACTTGGATTAGCTTGCATAGGCATGATTTCACCATGGGAACAAAACAACAAGCTACTATTCTGTAGGACTATACCTTTCAGGGTGGACAGAAGATTCAGATTCTAATGACGTCCTTTGATATATTCACCTAAAGCAGAATGGTGAGGTGGGCAAGAGATATTCAGCTTTACAGACATACGTGCCATCATTATGGACTCAGTTATCTATTCAGTGTTGACATACTGTTGGACTGGTTAACTGTGACAGAACTCACATGAAAATAATGATGAATTATCATCGTGTGGCAAGATGTTACTGGAGGTTCCCATATCTTAACTCGGTTTCTACCAATGTTAGAGTGTGACAAAATTGAAATCACTTTGAAATGACCCATGGCATCTAATCATGCCAACTTGATGAACGTCTCATCCATCATAGTGGAAGACGAGGCAGTAGTGTCGCGTTATGACAGATTCACTCTGCATTCGTAGTAATGCAGTTAAGCTTCCACAATGCAGATTTACCAGGTAGTTTCATTCCCTACCCACCAGCACTTACATTTTACATCTTGTTAACTGTTTTACGCATATAAGCCGAATATCATACATGTTTCTTTTAGCCTTATTTCAAACTGACCTGTTCTATGTTTATCTGTGTTTTAGTATTCATATTATTATGTTTAGCAGGGGGACTTGTTATTTCCTTTTTATTAAGGATCCAATAAAGTACCTGTTTATCTATCTATCTATCTATCTATCTAGCAATGGCAACACAAAAGTTGCTTAGAAGCAAATAGGGAATGCCTACTTCCGAAGGGAAGTTTATGCTTCCAAGGGGAAGTTTATACTGCTAAGCCACAGACCCGAGACTACCTTGATCGGGAAAAACTCGAATCACAATTCAGGAAATCAACATTAACAGTTTTGACGAAGCAATAAAACTTGCATAAGATGTGATACGTGGCGGAGGCTGATCACTGCGCCATGTCGGATAGACAAGACCCAAACCTAATACTATACTACTACTTCCAAGGGGTGTAAGCAGTCTACAGTATATCATGACCCTCACCAGATGAATTCCACAAGACAGAACATTTTGGAATCTTTCAAATTATCGGAAACGATCCCCATTATGATGAAGTATCTGGCAATTATAAAATCCGGATTGGCCACCCCCATCCATCTTCTCATTTTGCCAGACGAAGTTGGGTTGCGATAATGGGCAAGTTGAGTATGTGAAGTAGGTTGCATGCACTCAATAGAAAATTAAGTGAGGACGGGAGACAAACAGAGGGATCATTTTTTATTGCCCATTAGGTGTGTCAGCAAGCTGATAGAGGGACAGTTTCATACCACCCAGGAAATCAGATTGTATTCACAAACTCCACTGCTTCATTATATGTGTTACATAGATGCAATCCCCAGTTGTTGGATCACAACTGCAGATTTCTCAACTGCAGCAGCGTATTTTGTGTGAATGCAGACCTCTAATTACAGATCTTCAGAAAGTAGCCCCGATGTCTCCTAATGTGCAGTGCAACAAAGTGCACTTAAAATTCCTCAAGATGTAGAGTGTGCAATGGTCGAGCCTAACTTGACAAATTATTTCGAACGAAAATTTTGGCTGGACGATTCTTCAAATTTTATATCATGGGTATGCTATAGTATGCCACTGCATGACCATACAAGCCCACATTCATCAGAGAAAGCTGTGCGATTTCCGGGAAATGTATTTGCTCAATGTAGATAGAGAGGTATTGAGGTGTAGAAGAGCTATCCCTTAGGCAACACTATTACATATGTATAACGTCTCAATCTGGATCACGCTGTGTATCGTGGATTCGTAGGAGTGTAACTAATGAGTTTGGCATCGATAATGTCATCACGGGATTACGTTGCGGGCTACTGTAGGCTTCCACAGCTGCAACTGGCGGTAATATATCTGTGACAGGTGACAGGCAGCTGGGAGCACTCACAAGGATGAGACACTAGCAGCTACTCATCCCAAGAAACAGACCAGAGTCTGTGAGATGCACCAATATCAGAGGACTCAGCAGCAGGGAGTATCCTGAGCAGAGATGGGAGTATGCTTTATGACCACACAGATAGCACTCTTTAAAAGGGGTAACTTTCTGTCAAGGGCGCGACATTAGGGGGTCCAGGGGGTCATGACCCTCCCAACTTTTGGGAAGGCCTCCATACATAACAATTTTTCACAACAAAAGTTGTTGCCCATTCACTGTTCGGGACCCCCCCCCCCCCCAAAAAAAAATTGCTCTTGACCCCCCACTTTCAGACAAGTGGCTGCGCCCTTGCTTTCTGTGATTCACGATTCACATGGGTGGAAGAGATTGTTTGCGAACATGTTTTTGGCTGACTGACTTTTGACACAGATTTTTGAACTATGCCACCATGCAGTAGCTACTCTAGAACACCTTTGCGATCACCGTCCTTCTTCACATTGATCCTACGCAAAAAGAGGGACAAGATGTGTAGGCCCATGTTCCCACGGAGCCTTCTTTGCGGGTTGTTTCCGAGGTTAATAGTCATGTCCCGGTATGGGACATGACTATTAAGAGATTATTGGTCACTGGGTCCATCAAGAGATAGACAGAGGTCCTAGTGCATACACGCTGGGGGTGGTCAGAACTACAGTGATTTTCATGTCCAAGTTGTACAGGATCAACCATTGACATTCACCAGAATATTTCCTCCAACGCCCTCAGAGGCGGTTTAATTGAAGTGCTATATGAGAATGGCTCACTCAAGCAGGGCATGTAGTGGGAGGGAATGCATGGTTACCCAGCTGCCCAATCAGGCTGCTCGACATTTGGCTAATAAGTGTTGAAATGAGGCCGACCCTCTCTCCACTGAGGCTAGTGTACATACACAACAGGCTAATCAGGCGCCTCAGTCGAGGCGGGGGAAAATGGTTCTCCACCTTAATCATTTCCAGGAATGTCTCCATGATTGGACCATAGCTACAATCAAAGATAGTGTGGTTCAGAGTCCACGCACCAACTGAAATAATAACAAAAACCTGTGACAAGTTCAACGATGCATCAAACACATATGCAGGGGCATCAGGGTGGGAATTCAGAAGATGAAAGCATCAGATTGCATCTATGGCCCTTATTTAGTAAAACAAACAGTTCCTAAGCTGCATCAACCTCCTCCTATGGGGAGGGGCAGGGGATGGGGAGTGCATATCCCCTCTTACACTGCACTGAGAAACAGAACTATCAAGTGCAATGCAGTGCGACCAAATTGCAGGAAAATGCATCGGAATACTTTCATTCCAAACTGCCTCTGTGGGCAGGAGGGAGACCAGGTCTGCACCCCCCAAGTTGCTACTATCAAAAGGTGCCCTACTAACGTTTATTTATAACATTCCTGGGTCTGCCCCTGCCCTGCATCACATATTCTCTTCATGTGTGTTGTGTTTTTTTTTCCTTAGTTCACAGGAGGTTATGGAATATTAAGGTAATTAATCCCTTCAATTCCATTTTTGATGTTTTATCAAAATTATAATTCTTGGCCCTTGTGGCTGTTAAAATTGTAGAATTATCGGCCAAGTTGGATAGCCAATTTTACAACTCGTGCTGTATTTAACCTACCTAATACAGGCTTGAACACTTTCACTGGTTATGGGAGAAAATCTGTTTTAGTGCTGGTAAGATGTGTAGTCTTCTTCTTCAGGGGAGCTTCAAATGGTGTATTGCATGCGTCGTGCAAAGTTGTACGTTAGTGTACCCTGCTGTGAGTACCATTATCATTAGCAACTCTTCGACTGTAACTGTAACAGCTTATTGCTGTGACACACATAGGCCTCCAGTATACCTCTAGAACAGTAGCTCATATTGGTGCCTACATGTCCTTTATTAACCTTGTACCACACAAGGCCAACAGCTGAGGAATAATGAACCAGACCCAATGTCTCCCCCATCCTCATTCACAAATCTCCAGGGGGGCTACAGGGGGCTCCAGGGGTGCTCCTGGTAGAATGCCTCGGCTCAGCTGTTAGACCCAGTGTCGGTGACTTCACTGTTACAGACATAACGGCACACAGCCATTTTCACCACAGGACAGATGTATTCTTCATGTTTATTGGATAATATGGTATCCCAGGATGCAAATAAAAAGCCTGCCCAGGTTTGCTGAGTACACCAATTTCTGTTTACTGCACACTCAGTACTGTCAAATTATCCAGGATACCTATACCTCTTCATCTTAAATGTTACAGACATAACGGCACACAGCCATTTTCACCACAGGAACAGATGTATTCTTCATGTTTATTGGATAATATGGTATCCCAGGATGCAAAGAAAAGCCTGCCCAGGTTTGCTGAGTACACCAATTTCTGTTTACTGCACACTCAGTACTGTCAAATTATCCAGGATACCTATACCTCTTCATCTCCATGTTGTAGTCGAGGCCAAGACTGAGGCCACTACCATCGAGGCCAAGGCATCTCGCTCTAGGCCGGCTGAGCATATTTAAACAATGTTACATTTCAACTGGGTAGAATTGTCACCCCACCTCGCAGACAAAACAAGCACACTTGCAAACGTCTTCATAACTAAACAAAACAACAGCGTTTCTGAGAGATTGACTGTTTCACTTGACTTATGCTTATGTGTCAGTCATGGCGGTGAGTGGACCTTCGTTACGGTCCCTTACTCCTCGTGATGCCTCTCGCTGCAGTTCATGAGAATGACAACAGCACCTGGTGACATACAAGCGAAGGAAATTATGCAAACAAGTGAACAAATAGAATGTAATGGAACAGGTTTGGTGATAAATAATCAGACCGACGGACAACGGGAATGAATTACTGTAATAATCGCATGATGGAGATGATTACAACAAAGAAACTGATAAATGACAGACATTTTTTCAAAGTGACACTGCTGACATGATTTGGTCAGTGACGGCCACAATGTCTATGGGAGATGAAAGTGTTGTTGGAGGAATGGAGGCAGGCCTCGACCTCGAGCCAGTCTTGACTCCCTCGAGGCTATTTTCGGTGGCCTCAGCCTTGGGGCTCCCACCCTCGGTAATGTGGGCGAGGTCAAGCCGAGGCCGGACAAATTTGGTATCAATTTTTTTCGTTCCAACAAATTCTTAGAAGACACAACCAGTTTGTGGCCGAGCGTTTCCTAATGAGCTTGAATATGACCAAAATGGGTAGCACCCCATGCGGTTGGTTTCTTATATACCTCAGTGAAGGATGGGGGGGATATCAAAGCAACCGGTTTATTATTACATAGGGGGTGTAAAGTCAACATATAGGCCTAACTAAAACGTGTAGAAATTTCTCCAAGATACTTTTAAATTGTGTAACCATGACATTCCAAGGGAGGTAAAAAGATCCCTGTCATTTGCTCAGTCAGTCGCTCACGTTCCCTAATTTTAAATACACTTGATTTTTTAGAAACTGCTACTGAGAAATAGCTCAAGGAAATGTTGTTGTGTATATGTAGGGGAATATTAAATAGAGGGAGCTAGTCACTTTCACCAATTTCACACTGAATGAGAAAAATGTAAAACTGAGGGTGCTATACCAGTTCTTCAATGCAAAAAAACTAGTAGCAGAATGCAGTGTATGTTTAGCACTATAGCGCCCTCTGTTTCACTTCCCAAAAGTCGTGTGTGGAACTGTTGTTGAATCTTGAATCCTGATCGTGTCTAAAGGGTTAGAATGAGTTAACAGGATGGATATTTTGGGCTCCAGCCCCTTCCATGCATTTCTTCAGTTTTATAAAGATATTATTCAGTACGTGTAGAACACGTTCCAAGGGCTGTACAATGCTATCGCACCCAATGGCTATTGGAGATGAGGCTAACCTGGCAGGGGGAAAAAACGCTCATACAAGAGAAAGCAGGAATGTGAGCGAACCCTCTCCGATTAAAAAACTCGGAACACTTCTAATTCTCCCTCTCGTATGAGGTCTTTAGAAGACTGGCCAATCCGACCACTCTGGCTGAAAGAATATGATAATAGTGTTGCTAAAATAATGACGCCCCTTGACAATGTAAAAAGTTTTATACAACTTGGGAAAAAGTAAGAACAACATTGCGTGTGGAGGAATCTCCCACTGTAGGTCTATGAAAATTTAGTGACACACACACCATGCATGACTCAATTGTGACTTCATTTTTCCAGGTAATAGGCCACTCCCTTTAGTTATAAGAGAATTTGGAAGCTTTCCCTATAGTCTTACTTTCCTTTCAAAGTTCTTTGTTTTGTTTTGTGTGAAGACATTCTTCTGTGATGATTTTTTTAACTATATCAAATGTCCACCTCCTGAAAAATAATAACAATATGTTCAATAGACGATTCCTAATTAAATGGAGAAACATTTTTCTATGGTTATAAACAGTTATAGTAAAGTGAGCTCTATACCGTAACTGGAAAAACATTAAATTACTTGTTTGAGCTCTGCAACAAATTTCTGCAACTCGATCACTCTTGGTTAGAGTCACCAGTTATCGTGAAATCATTCTGGTACTAGATGGGAATTTGCGGGCACCATTGCAAGGAAGTGATTCTTTCAGGCTGAGTCGGTCCTTGAACATACATACCTGCTCATGATGTAAGTCCCTGATCAATATGGGCAACTACTTAATCAATAGCGGGACTACAATACAATCAAGGAGAGCGGCCTATAAAATTAAGGTCAGTGAAGGCTACGCAGCGGCAGGCATGATACAGTAGGTACACTGCAAGGCTTGCCAAGAGCAGGTAGGATAATACCAGGACATCGATATCCTACAGTTTGTCGGCCTCGTGACTGTCCCAGATGAGGTGAGTTGTTACAGGGGGTTCGGGGGGGGGGGGGGAGATTGAGTCAAACAGATCACTATTAGCTACCTGGTAATCTGGCCAGTTGTTCCAGAGATCCCTAATGACCTGGACGGCAGTGGTGGTTGTCAATTACTGGCAAGAAATCTCGCGGATCAGCGTTTTAATGTTCCAGAGGAGGAGGAGAGATTATGATTAGGGAGGACATTAAAATAAAACATTGGTGTCAAATGCATCCTGCTCTTCTTGTTGTCTCTGGCGCGATGGTTGAAGATAGCTCAAATTCGGATTAGATTTATCGGCGGCTTGCATAACAATATATTCTGGGGGTTCAATGCAATTTGAACTTTTTGTCCTTTTTTGTCCGGGGAGGGGGGGGGAGGTGAAGGGTTAGGGCTAATTCTTGCAGATTTCAAGAACAAAACCTCAGCACATGATGAAATTAATTTTAATTCTTTTAGGATTAGTAAATCCTCAGGAAAGAAGCAAAATTTCGAATCTCCCAGGCCAAGAGGCAATATGAAAAATGGCTGGAAAATTACAAAGGGTTAGGAGGAGGTAACAGGATAGATATTTTGGCTCCACCCATTCCATGCAGCGCTTCCAAGTTTTGATAAGAAAATTATGAGTGCGGGTAGAGAAGTTGTAAGGACTCGAACATTTGCTATCGCACACAACGGGTATTGAAGAAGACAAGGCTAACTGGCGGGGGAAAAAAACGGAACAACGCTCATACGAGAGAGAGCGTAGAATGTGAGTGGGGAATGCGAGCGAACTCTCTCTGATTGGAAAACTTGGAACACTTCTAGTATGGGGTCTTTATATGACGGGCAATCTGACCACCTCTGGGCTAAAAGAATATGATTAAGTTGTTGCTAAACAGTGCAACCTGTTGACAATGTAAAAAGTTTTACACAAGTTAACAATGTTTAAACAACAACATTGCACATGAAGGGAATTTTGTTCCCCAGCTGAGGGTCTTTGAAAATAGGGATGCACATAACATGCGTGACTCATTGTGCCTTCACTTTCAGGTCATAAGGCCAATCGTAGTAACTAAAGCATCTTGACAGCTTTGTCTAGATTAGTTCCTTTTTAATTTCTTCGTTCGTTTTGTGTGAAGGCATCCATAATTGATTTTTAAATAATAGCGAATGTTCTACCACCTGACAAACAGGGGAATAATAACTCATAGAAGATACTATTATGAAGAATACTTTTTTCTATGGGTTTATTCCAACCAAGTTATATTAAAATTGCTCTATAAGTAACTGGAAAGACATGAGAATTATATACTCGCTTGAGTCTGTAACAAATGTCTGCGACTTTTTGGTGAGAGCATAGTCATCATGAGCATCATTCTGGCACTAGATGGACATTTGCCGGCACCTCAAGGAAGTGATGCTTTCATGCGCGTCGTCCTAGAACATACCCGTGCATGATAATAACATTCCCTTGATCAATATCGGCAACTAACCTAATCAATAGCCGGGACTACAAATTAATTTTTTTTTCAAAAGGGCGAGACCTTTAAAATTAATCGTCAGTGAAGGCTACCGCCCCAGCGTCAGGCTATGAAGAAGGCTGCAGAGCGAATGGTAGGCTAATTAATAGACATGGGATATTCCTACAGTTGTCGGCCACGTGGAATGTCCCAGATGAGGATGGAGTTACAGGGGGCGGAGGGGGCGGGTGGGTGAGTCAAACCAACGCTATTAGCAACCCTGGTAATCAGGCCAGTTGTTCCAGAGATCCCTTAATGACACTGGACGGCAGTGGTGGTTGTCAATTACTGGCAAGAAATCTCTCTGGATCAGCGTGAATGTTCCAGAGAGTGAGAGAGATACAATTAGGGAGACATAAACATAAACATTGGTGTCAAATGCATCTGCTCTTCTGCTTGTCTCGGCGGATGGGAAGAAAGTCAAATCAGGATTAGAGTGATCAGCGGCTTGATAAAAAATATTCTGGGGTCAATGCAATTTCTGACTCTTTGCTCTTGGTTGTCCGGAGGAGAGGGGGGGGGGGGGGGGGGAGGAAGGGTACGGGCTAATTTCTCGAGATGTCAGGAACCCAAAAACCCCAGCCACATGATGAATTTTGATTTCGATCAAATACTATCATGGTAAATTATGTGTGTTGAAGATCACAAGGGCACACAAGTATAACAGGACCAGTGTATAGGAAAGAATCGCCTACCCTAAAAAAGCTCATTCTTCTAACGAATAACTTCAACAATATTGAGGGCAAAAGTCACGGAGGGGATGAGGACAAGGGGGGATCACAACCACTGAACTTGATAACATCCTTACTCACACGAAAATCACTCACATGCTTGGAATCCCCCACCCCCACTCTTCCAAATTTACTCAGACCCTTGATTGATGGCTTCATTGGATCTTCTCCAAAATTAGGAATATCAACACTACAGCCAAGGACCTCTTTTTAATAAACAAGTATGCAATATAGGGCTCTACCGATGATCAAATCGGAATCGAATCAGGCCGATATTAGCACTACCGGCCCGAACATCGGATCAGCAGAAAAAGCCACTGAATTTACCAATTGTTTGGCCTACTGACTAGCGAAAACTCCAACAGTCACCCGTAATGACATTGAGGAAGAGCCTGCATTGCGTTTGCAAGCTGCCACAGTTGCAATACAAGCCCAGCTAGCACAAATTAGGGTTAACTCCTAATAGCCCAAGCCCACAGTGGTCAGACCATTTGCTAAACATTTTCATACAAATCACATACAGTCCTGAAAAAATCAGGGCCTAATAAAATCAATAATTTTCAAAAACCAAAACTCGAAGTTTACACATGTAGTCGTTTGGGCGTGAATAATGCTACGACGAAAGTTGTAAACAACATCGCAAAATTTTTGGAGCATGCAAAATGTAATGGAATCAGAGCCGCACGACTAGGCTGTACTGAGTAGTAGAAGTAGTCCGGACAGCGACAAAATTTTTGGAGCACTTGAAATGTAATGATTTCAGTGCAGCACATGTGATGACAAGTTTCAGCTAATACGTGAATAAGTAGCTTAGAGCATAAAATAAAACGCTAGTATAACAACAAACTAGTGGATCGACTCATCCAATTATCAAGTTTTCTCTATGAAAAATAAAAATGTCAGCTGATATGGATAAACTGCTTTTAATCAATAATTTGTTGGGATAGCTTATAATTAAGCGTGTTTGTGGGTGCCCACATTCGTAAGAGGTTACCAAAAGATATAAGCATACACGAGACACAAACCCAATGGAACAAACGTAGTTCATGCCGTCCATCATCGTAGGACCGGATCGAAACATCACGGCATCAATAGTCAGTATTCAAACATTTCAAAAACAGTTTGAATGTGTGGTGAATAGGTTTAGTTTTAGAAGATTAATTTCTCATTGAAGAGTTGAGATGAGAGAGTAAAAGTTACTTTGTTGTGCTACTTAATCTCGCTCGCAAACTCTTCATGAAAATGAACGCAACACCAACCCGCTCTCTATGTAGGTCCAAAGCCTTATATGGCTGTATTTGTGTTGTTATCTTAGAGAAGCCATAGAAAGGGATTGGACCTACAATGAGAGAGTGGGTTGTGTTCTTTAATATTGTTGTGCTGACAGTACCTTAATCTGCCCTCTTTGAAAAAAAAAAACATTGCCCTCTTCCCCATCTCTCATAATCCTGAGCTTGTTTATTATACAGGATGTTCATTCTCTCAATGTTCTAATTGGTAGCGGTGCTCCATTACCAGCAATAAATTACGTCAGCAACCATGGTTGAGTCAATCATTCATGAGAGATATTCCTACACCATGATTGTTGTTTTTTTTATTTGATCAAAGGTTATTACTCAAAATGATAAATCATCAAATACGCTATGGAACGCCCAAACGGATTACCTGCCTACCAAAGAAGTGGTTAATAATGACAGTGAATGAGTAATTCGTTACGAGTATTCATTTCTATTTTTCACCAAAACACAAATTTACTCCCCACCAAAAGAAGGTTTGCTCAATTTCCTCATGAAAAGACCTTCATTTTGAAGTGGTGCTTACATTTCAAAAGAAGCCGTACCTACTCATTCTCTCTTATGTTAATGACTTCCTTTCAATTGACCCTAGCTGGGACGTGCATCATAAAGGACGTTCATTATTTAATGACTATGAAAATCTATGTCACTAGTACACAACACAAATGATTAACTGGTATTCGATTTAAAAATATGCAGGAAGGAATAGAATAGATGTTCATTCTGTTATAGAATCATACAGAAATTATTGAGGGGAGTTCAATACAATTTGATAATACCATTCTGATGTCTCACATTAGAATAGTAGTTTAGCAGGGGGCAACTGCATACATTGGCTGTTATTCATCAGTACAGTACCTAACATAGAAGAGAAGGTTATTTCAGGGAAGGGGGATGAAAGGAATGATGAATGAACTGGGGGGAGTTGGAGGCAGGTTGAAGTTTCAAAAAGCTGTCGAATGGAGCGTTCAAGAGTTTAGCCTGGAGGCCCGAAGTTTACAAGCGGAGGCAGTAAGCGAAAGGCGGATCACTGCCAGGTTTGTGTAAGAGCCACGGCGGATTAGAGACATGTAAACTTCGTCGGCCTCGCCATACCGCCCCTTTCCCTCCAAGGGGGGAAAACTGGGGTAGGATTGCCACCCCCCCCCCCTCCAGAGGGAGCAGCCCCTGTGATATATTGCTTGCTTTTTGCTATGGTTATTCATTTGACAAACGAATAGTTGCCGCAAAGTTGTAATGCCAATGTGATTGTGCTACAGAGGCAAGCTTTGGCCTCTCCTGTTTATGCTGCCTTGCCTGAGATGTTACATGTCAACTGGCATACAGTACTTGATGTTCGCAAGAGTGGTAGCTATGGTGGACTGTATGGCAATCCATGAAATTATCAAACAGGTGTTAATGACGACCAGCACCCCCTCCCCACCTTGGGGAGTATTTGCTCATGAAAGGAAGTAAAGATGCAAAATGGTGCTATGCTACATGTGACCTAATGTTCGTTCACCACTTCGTTGGTTGTTTTATTCATTTAAAACAGGCATAATTGTCATCGCGGGGTACCAAAAAAAAAAGCTCGCAGGCAACAAAACGACAGCATTTTTCACATGGCGCCATTACGAAAAAATTGCATCAGTGCAGTTGGATATCAATACCCAGATATATCACTATGATGTTCGATGGCTCAAAATTACGGTTCTGCCTTACTATCGGGACAAACGAATCGTACTACAATATTAAGTCATGGGGTGGGAACGAATTGCCTGTTTAAATGTACAATAACCACAAGAATTACTTTGAGGAATGAGGCCTTGAAATATGCTGTAAACTGAGTGACGTCTCAGGCACTTTCCAAAGGGATTGCCACTAGAACCAGATCATATTATGATGTAATATATTCCAATTGATCATGATTTATTTCCGTGACTTTTAACCCGCACCATTCCCTTTTGATTCCACAATGGTATAATCAAAGTGAGGAGAGGCGTCTGGAGACAGGTGACTTATACATACTACAGGACAGGATACCAGGGAAGCTATTCCAACGAGTACTACAGTGCCATGGCCTATTAGTAAGAAGAGGCGACTATACTCTAGAGGATGAACTACAAGTCAAGACCATCACTTTGTTATCTATTGGCACTGATTAGGACCCCTGGTTTTATTACCAAGCTGCGGGCCATGCTAAATCAGTAAAACGATCAGGGAGGGGGACCCCAGATAGGTTGAGGATATTAATGTCAAGTGATGATAATAACAGGTCATGGATGCTTCTCCATACTGCTCCACTACCAACACTAGATAACTGTGTCTGACGTGGCCGAGCTGATCATCCCTACTGTACACCAGAACAGTCTGCTGAGGGGCAACTAAATTGAAAAAGAAGTAGTCATGCAGATGGCCTGCTTCACCTTATTCTGTCAGCAAAGGGAACCTGGTGGGCAGGCCAGTGCTTGTGGTTGGCACCTCTTTACTCAGAACATCTGACGGATATGGGTCAGGGTGCCTAGCAGGTTGCCCATGGCAGGCCAGGTGCATTCGGAAGCTGTGCGTTCTGATATCAAAGTACAATAATCAACTGTAAACCTCACTTTCGGTGTCTGATCTCTAGCATATTAGTCACCCCAACCCCAGAAACCAATTTCAATTCATTCAATTTCACATCACATTCAGCCGCTTCATTTCAGACGCAAGTGTGAAAAAGGCGACAATTCTTCTCGTCTCTACTGCCCAATGTGCTCCGTGATGACAGCAGGGAGTAACCTGCAGGAAACTTTGTGATACAAAGTCGATCCAAAACATTATTTTTTACCAACTTAGTGACCAAAGAACTAACAATCGTATCTGATTAAAACTTACAATTTGTTCACAAATGTGAAAGAATAATCTCATTAATTTCATTTTAGAAGAATTTAACTGATATTTTTTTATGATAAAAGTTGTGCGAAATATCCGCATTTTACTTTCTAAGTACGGCAAACACTTCGCATCGTTTTAATAATACTCGTGACTTCATCAGTTAGGGTGAAATTCATTTAGATGAAATAATAACTCGACAAGGGAACATGCCAGAAGGCCCAAATTCTGATTGTGGTGTTTTTGAGATGTCTTCTTTCCATCTGTGTCAGTTTGAAGATGATCTTTTGCATGACCATTGTACATGTGAGAACAAAGTCACATCATGGAAAGTAAGAACTGTGCTACAACAACACAATATTTGCATAACTATAAGTGTGCAGAATACAGTCATCTTACTCTTTTCGTACTACTGGAATGGAGTAAGTTAGGAACCAAATTTGCATCAAGTGGAAATAGATAACTCTCATCAACTAATTTAAACAGTGCCATGTGCTACATCATTCCCACCTGCACATTACCCCCTCCATTTAGGATCATTACCCAAGTCCATCATCAAAAAAACATTAATAGATGTGATGGCATCACTCCATCCACACTGCCCGCTTAGCAAATCTCCACTTCCCCTGTCGCCATCAATTGCGAAACAATAATCTCCTCATCTCCTGTAATTCGGGCCAGGCTTCGGGAAACTTGCCGCTCCCCCAGGCACGTAAGACGGACGCAATATGATCACTTTCCGGGACGGAGTGGTTGCTTCAGCCTTTACTCATATTAGGAGGCCATAATTAGTGAGGATGAACCAGAACTTGATACCCTCCTCTCCCTCCCTCCTCGTGATGTTATCTTTGTAATGGCTATAAAAGCTGCTTGTTTTTAACGGGACTTCAACAAAGTGTTGCTGAAGTTGGTCATGCGCGCATGATTGCGTTGTACAATTGGTCACTTTTTGGTCTTGGGGAAAAAGTGGTGGGTTTGGGAGGGCAGCCTGATGTTCATCGTTCTTTGATACAGGTATGTCTTCCAAGAGGTCCTCCCTTTTTATAATCACCTCTGATTGATATTGCAGGAACACTCTGGGTCTAACCTAGTCCACAGAAATCCAACGGCAACGCACCTATACTGAATTGAGCTGGTTTAGCATAATGTCCATTTTTTGTACTATTTTATTGTCAATCTTTTTGGCATCGTTACCATACCTCTACACGTAATAGTCTAGAAGAAAAAACTTCCCAACACCATTGCTGAAAGACCATTTGGGGGGTCACAACCACCCCCCCTCCTCCTGACCCATGTGCATCGAGAAAATGTTAACTACAAAAACTGTGTTTTTTTTGGGCCAGTTCAGTAGAGGGTTTTGCAGCTTTATTTAGCAAATTGATCAGCATGTGGTCTAGGGGTCCATAAGTTATACTTAATTGCAAATAGGGATGGTAAGGCAATTTTAGGGTGCACTTCCCTTGGTCTCATCGACCTCCAACACCCCCCCCCCCCAGACACATTCTCTTATCGCCTGTGCTCAGATTTCATTGCTGCTACCAGTGACTTATGTGGACCTAGAGTATTCCGGACAAACTGTTTGGCCGAAAAAAGTGCTTTGAATGAAAGTGTAATGAGTTCCCAAATCCTGAATATACCATAAAACTGTGTACTGTGTCATGCTAGGCTCTAAATATACGTGTTCATGTTACACAATCATTTAGCAGGAGGGGGAAAAACACTGAGAATACATCAAGATTAACAGTAAACTATTTTCCCGATTTTGGGTTTATGGGTCAGATATCCACAGGAGGTTAATTGGCGAGTATGTTCCAATTTACTACTTCTCTGTGAGATTGTCATCGAGTGAATCTCTTCCTCTTGAGACACTATCAACAACGTTTTGGTGACACAACACAAAGCAGTTTCTCATCTTGGCGAGGATGTGAACAGAACCGAACAACCAACAGGCTGGATAGCAGAAGGGCTCATTCGCCCGATAGAACACCTGGTGTCTTCAATGATTACCAACATGCATTGGCATCAAACTCATCTAGACATTCCTGTATTTATAGAACCACACCCTATCTGATATAACCCTATGGTTTGCTATACAAACAGTCATAAATAAGCAATGCTCAGCTTTGTCCGCCCCGGATCAAATATTGGTTGAATCCTCCTCGCAACACTCACAGCATCTCAGACTTTCAGTTGCTATGGTTTTATAGATCAGTACATGTACTGTAACACTAGAATCGGGAATTAAGCGATTTAGGTTCAAATTGTAACATTCACTGTATCTGGACTTCCGTTGTTGGTATCCTAATTCAGGTGAACTAGAAATGGAGTTTTTGAAGGATTTAGGTTTGAACAAAAATAAGTTCTTCCACGGTTGTAAGTGTGCATGCTCACAACACCACACAGCTTGTGGTATATTGATGAGATTTCTCCTCACAGCGTTTATCTGACACCATTTCCCCACTATTTGTGAACACATCCACTCATCTCATAATCCCATCAGTATGATTTATAAACTGTAAACCGTGAAATGCCTTAGCATATCAGTTTGCTATGGTATTATAATGATCGATTACAAAGAAATTGAGATTGTAAGTTTTTCGGTTCAACTAGACATGTGTAGGCGGTAAAAATGCCCACCGCGTACATCCCCGGTTTTGAAGCACTCATGGGAGAAGTATTTGCACACCCCCATATAAAGACCCCCTCCACTTTTGGGGTGTACATGTGTTATAAAGGTCAGCTCAATCGATAAAGGCGTTAATGATTTATTGCGCTACTGCCTAAGTATCCGCGGCGGCAGAGCCTGGGACGGCGGCGATGGATGAGGCTACACACCCACCAAGAACCCATATATCCCTGGACCCTTTCCAGTGACTATAGTATTATTATTGCATTTAATGAAGAATATGCCCTGTGTACCACAGGTATATATATACACTGTAGGGCTATTCTCACTAACGACTTCGATTATTAGTTGACAATGGATTAATTGATTAATAATATCAAGTTTCCCATTAATCGGAGCTAGACAAAGAAGCAATGGTTTTCATTTTTTTTTTTTTTTTCCCCTCTTCTGACCAGTGTCCAGACTCCTAGACACAACATCGTAAAATGAAACAGCGAAAGCTTAGCCAGTCAGGAGCCTTATTATGTGATTGATCCACGTAATTGCAGAGAATGACTAATTCTCCAGTCCTTCTGTGATCATAACCAGTACCCTAACAGAACAACTGAAGATTAGATTAATCGATATTATCGTTTAAAAATTGTGTAGTGATTCATTTTTAAACCGATGAGGGCAACATCCCTAATACACTGATCAGTGAGCACTCAGTGTATTGAGGTTGTCACGGAAAATGCATTTCGAAGTGGAAGCATATATACCAAATTAACAACAAATTTTAGTTGAGTCTGTTAAGAAGGCTCTTTATTTCCTATAGGAGACTACATTGGCCACTACACAAATGTACAGTGAGTTATGCGCTTCTATGAGTGTGGTGGTATTTTCTATCTGATTTCGTGTTTATAAGTGTCGGCCGATATTAGTTTTCTCGTATCATTTTGACCTATTACTTGTATTCTTATTTGTAATGCGCCGTGTGTCTAAATAAAACGTAGTTAATAGTGTGTGTGAGTGTTTTCCCTTTTACTTTTTTTCTCCTTTTCATCAGTAAATTTTTAAATGGTAGCCCCCTACTTATTTTCATTTCTGTATACTTTTTGTCTTCTATTATTTGCTGTATGGGAGGGAAGGATAAGGTCTTCTAGCCGTGTAAAGGGTTGTGATATGTGGATTGAGTATCTGAAGTCGGGGCTGAGTTTTAAGTGTGGGTGGAGTTGTTATGGTGTGACTATCTAGACTAAGGCGATGGGTATATTTATCGAATGGAAGAAGTGTCATAGACTAGCCGTGCTTGAAGCGAGGCTTGGGGCACGTGAGTGTCAGTGGGTAGAGGCTAGGAGGGTTGCTGCCTGCCGGAGTAGTGGTTATCACTGGCCTTGACACTAGGAATAGTTTTATTAGTTTGCTGGCATTGAGGAGGCGGTGCAGGGGGTTCAGTTGGATGGAGTGGGGCCGGGGGAGATACAGAAGGAGGGGCGACAGTCAGAGCCGTGGTTCCAGTTGCGTGGATGGAAGAGGTGGGACTTTGTGGAGGGATAAGGTCAAAGGAGTGTTTTGCTGGGGGGGGAGTTCACTTGCCCGGTATGTTGACAGGAACTTAGTTCGCGTGGATAGCTAAGCATCCGCCGTTTGTCTCCGGGAGCTAGGGTGATATTAGTGCGAGTGTAAACAGGATCGTGGGGGGATGAGGAGGTGGTGGTTGTCGAGATAGGTCACTATATCGCCGGGGTGACAGTCAGGACGACGTCCTAAGATCCATTTCCCGTGAACTGTTGTGCAGCCTGAAGCCCGTCAGGGCGAAAGTCGCGATTTGTGGCATTCTACCTAGGTTTTACGGTCCCGCGTTGCAGGTAGGACGATAGCGGGGCTCAATAGGTGGTTGAATTTAGAGTGTGCTGGGTAGGGTCCGTTTCAGTTTGTGGATGTTTCTTCTGTTTTCTAGGGAAGGAGGGAGCTTTTTTCGCTAGGATGTCTTCACCGTAATGGTGCGGGGGCTTCACTGTTTGGCAAGTTGGTCAATTTCTGTGTGGAGGGTTGTTTAAACTAAATTTGGGGCCGAGGGTTTCAGGGGGTCCCGTAGGCTTACTGCAGGGTTTGTAAAGAGTAACCTCGCATGTGGGAGGTCCGGCGAGTCAACAGTAGCGATAATATGTTTAGGCTGCCTGTCTTTTTTCTTGCTAATTTCAAAGTTCAGGAACAATTTTGATGCGTTTCAGATTTAGTCCCAGAGCGGCAAGCCTTACTCATTGGTAATTCAGATCGTGGGTTGAACCTGATATTTCCAACCCGAAGTTCACCTGTCCCTGGTTTTGTTTGTTATAGCAAGATAGGATAGATACTCCTCCTGCACATTGGTGTGGAGTTTTTGTTTGTATGTTAGGTTCTGACTTGAAGTTTTGAGAAGGCCGATTTTGGTGTAAGTTTTTGGTAACGTCGGTTGGGTGTGAAATTCCGTCTAACTCCTCTGGTATTCCCAGTACTTTTATTAGTTGCGTTGGTGTACCGTTCCAAATAGCTCTGTGAAGACAACCACTCGTTTTCTTTCCGACAAGCTTTTCGAAGTTTCTGGGGAGAGTACAATTATTATGAATGATTTCAAGTGGCCACAGATAATTCTTGGTCTGATGGTACGAGTGGCAGTCATGTTCTGGCTTTTCAAATGTCACCAGGATTGTTTCCTTTTCTCCGCATGTAACATTTTTCCTACCAGAAACATAATATTTTGGATTAGTTTTTGGCATGATCCAGAGTCTGGTAGATTAATGTAGACTTGGGTAAGCCGTGCAAGTGATCACGTATTTTAGCTTTCAATTGGTCTGTTCTGTCCAACATCCCACAGTTGTCGAAGCTTGGTCTTGTTTCGCGAGGGCGTGTGGATGGCATTTCCGGTTTTTTTAGCAAATTACGATTGGATAAACTGTTAGAAGTACGATTCTGTTGACTCTTGGAATGGTTTCATGTAACAGGTGTAACAAGGTTATAAGTTTACGTTCCTTGGGGAAAGCGGCAGTAAGAACAAAGGCCTTCTTGGATGAAAGGGAAGTTTTTTCTGGGGCCATCAAACGTAAGCGCCATTTGGCGACTTAATCGTTCTTCTGGGTCCGTGTCAAATCTAGAGCATTTCAAATTTCAGGGTAATACGCTTGTCCAGCGTTTAGTTCTGGTGCTAAACTTGATTTCGAGAGCAGATTGCCTCTAATATCAAGGACATCCTCTTGCTTTCCTCTATTGTGAGGGGGAAGCGAAAGTCAGGCACAGCATTGGTCCTTCGATGATTCCACTCGTGTTTACAATCATCGATAGCCAAGGAGTGGCTGATGTTCTTCACTAATTACTACTTCTGTCTGTTTTTACTCATGAGAACTTGATAATTTTGGTGACCTAGATGTCGGGGTTTCTCCGCACAGTATTGGTACTATGGTGTGTTCCTCTGGTTAGTTAAGGAGAAATTGCAGAATCTCAAAAGTGATAAAGCTTCCTTGTCCTGGACGGAGTTTATCCTTCTCTTACTAAATCCTTTGCCGCCAGTTGTCTGTTTCCACTACTATTTCTTTTCAATAAGACTCTAACAAGAAGGTATTGTTCGGATGATCGTAGGAGAGCAAATGTTTCTCTATTTTCAAGAAAGGTAAACGGTCCCTCTTCCTTGTAATTAACCGGCCTTCAGTCTTACTAGTGTGTTGTCTTCAAGGTAATGGAATCATCATTCCGGATCATATGGTTGTCTGTCAATACATAGTCTGATTAGAGATTCTCAGCATGGGTTTAGGAACAATCGTTCATGTTGACTAATCTCTGGCAATTTATGAAGATGTTAACAATGTCTGTTGACAACGTCAACTGCCCTGTTTGTATAATGTTTCCTGGAACTATTCACAGAATCTTTTGACAAGGTTCCTCATGAAGCCCCGCGTCTCTTGCCTCAAGTTGCAGAGCTTTGGTATTGAGGGAATGTCCTCAAGTGGATTTCGTGCGTGGCTTCATAATAGGGCCCAAACGAAGATCGGTTTCTTGGGCGCTCCTGTTCTGCGTATATTGAGCGATCTTGAAGGTTTCTGTTTCAATTCAAGGGTGAAGAAAGAAGTTCGCAGACGATATCAAGTTGTATCGGGAGGTCGGTTCGAATGATTAACTGCAATTGTTCAAAGGGATCTGGATGTTAATTTCCAAATGGTCTTCCGACTGGCAAATGTTTTTCAATTTCGACAAGTGCAAAGTTTATGCATGTTGGTTGCCATCGCAAACGCTTCCTTCAAGTGAATGGCCGAAAAGATATTCAGGAGGTGAATTTCAGAAAATATCTTGGGTTTGTTTTGATTCTTTTTGAAACCTTCCAAAAGCATGTGCCGAAGACTGCTAGAAGGGTAATTGGATTCTGGCTTGATTAGACGTCACTTTATCAGTTTTTCCTTGATAATGATAATTCGTTGTCAGGTCAGGTTGTTAGCAACTGGTAACCGACCTATAGTCCTTCTGGTACAGTGTGGAATCCCTACTTTTGCAAAAGACAAGCAGGTAATTGAGAAAGTTCAGCGTAGGGCCACTAGAATATTCACTGTCTGAAAAATTTATCTCACGACGAAAGATTAAGGCGTCTCGGTCCTACTTCGATGGATCTGATGCGAATTTTCGGTGACTTTAGATTCAGGTTTTTCAAATTGTCCATGGACTCGTTGGCCTTCCTTTCCACTACTTCTTTGATTTTCCAATGTTACTGCACCATAGAGGCACTGTCTCAAGCCTCGTGGCAAACGCTGCAGAATGGACATTCTTGAATAATTTCTTCTCGCAAGAGTGATCAAATGAGTGGAATTGTCTTTCCTGAAAATGTTGTTTGCCTAAGAGTGTGAATGCATTCAAGAACATCTGATTTATTTTTCAGGAATCAACGGCGTATTATTCGTTCGAGTTTTTGTGTTCATTTTTCTTTCCTGGGATTTGGCTTCGGGGTCGTTTATGAGGAATTGACCCCTTATTCACTCAACTAAACGAACCTAAAAAACCTACTACAACTACTCATTCTTTTCAATACCTAAAGCTTATGGTTTTCATGTTAATGTTGATAATGCAATGCAACTATTTCTTCTCTCCCCAAAAACCCTCTTGAATGCCTGATCACTTGCCATTTCCCATATAGGCCTAGTTGGTGTAAAATTTCCCAACAACACAATGATCTACCGCTTTTTTATAATTTTTGTAGATTTCACCAGACTTGACTAATCTGATCCATGTTGTAGTATGGAAGCACTATCCCGCACACAACACAGATAACCATAAACCCAGTTACAATAGATGGTTGCTCTAGCATTGACCACTCGAACAACCTGGCTGCTCCCAAGGCTCGTCCCAAGGGTGACTCTTACAGCCCTTTACATAATCCATTGGTGATCCCATTAGGGTGCAACTTTAAAGGGCAAGCCAGCGGAATATATTTAAATGCCATATGGGTGTGCATTGAAAATCATGCCAATCAACTCTGTTTTTCATACATGAGCATGTTCGGCTATAAAGTTAAAAGTTGAAGTTTAAAGAATGTAATTATCACTGCAAGTTGCAATTTTGCAAATGGCCACATTGATTATGTCAATATCTATCAATTTTAAAGAAAGCTTAAGAATATGTCTTAACTTTCCCTTTTTTATTAATTGTAGATATGACATCATGAAAAGGTTTGCCAGTTTGCCAAAATCAACCAAATTCTATGAATTTTGAGGAAAGCCATATCTTCCCAACCGATCATGCTATACACCTGGAAAAAAGTGATATTTGAATGTTGTTTTATCCCTTTAACATTTACCACCCAAAAGAGCATTAATTCGGCTGGACTTTGGCCTTTAATTGAGGGGCGGGGGATGATTGAGTGGACAAGGCCCCTGGTAGTTTTTTTACTAAAGGAGTGGACAGAGGCCCTTGGTAGTTTTACTAAATTGTTAATCCTTTGAGTCCTGAGTGGCATCATGCATTGTTTCTATGACAAACAATGCTCGACAGGGTTGAGAGAGCACCTGTAGCCTTGCCCTTCATATATTAATACATACCATGCTGGTTCCCATGACGACAAAAATATAACATGTGTGAATTTTGAATGTAAAAATTCCCAACATCCGAATACAATAGTGTCGGGCTTCTGAAAATGGTTTTAGTCAAGTAACAAGCTGCAGGACCAGCTGGTTTTTCATTCTCAACGGCTGATCACATTTTTTTTTCTTTTGTTGTCTGCTAGCGATTTCCAATTGTTTTTTGATAACCGCGAGATGGACAGGCCGGCAACGCTAACATCTGGTTGCAATGGACGACAGGAAGATGGAGGAGGAGGAGGACAGGAACGTGGACGATGGTGACAGCCAGATCGGTGAACTCCAATTCAAGAAAATTGTTAGCCACAGTCCAAGAGACTCCCATGTGCACCAACTTGAAGCTCCTAGTGCCGAGCCTTCAAGTTGGTGCACCATGCCAAAAATGGCTTAGAAAGATAAATTATTAGCGTATGAGAGAAGCCAACCTACCAATGTAGCTCAGCTATACCAATGCTAGATTCTAACCACTGATCACATTTGTGCCCTTTTTCTCTCATTTCTGTTTTGCATTGTAATTGTATTTCGTAAAAGTTGCGAGCTAGTAGGATTAGCATAACATACTTTGATCCAGAACGAAATGTACCACAAACAGTTGCAGAGTACCTGTACCTCCATGACCTGACCATAATTAAGGTAAGGCTGTATAATGCGGCCCACAACAGCACAGGCAAAGATTTGTCAGTTATCATCCAAAATTATGAAATAGCATATTACAAAGTCAACATGGAATAGGTACACCTGAGAATACACTGCAACGAGCCCGACGGTTGCCTTCACGTTCAATCATGGAGGGTCATTGCACGGCCCTGTATGGTATGTGAAATAATTAATGTTGTATGGTTCAAACCCAATTTGGCCTTTTACGGTAGTCCGACCGAAGGCAAGGCGCATAACAAATATTGATAGTGAACAATATACAAAAGGGCCAATCCCAGAGTTGCCGGGTTATGCGGCATTCCAGAAAATGTGAAACTATCTAGTTGTTACACCTCCAAATATCTTGCAAGGTGCGAATAGGGAAATGAATCAAATCCGTTGAAAACAGCAGTTCTCCCCTAATAAAATCGATTATGCCTGTAAAAATTTCAGGAAATTCTAACATGAATGCTGGGGAAAACCCTGTCGTTTGAACTTTGTACCTGTTTGAAAATTTGAACCATTCAGTAGTATTTAGGCATATTGTGTGAAAATTCACAAAAATTATGGTGTGTGAATCTGTGAACTCGAAGACTTACCCCATATTGCACTTTGCCCCCCACCCCCGCGCAATTGACCATCTGGCAATCTTTTACCGTGCCGGGCTCGGCCAAACCTATCGTCCTTCTGATTTTGCCCGTTGGGGTGGGGTGCAAGTGCATATGGGGTGAGTTGAGTAGTGAAATAGATTGTGTGTGTGAATATAGTTTCAGCGAGTGTTATATTACAGTGTGTGAGCCCCCCAACCTCGAGCCAACCGTAGATATTGGGGGAGGGGAATGGCGAACGACTATAAGTAATATCGGATTCCGGCTCAACTTGGACAGATGAGGATAATAACGTGGTATGCAGGCGCGGTTCTAAGGAAAAATTTTGGGGGCTAATCGTTGTAGGATATCTAAAGCAGAGCGCACCATAGGTTGGAGAGTTTTAGGATACAAGAACTTTTTTGAAACTCTCGGACTGCAGCTCACCGGAAACGGCTCTCTCGCTCATCTGGGTGTTGGATATCCTCCCATTTAGAGCAAATTATCAGGTTCTGGTTGACAAAAAGTTCTTTATGAAAGTGGCAACATTATTGAAGGGAATTCATGATAGTGGGACTCGCTGTCTGGCCTGTGGTCAAGCAGAGGAGGAAGTTCCTTGAAGTAGGTTGGCTTGGCTTATACGTAGTGTTTTCTGTAGCATGACATTGTGTGTAGGTGTCTTCTGCGACGGTTCCACTTTTAGTTGTGAAACCTATTTTACTTAGATCACATCGAGGATTTGGGGGCGGAAGGATTTGGGGGGGCTGATGAAGCCCCCCAGCCGCACCCCCCCCTAGCATCCCCCCCAGCCCCCCCCCTAGCGCCCCCCAGCCCCCCAGTCCCCCCCCCCCCGTAGACCGCGGGGGTGGGTTTATTAAGCTGGGCGTTTGGTTATGTGTTTCACATTTTGCTTTTGTACATATGCTTACAGAAAGTGTCTGCATGCAGGGTCCAGATCCCTCAACATCAAAAATCAAAAAAATAACAAAAAAACAATTAAAAATGACACTCAAATTCATTTCAATGTTGGAGGAGGAAAATGATGATCAGTCTGTAAATGACAAAAAAAAAACGATGGCCGGCCAGGAACAATTGTATGCGTTTCACAACAATACCTTATTCCACGAAATTATAAATGAACCCTTAGTGATATCGTTTCAACATTTTTTTTTTCAAATTGTAGTGTTTATAACATTGATTTGAATGTTGATTTGATTTGCTTGCTACGGGTCAGGAAGCCAATTTGACTCATCGTGGAACCCTAAACCGAATGTTTTGAGCGTGGATGAGCACCGGCGAACAACTCGCCTTCTCTTCTCGACTAGTGCTCAGATGATATCGAGGCAGGAGTGACACCAATCCCTGCTCCCAGGACCGCAATTGTACGTCCCCATCCGACGGACGATCGGAACTCCAGAAACTGACCACTTTCTAGAACCTGGAGGGGCGGGAATTCGAGTTCAACGCGACTGCTCACAAGGTTCCGACCGACGAGAACCTATTGTAAGTTGCCCCGAAAAAATACAACCCCCCGAAATTAACAAGCCCACTGCTCAACAGCGCAAGGACCAGGAACCTGAGACCGGGAACACGCCAGTCGAACTTCAAATACAGCCACTTCTGAAAAATGTCGGGCTGATCGGCTGGGATTCGAACCCACCGGGACTGGTGCATGCAAAGCGACAACTGATACCGCTATACTATGCCCCGCCCAGGAAAGGAAGTAGCGCAGGGGAATTGTGATGTGGTGGGGGGGGGAGGGGAAAATATCCTTGACCTGACATGGGGGGGAAGCGTCTAAACTAAAGGAGAAGGAGAGGGGAGAGGAGAGGGTTGGACTTGGTTCCTGAATGACATAGATAGATCAAAAAACGTGCCTCCTAGTGGCAAATGGGAGCAGGTGTAAATCTTTGATGTGAATATTGAGTAATATACCCCCCCCCTCCCCTTTCAGAAATTATGCATGTTTGAACTGTTTCATGGTTGGCATGAAATTGGTGCCAATTTAGCATACCCAAGTTAAATGCACCTCAATTGAATATTCCATTAAATGACGAACAATGTACATTTATTTATTGGCGGAAATAAGAAAGACGAGCTGCTGACGCGCGCGAGAAGTGGGGGGTGGAATGATTTACTTCCCTCTTGTTACTTGTTCTTTACTGCTGTCAGACTAGAGACTAGCCGAATTTCCCCCGACTCTGTGCCAAAAGGGGGGCTATGCCCAGCTCCTGACGCCCCTTCGCACATTCCACGCAAATTCCCTACGGCAATTCTCTTTAATGGACATAATATATGAAGTAATAAATATAAAATAACATATTTTTAAGTAAGTACTAATACTGTTGCAACAGTAATTGACATGTAGTTGATCGGCTTTGCTAGGACACCAGTTATTCAGGAACACCGCAGACAATCAACATTCCCTTCCAATTCGTTCAGAAATTTTATTCATTTCATGTGACTGGGTGGTTAAAAAATATGAGCTCTGGGAAATGGTTTTGGAAAGGAAAATGATAAGAGCCGTCAGGTCAGAAAATCTGTGGAGAGTAAACATGTAGGCCTAAGATCATTTAGATGACAGTACAAACAGGTCAAAAACTTGCTTTGATGCTAATCTGTCTCACTGTCTCACTACTCTTCTACAACGAAAGTGAGGTTAAGGACTGCTGTGTGCATGACCGTTGTGTTTCACAAACTAATCATGAATCAATGTCTTATAATTTGGGAAACACACATGACTACAAAATGGCAGCCATCCTGGTACAGTTTTGGGTTCTGAAGCAGCGAATGCGGTTCATTTCGGGACTGCTCCTGTTTGGGTCCCTGTTTGTGTGCAGCGATTGAGCAAAAACAGGAGGAGCGAATGCGAAACCATTTGGTTTCGTGTTTTCTGCCAACGTGCAATTTCAAAGGCTGTCTGATCCCTACAGACAACACAGCAAAGATGCTGGCTAGATCTGACAATGATAGATTGTTACAACAACATTCCCAGCTGCAGTGGACCAACCAACGGAACCACACAGGGAGACTGCCTGTTTCAATAGGGTGTTTTATGGTCGGGCTTGGCAACACCACTGGCTCTTGATAGAAACCAGCCAAGTTGAAGGCAGCAGATAACAACATCCATTGCTCTAGCAGAGTATATTTATTGGGCATTGCAGTAGTGAGTATAAACCCACTTTGTGCAAGTTTTGAGAAGTCAAAGGTTCAGAAAACCAGCAGAGTGAAATGAAAATTTTCTTTTTCAACACCTACTAATCATTCCAATAGAAGTTCATGCTCAAATAAATGAAAAATACAACCTGTGTTTTTTTGACCAAAATCTGATTTTCGTCTCCTAACGGACAGCACCATGAAAATCAGACTCAGAGGTCTACAGCAAAAGCATATCTGGCAGTGATTTGGAGAGTGCATGCAGGACACTGTGAAGCAATTTTTGGGAGGAATGAAAAAACCTACTGTGCTGTCTATAGTTTTGTATCAAACTAAACTACTACTTGCAATTCAAAGTGTGTAGGCAATCTTGCTCATTTGAGGAGCGAATTTCGCGAGGCTACACCAGCTATTGTCCAACGTGTATCTCTTTCCAGTTCCATTATGTAGGTACAATGTGATTTGAACAATGCGTATCATTACATAGAAGTATTAATTCCGTGAATCAAAGTTCTAATGAACGTGCAATGCTTAACGTGTTTGCATTCATGTAGAGAGCTTCTAATGAACATGCAATGCTCAAACGTGTTTCATTTAGCAGGAGAGTCACTGTCAGGAATTGAAAAAGGATTCACCAAATAAGGGATAGTTGTAAAGGTGAATCTATGCCTATGTTGAAACCAATGTCAGCGAGGGCTGGGGGGGGAGCCTATGCTGATAGATTTCTTGACAGTGACACCCCAGACAGAGGAAGGTAAAATTTAACATGCAGCTTACTTTGAAGAACCAGTTCACAACAACGTTTACGATATCCCCCAAACAGATAACAATATCCAAGACGAGCTTGTAGGAAGACAGGGACTCCCTTGGGTTACAAACAGCCAGAAGTAAGTATCCGAATACTTGAGTGCAGTAATCGATTCGGGTTAGCCAGATAAAAAGATAAATAAATCTGTCCAGCGGGCGGACATATTGAAGTAACAGCGGGAAGCCACAAATATCTAACAGGAATAGGACACAATTAGCGGAGATCATCCCCACAGAAAAAAACCTACACACCTGGACCCTCTCTCACCCACATCCTAATCACAAGTGGAGTATTGTTGTTGTGGAAATTGAAGTCTGCGACCAGCATGACAACACAGGAAATGATAGGAACTTCTGTTTTCTCATTCGCCAACTGTCATTCTGGCTGTATGAAATTTGGATCTTGTCCACCAATGATTATAATGAGATTTTTTGCCATACCTTGAAAATGTGCGCCCCTGAGACATAGAGGCAAACAAACCTATGGGGAATATTACCATCAAATTAATTACCACCATCTTTCCATCAGCTCAATCAAGGTGAATGTGGATGGACGTCACGATTCAGTTACATTCATTGTCGACCTCGAATAAGAGGCACAATAATATTTAATTATACACCTGAACAGAGGACTTCTCACTGTATAAGCTGATATTAGGCAATATCTCCTGCACTTGATTGATTTGATATATTAAAGTTAAACCAGGTAATGTGCCCTTCAGGACCCTCCCAGATAAAAATGCTATACCTGTTATTAAATATTCCCTTGAAGCTCACAGGATTACAATGGAGGCCTAACTAACTCCTAAAAATACTTAAAGCTCCATTGAGAATGAATGCCGTCGTTCGGTACCTCATCTACCAGAAAAACTTCAGTCAAAATTAAGTACTCAAATCATTTCTATTTGGATAAAATGGTGATCATTTTGCGAATTAAAAAAAAAAAGCCACCAGGCGTGATACAGGTAATATGCCCGTTTTGCCTCACTCACAGGGACCTATTCCAATTCACAAATTTTGAGACCCCCATACATCTTCCAACGGATTTTTTTAATTTTGGTTTTTGTATCAGTCAATACAATAAATACCACAGTATGGGTAGCTGGTGGCTGGAAAGGAAGTAAATGCTGAATGGATCTGGATTTATAACTCGATACCCTCAGTAGCTAGATATTCAGTGACTTTTGACCTTGTGCCATGAGACTTTGACCCTAAACAGAGAGGTGTCCGACCCTGAATTATAAGCCGCAGAAAAAAAACAATTGGACTAAGCCTGGAACACTCAACACTAGATTACACTTATCAGTTCAGCTGCTCCACATCCTTACACAATGCTGCTATTTTAGCTATACTATTTTTAGCAGTAGCACATCTGCAGCCAAGATCATAGGAAGAGAGGTTCGTTGATGGGGCGGAGCAACCCCCCCCACCCTCCCCCACACTTCCGTCCGGTCAGCTCCTGGTTCGCACGCCCCTGACAATAACTAAACAAAAAAGTTGGCACTAGTGGAGATTGGCGACTAAAACTGGGGACAATATGTAGGCGATATGGCGATGTAGGAATTGAAATAAAAAAAACTCACATCATGGTACCCCCCCCCCATAAAGGTGGAATCCTCTGCCCTACTACCACTAGGTTACGAGGATTGATGGATGCCCGTTGTTGGCTGCACTTTTATAATTACAGTAGGCTATAAATTTATAATCACAGCTCCAGACAAATTATCAAAGCTCCTTAAGCTGCACAAAGCGCAAGCAAGTCAAATACATAGGGAGAAGAAAACAAGAGCAGTTATTCATAATACCATCATCACAATTCATTGTAAAATTTCCAATGCTTGTTGCTGCCTAAGTCCTTAGTTACCATAGCTACGTGGAATAGAACCAGACATTCCCTGTAGACCATATCTTCCCGATCAATTATTAAAAAACTTGAGGCTTTTCTTGTCTCCTCCAAATGGCATTAATTTTTGTCAATCTCACAGAGAAAAGCTATATGAAAAGACATGAGTTCCCGAAAATATTGAAATGTTGGAGAGACACTCTGAAGAATGTAAATAGGGTTAGAATGTTTTCAGATATTTATTAACACTTTGGGGTAGGACAGGGAGCTGTTTAAAAATAATGCATTGTATTCTACCCCATCTAGTTCTTTCCCCCAAATGGAGAATGAAACCTTGAACAGCATTCAGTTTGTTTTTACAATTTGCATGTCGACTTGGTAGGACCATTTCATATCTTGCATCGGCCACAGCTCTGTACTACTGTATTTGACAACCACTAATTCAATGTCGTAACATCAAGCAAAACCCATTCTTTAGGGGTTACTTTTCAATGCAACATAAACACCAGTCCCTGCTCTCGGCCCTGCCTGTACAAGGGTCCTGTACACATGACTTCTAGTGTTTTACACCCTCTTCCATTCATTACATGCAGGAAATTAAACTTCAGATTAACAGAAAAAAAAAAGCAGTTTGCATTATTGTCAAGTGAGTCACTGTGGTCACGTCTCAGCAGTTCCCCACAAGTATGACTACAACAGGGTGTATATTCAGACCCAGAGTTGACTATACCATGTGTACCCTGCTCCGATTCCCTGAACGTCTGTATTACCATAACCATCAGTACCCATTAAATTCTGACGCCCCATACATCCTCTTCACAACATGGGAAGAGCATTTGCATATTTTCCCAATAATTGCGAACTTGTCCCTCAAATGACCTTCCGACCTCACATTGTGACACCCCCAGATCCCCTCCACTGGTGATCAGTGTGACCAATGTGTTCCATCATGATCCATCAAGGATTTAGTAGGATTACCATTTGAATAATTGTGAACAGATCGATACAAATAGACCGGCATGCACATTCCCCAGACTATTCCACAAAAATAGCTCCTAGGTTTCTCCATAAATCTCTGCAAGCCCTCAAAACAATTAATTACATTGAAGAAATAAATTACCTATAGAATTAGTGACTTCTTGTGAACAAAATCTCACATCGTAACTAGTTCAAGCACCCCGATACCACATCCAGAGCTGCATCAAAATCACTTCTAGGTTTTGGGAGAATCCAGCTAATGATCGAGTCATCGACCCATGCTACACACACACAAACAATCAGTGATCGCAAACTGTCAGTCCTTTTTCCTGACAAGAAAATTGTCACATGACCACTGTACTTTGAATGATGCAACCTGGATATACCACAAATGGAGTGTCTCACAGAAGATAGGAATAACAGTAGTGATAAGTACCTGTAAATTGCTCTTGAACAACATCAGAGGAAATTTGACAGCCTCCAGATGAAGTAGTTTAATGGTTCTCTTTCATCCATCACATAGCCTCTCCCCTCAGTTCTGTCCTATACCTCTGGACAGCTCAGAATGCCATTTTGCCCTGTCAAGAGCCACAGTTCTCAACAATGTTAGCATTCCCAGAGAATTACATTATCAGTTCTCTTCAGCAGGGCAATATATCCAGTAACACACTTCTCTGCTTCCAGCATGTCTGCATTTCAAGAGCCTCATCCCACAGATTAAAGGATCATTACATGTTTTTACACTGATACATCACAAAAGTTTGCCTTACCTTACTCAATAACTACTTTTTGTAACTATCTGACATCACATCCATGAACACCCAGTATATACCATTGGTTTACCGAAACACTTATAAACTATACGATCCTCCAATATTTTCTGTATAAATAGAGGTGGTTTACTGTTCTAACAAGTGGAGAAATTGACCCCTAGATGACCTCTGACCGCAAATCCCTAAACACCCCATATATACCATTGGTCAATATCAGTATACTGGCACGACCATCCAATCATCACCTAACTGTCAGGTGACTTCTCAGCGTTTATAATGCATTATGTATGACATTGACCGACTCAGGGTACCTGACTGACCGACTTATTTTATACACTCACTATCTGTGTACTTATATAATGTCCCATCCAATCGTTGACAGAATGGCTAAATTCACAGCCCCTAGATGACTTTTTGACCTAAATTCAACATTCCATATATATTGGTCAATTTGAAGTTAATGGGATTCAAACTCGGCAATCTATTGATCTTAAGTCTGAATCTCTACCGACCTGAGATAATCCGCTTCCTCACCATTATCATTTAACCCACCGAATTCAAGATTGGGTTAACTCTTAAACCTAACAGTACACATCTAGTTTGGTCATCTCTTAGGACATGGTGCCTTCCTGAGGACATGGCCCACATGTTTTTCACCTGCTTGAATCAGGGGAAGCCCAGGGTTTCTCGTTATGAAGGCATAATGTTTCGAGAAGTGTTCAAATCATTGATTCAGTGTGACAACTGGGGGGAGGGGTCAAAGGGGAGGGGGTGCTTGTCAGTCCTCTTTCAAAAAAGACAATCTAGCAACCAGGGAAGACTTTCCCTTCGGAGGGGGGAAATTCCACCACGATTTCAGAGAGGTAACTGCTACATCGCCCCAGACGCCACTGGAACCCTCAATTATTATCCTCACCTCTTAGACCACTGCCTCCCTAGTACTTCACAAAGTTCCACTGAGTACCCTACTGCGATCACTCATGGCAGTCTATGCTCCCGTTTCTGTTTCTGCCCCACCCCCGACTGCTAGTCTAGCGATTGCCACGGTGGCGTGGCCTTGCTGCTGGGTTTGTCTCTGCAAATCCCTCCCACACCTCCATCCCCCACTTTAATACAACATTAATTTTTTGTAAGTTTGTAGGAGGGACAGCCAGTTATGAGCCCGGGGGCAGAGTGGAAGCGGCATGGAGAAGGCTGGGAACGACTGATCTTGCGAGACTCTAAAAACTTAGCAATGCATCATCACGTCCCAACATGCTTCGTTTCATGCAGTCCACACTTGGTTTCCTCCACTCCTTTGTTATTCATCAAATGACATCTTCAATCACATAAATTCTCCCAATCTCCCCCCCACCACACCCACCGCTGTGTAGCTTTTCCTGCGTATTTTAATCAGGACAACTCCCATAGGAAGAGACCTGTCTGACTTAGTACTATCTTTGGGGAGCGAAGCAGACACCACCTCTTAGAAATACTGGTTTGCCCTCCTACAGACAGACACAGATCACACACAATGCCCAAACTTGTGTTCGTGGAACCGTACCTGCTCAGGCATAAAAGGCCTGGATTTGCCCCAGCCAGGACATCTATATGTTATTGGTTGGGGCAACTACTGCATAAACTAAACGAGCCCTCTGATATACATGTGAGCATAAGCCCCCGGTGTCACTGGACTCATGAAAAATTGGCCTCACTTTGAAGGGAATCTCGAACCACACATTTTGAACAGTGGCGTCTCCAGGGGGGGCCTGAGGGGCACGGCCCCCCCACGAAAATCTTGTGCCTCCCCCACCCCCCCCCCCCGCCCCGAGAGCCCCCCCAAATGCGTTTGGTGTTTGTAGAAAAAAATTATAATGGAAAAAAATAAAAAAATTGGTTAATTTTTTTAATTTTTTTAATTTTTTTCTATGTATTTTTGTTTTTTAATTAGAAAATGAATATCAAGTCATCAGCCCAGATTTTAACTGACCTTATCAATTTTGATTCTGACGAGGTTTCGGATCAACTGGGGGGACACCATCGGGCTACGCAAAATCCTCTCGTTGATATACAATATACACAACCCGTGTTGAGTACTACGACAGCTTCGCCGTCTTTAAAGATATTGCAATCACTTGGAATACCAACACCGTGTCTGAGTCATTGACTTCTATATTAATATATAGTCAGGGTCCGAGACGAGTGCTCTGCTTCTTTTGTGACTTGTCGCGTATTTTTTTATACTTTTTGAGGTTCCATATCTAAGCACTGGTTGACTCTTGAATTACACTGATACAGTATCTAGATGGGTTGGACTGAAAAATAGTCACGTCCTGCGCACGATATTTGTGACAACCAATGTTGCAGGATCCAAATTTCCAATCCGTATTGGCCTATATCTAAGATGTGAATGAAAAATGTGAGGCAGCTCACAATGGAATCAGAATTGATCTGTTTTAAATTTAATCCATCTTTGGGTGGCCTAATTTGTTTATTTCATAATTGAATTTAGATCAGTTCAAATGTACAATACCACATGGTCAGATTTATAGAGTAGGAGGCCTATTCAGTCACTATTTACAGGAAATTCATTAGGACCACCCATTAGAATGTCAGCCCCTTGAACGGTGACAAGTACTGGCCGATCGGCCGGTTCCCGGACCATGAAAATCAAGCCGCTTCTCCCCAGGGAGCATCCCCCCCCATCTCCTGGACCAGTTGGTATTTGATCTTGAAGTGATTTTAATTGTACTGGGAATGGATTTTTGAACATCGACGGTGAGATGCTAATCTTTACAAAAATGCAATGCTGGAGGCAACATAGTATGGGATACATATATTTTCTCAGAAAATTCCACAGGAAACGTTGAATACGGAGCATCGGCCGACAACGCCAATATTTCAAACGATCCACTTTTCAACCTTTGAACAGATTTTTGATCATTGAATTGGTTTTGGTTCAGTATACTATTTGCCAGCGATCCAAATTCGACAATTAAAATGAGAGAACGCGAATAATTAAATCATTTCATTTTGCTTAAAATACTTCCCATCCCGGAGAAACCACAAGAATGTGGCAACCTGTCGTTAATGGGGTCACTAGCTATGTCACACTCTCTACTCTCCTCGGTTTTTCAAGGAGCGAGTTCTGTAATGAATCACTTAATACATCAGTGGTGCATTGTATGCTTGCAACTTGACTCACACCTTGTTCCTTATACTCAATATCAACTTCACATAGTCATATCCCTACGTACTGTATATGGAATTAAACTTAATATCCATTATGCTTCTCACTTTTTTTTTTGTCAATGCAGTGTCAGCTCATCCTGAACAGTAGGTCTTGTCATAATCAGGTACTATCATTGATTACTATTACATTATTAGTACTTAATGCATGGACTGTGAGATTTTGCCAAAAACTGCCTGTCTAACATAATATTCAGTAGCCTTTTGTGAATTTTTCTTTCTTTTATATATATATATATATATATATTACTGTATCACCTTCTACCATATTAATTTATTGTATTCATTCTTGTTCTAAGATTTATAGCACAGGGTAAGGTTTCTTCACTGGGGATTGGTAGACAGGGTTGTCGCCTGTCGGTACGATCTATGTTGTAGTCAACTAGCCATGGGAGATCACAACCCGGTGGAAATCGTATTAGGAGAAGTTAGTATTGTTGTGGATGTTTGCCTTGGACAAGTCAGATGTATATACTGTGTTGTACCTGTGCACTCAGGACGTGTTCTTAAATTACCAGTTATAATGCTGGCGGTTAATTAACTGATAATTATGTTACTATCCACTAAATTGGGCTATAAAGTATGAATTGGCAATTAATCAGTACTCATTCATGTATGAACTAAACAAAGGCAAGACTATATTTTTGTAAAAACTGATGGGTGTACTTGCCACTCCTTTTAATCTATGACCATTTAAACTCGTTGGAAACATGTTTAGTAACTTGGGAACTTATTTTGTTGATGTGTTGGTATGTGACTGTAGGGAGTAGATGGGGGTAAATGGATGGTATGTTGATAGGGCATACCTCCTAATTTTTCATGTTCTTATGGTATAATGCTTATGGGAGCATCCCTTGAATATTAAATATTATTTCAAAAATAAATAGATAAAGAATATGTGCTAGCTTTCATTCTTTTCTTTCATTTATCATATCTCACATTCTATGATGTTTTCTGTTATATTGGCAAGGCATTTCAATATGTCCTCGTCATAGACCATGAGGTCTTGACTGGTGCATTTTATAATAGTCTAGTAGAGATGAATGAATGTTCCTTCTCGTTAATGCACAAAATGGGTGCGGATTGCAGAGGCGCCAGTAACACATCTGCAATCCAACAGCAAGTGACATAGCAGTTTTGCGATGGATGATAATAGGTGATGTTGGAATTCATTAACCCATAAGACATTATCATGGCCATCCTTTTATTAATGACTCTTAATTTGCTGTGTATATGTATTTTTTGAGAACCCTCCTCCTTAACAACCTATCGTTCATTTCTTGAAGCACTTGAGACCTGCGAGGCGCTCTGGGGAATGGACAAGCGACCAAAACGCATGTCTAGCAGATCTGTCGCCAATGGCTAAACCTTTTTTCCATTTTTTTCATAAATACTACAAAGCTTTGTCACCAATTTTGTGATTTAGGCCTCTGTGAACCTGCATAAACACTAACTTGTGGCGTTCTCGGCCATCTGGGGGGTTTCCTGAATCCAAAATTTCTTGTACGCTTCTCGCCGACCCATGGCGGCCGCCGCTTGATGGTGACCCAATATGGTGTGCCCCCCAAACAAAATCAGTGGGCCCCCCCAATTCAGAAACCCTCCGCCGACGCCACTTTTTGGAACAAACGTTGAACAGATACAGGAAGCAGAACCTTTAAGTCTCGATAGTCGCAACTCGTAGCCTGGACAATGACAGAAGAGAGAAATTTGCTGTTAGCTTCACATACCAATCAGAGATTAGCTACACAACACTGTCGTGGTGGTTGGTGGTAGCCACACTCACATCAATTTAGGTCCTGCACTAGCACTGAAATGATACGATTCATTATTTTTACCCCTAAAACAACAGTCAAAATGCCATTAGTGCTACCTCATAAGTAAATTGACGGCAATCGTAACCATCTTAGCTAGCACTTAATGCTACGTCACTGCATACAATATTTATTGTGGTATTTTCAAATCAGTCAATAAACTCACATAATATTGACCAACTAAACCGGGGCAATGGGGGGGGGGGGGGGGACATCAATACGACCAGTACGACCCTGTTTCCTCTCACATTTTGGCAGTGAGTCAAATTGCCTTTTCTTTTCCTCCGTTTTGAAACGTGGTGAGTCAATTCCGAGTGTGCAATCTGCTTTGCAAGATAAGAACCTTTTCACTTTCTTGCTCGGCAAGGTCATTGGCGTCTAATTAGTGAGGCCTGGGTAAAAAAAAATACAGGCCTAGATGACCCTGTACTGACTCACCCCAGTGTCACAGTGACACACATCCAATCATTGTCACACATGTTTCATGAAATAAGATAACGTGACCCCCCAAGAGTCACACCAGCGACCCACAATCAAGGGTGGCTGGCAAGGGGGAGAGTGACATGGGCTTCAAGGCCAGCCAATTGAAGACCCGGTACTGTGTGTCGCTAAGGATGGTAACGTGAATTGCATCGCACTGCTGTGGGGATTGGAGAGCTTTTTCGATTCTTTTCTTCAGTGTTTGGCCTGCACATGTTGGAAAAATGATCCAAGTTTTCCTTTTTTCCAAAGCATAAAGCGTAACTTCCCTGCCACTACTCGACAAGTTTGGTGGTTACAACATGCGACTCTCCCACCTACTCTAGGCCCTGCACACCATTTTCACAGAGTATTGTTCGTAGGTCAAACGTTTGTGTACAGTAAGTGCAGGGGCCTCTGAAAATCACATCTATCCCCCAAAGGGTTCACAACCCCTATCTAATGAGTTTTTGTCACCAAACTCCCCATGATCACAAACAATCATATCCCAAGGCTAACCCAAATGGCTTATTACCAGGGGTTATTTGCTCAACACAGGGTGTCCCGTGGGCCAGAGGCGGGTCTTATTGCCCTCAATAGAGATCCCGCTTCCTGAGGTGACAGACTTGACTGGGATCGTTAATGACTGACTGACCAGTCCTTGCAATCTAACATAACGCAATCGACGAGATCTGGTCACGTCCACACTGGAACCATATCGATATATATAATGGTAACTATACGATAACTGGACATTGCAATAGTGATGGAAGCCCAATACATCTAATGATTACAAGAATGTAAATTTCTCCTGATTGGTCAATTTCTCCAGTTATCATTCTCCTAAAATTATACGTTCACTAATGACCACCTGCCCTTATCCACCCATGTGTGATGGAGCTTAAGCAGTTTGGAGCAATAATTCTTATCGTTATCATAACAGCGTGATGGTGTCTCAACTGTTGGATTTTTGTCTATTTTTTATGAAGGTCAACTTTTAGCAAGAGAGTTTTCACTCTAAGCCCCCTTCACAGTTAAAGGAGATAATTTCAGTGAGAATTTTCTTTCCGATGTACATTATTGTATAGTAACCAGTAACACATACAGTATTGAACACTGTTTGCCATAAACAACTTCAAAATTTAAGGGGAAGAAAAAACCCAACTGACTACTACAGTTCATGGAATACAACAAAATTCAGTCATGTGTAGCAACTATTGTATATCACAAATCCATACTGCCATTCACCTCTAATAAGGCTCACGCCCTAATAGTACAATGCAATTGGGCAAATTCCAGAAGTTGCACGTGCATATCATCACTTGGAAAATAACCCTAATGTACGAGAGAATAGCTACCACTGAGCTACAATTTTAAGAGGAGATTTATATGAGAATTTTCAGCACATTCAGAATAAACATGAACTAAATGTAACCTTGTTTTCCTTTCGGGTCTCATGGCACCATTATTCTATGCCAATCAATTATAATGAGTGTCAGTCGGTCGAGGTAACACAACATCATATGACACCTATTCTTGCTTCTCATGAGGACTTTTAATCAAACAAAGTCCAATAATCAAGGCCTAGGTCTGTCTTCTTTAACTAAAAACGGTCAGACCAAACATGAAGCTGTACAATGGTGAACATCATATCGCACATGATAGTAACTTGGTCTACCCATTCATCAATCACCCACATGTTCGGTGTTTACAATTTGAACGCTTTCCACTTCAAATAGCATACAGCACTCATAATTCCGAAGTCCGTAATTGTCAATCACCCTATCAACCAAATGAACCCCCGGACCAGAATCACCTGGATAAAATAGTGAGAGAAGGTAAAAAGGGCTAAGCAAATTGAACAGGAAATTTGTCACTAAGCCATTAGCATTGGCAAGCATATAGTTATCACTCACCGAGCCTTGTATGCAAACTTAACAACAAGGCGACGCCAAAAATGTCTCGCTGGTTGGCGCGAGTCGTGGTTTCTATTATTCACATTCACCAACACAACACCAGCTAGTTCTGCAAACCATCCGCATGTACAAACGAAACAATCATCAACATATTTTTCACATATAACACATGAAACTTCCTAAAATAACTGACCATAAGTTTTATACTCCTAATAACCCCAAAAGTCCCTTTTGGGCATGCCGTCCCAGGAAAAGAAGAGAGGGAAGAAAATTTTAGCAGTAATCATACATTTGTGGTCGATCAACCCTAATCAATTGGTTTGGGTAAGAGAGGGTTGCTTGTGGGCAGCGTTAATACAAAGTGGATTGTCAGGACTATGGTTTACTCTATCCTCAGTGCTTTATTCTAACAGGAGCTATTATATGATGGAATTCAATCAAATTCATGAACAGCAACCACATCAGATCCAGAACTGTTAACAGACCATACCTACTGAGTTTGGCGAAATTCTTACCTGAGTTGTAAATTGGAATAAGTTATGCAAATAAGGCACATACAATGACCCCTACTGACCCCCGCTGTACCCTTTAAATGATCAGGATCATAGGTGGAAGGATCCACACATCCCCAAGTTTTGTGGAAATCCAACACACTTTCAAAAATTGCATGCATTATGCCATTAAACACATTAAATGCCCTCCAGTGACCCCACGACTTCACTTTTTATATATTTCTCGGGAAGCATGTTAGACCACATCCCCTCAAGTTTGTGGAAATCCGCCAACTTCACATAAATTATTGCCAAATTGACCACTCCAATTAGCATATTTTAGGCTGAAAATCTAATCAGGTTCATCTACCTCAGTCATATCCGGTCCTCATGCCTAACTACATCACTCTGTTAGCACAGACGGTTCTTGCACTACAATCTTGCTCCCGACTTGAACATAAAATTACATAAATAGCTACTTACCCGAATTACTTAATAAGTTTGCTGCCCAAAATCTAATCATATCGTGTACCCCAACCCGGGTGCTACTACAAATTTTGTGATCATCGGCCTCCGGTTTGTGAGAAATCCTGTTAAAGAAAGTGTGACATACCACACACACCGCAAGTGACCACTAATCTCTCCCTAAATTTCATTCAGTCTAGACAAAAACTGCTCTAATTATCCAAAAGCCTAGGGAAGCCCATGGAAATGAGTGCCAATGCAGAACGAAAAGAAAGCTTCCCTGTGGCAAAACGAATATATTTTGTTGCGGCCGGCTGTCTTTTTTTTTTTCACTTTGCGGAACCTGTCACCATTTTTCTCCACTAGAAGAATTTGATTCAGTTTTGAACTGGAAGCTCTTCTTGGAGATGAGTCCCGAATGATGGCATTCATTTTCAATATCATTGATTCTCATTTACTGAATATTTCAAAGGCTGAATGTGCTTTAACTATTGATTGATTGACTGGATGATGTGCATCATCAATACAATTGATCGTAATAATATTGATAATCTTGTGAGAGCACTATGTCTAAGCGCGTTCATGGGCGGAAGCCTGAAAAATCAATATATATTACAAATGCATTTCACGCTTGGGGAGAAGAGCAAATTTCGAGGCGTCCTCTTTTTTTTTGTTTTTTCTCAAACTGATCAGTCGATTGATTTAAAGAATTTACTCCCAGTAGTCCACAGTGATTTACGTGTAGGCTTAGGCAATGGAGATTAATAAGAATACATACAAGAATCAAGTACATGTAACAATTCCTTCAGTGAAATACCCTTTTCATAGCATTGATGCCTTCACATCGCATATTTGGAGTAACAAAATTGAAAACATCACGTCATTGTGCCTGCTTACTGCAAAAGTTAAGCTAGTCTGTTTTCCTCCGCTTAGTGTCTGGTATTATTAGTATTAATAAACACTGTCAACATTTATCATTATGGAACATATACAAAATTATTGACAAATTACATGGAAATGTGAAATTTTAATACCAGTAACCACACATTGTCAATCTTGTTTATTTCCCCCATTTTATCAAACTCTGAATTTATTTACAGCAGGTTGGTTGGTACTAACTGTCAATTTGTGTGCACTTAAGGGATCGATCCAGGAGATCCCTTTGGATGATGCACGTATTAACATCTCTGCTGGATTTTCTGATACCTAAGTAACTTACAGTAGTTCCCCAAATACCTAAGTAGTAAACACACCTTTTAAATGATTTTGTATTTTACAACAACAATTTACCTCTTTAGCTAGAGGCTGGCCCCCCTGGATCCTCCAGTCTGTTGCATCGTGAATAACAGGATGCTTCTTCCTGTGATGTTGGGAGAGTGAGAGGAAGGTATCACCCTCGTTCTTGGCTGGCCACCAGCCTGTAGTGACAGCCATCAGTTATATAGCAGTCGAACGGAGACATGATGACTTTACTAATATACAATATCCATATATCAACAGACGTCTTATCCAAGTTCCTCTCATGATGCATATCCTTGACAATGAATGAATTTATCAAGTCATGCTCCAGGGAGCAGGCTCATTATCAGGATTTGGCTCAAGATGAATACGACTGTAGTCATTGCCTGTTTGATATTCATTTTTCATACCAAACTGGCATGAATTCCTTGTAGGCTAGGTCTCTGCCTAACATGGTAGGTGAATACACGGCCTGTTACACTGTCACATGTTGCGCAACAAAGTTTGTCAGACACATGATGCCGACCTACCTGGACACCATTGGCGTAGCCAGAGGGGGGGCTGGGGGCAAATGGCCCCCCCAATGCGAATCCCCCCCCCACAATTTTTTTTTCCTATTTTCACTTAATGACACAACATTTGGCCTTATGCGGTTTCTCTCCTTTCCCTCATTTGCTAGCAGATTGCTCGAATTCTCCTCAACAGCCCAATTTTTTGGCAACAAATATCCAAACAGTGTGCAAAATTTTTGCGCCTTCGCGAGCAGTAGTGCCTGTAGGTTATAAGCACTATTTTTTTACCCATGTGGAGTTGCGGCAGTTTCTTTAGATCAATTAGACATTGGCATACAGGGGGGGGGGGTTGGGTAGATACCCCTCAACAACAGTTGTCACTTATGTTGTTCTCGCTGTCCTCATTCCCAGTTCAATTGTTTTATATTTCATTGTTTGGTCATATCCACCAACTAGGCTTGGGGTGCAAGGACAGAGGGAAATTGCTAGCCCTCCCAGGTTCGGGCAAAACCTTGGCAATTGATGAAAAAACCCTCCAAAAATTTGACACCCGTACGCCTATAGGGGGATATCATAGATGATATCCCAGCAATGCCGCACAAATTGCGTGCTTCTTGTCAGGATTACCCGTGGTTTTGTTGTCTGCTTTTAAATACAAACCGATTAAAACTAATTGAGATTCGGGCAAATTGGTTTTTTTAGAATATTGCAATTGTGGATCCTGTGGCTATTAGAGGGAGGGGATCGTAGACCCCCCCCTCAAAGCATACCACGCAGTTTGATTCATTCGTCAAAATAGGGAGCCGAAAATATAACACAATTGAGACCTACTATATAGGCAGACAATGATCAAATCACACAAAGGCGAAAATTCGGCGGAATTAAGAGGAATTTACAATCAAAAAAAGCATTTTTTTTTTTCGCGAATTTGACCGCGCGCGGTAGTCTTTTCCATCATGCGGCTTTCAAGATTTGGAAATTTTTTCTGCCCCCCCCCCTTCAAAAATGAAGAGTCTGTCGCCTACGTCTGAAGCACTGGAAATAGCAGATTTGACCACTCTTCAAGACAAGAGTTTTTGTATAGGAAAATACTTCAAATGATGGCAAATGTTTAACAAGATTTCATCTGAGGGTTCTTAAAATGCCAAAAAAATTTCAAAGGGGAGGGGGACCCCCGTCCCCTTAGACCCATCCCCCATGGCCACCCCCAATCCCAATTCTGGCTACGCCGTGCTGGACACACTCCAATGGAGCTGGAAACACATTGCCAAAATCATATTGTGACTTATTGTCAACAAGTTGCCCACATGATGCAGCTTGTTTTCAGCTCTGCTAACCACGTCAACAAATTTTCGGACACGAGGCGTTTCGGCAACATTGTTGTGCAACCTGTTGAATTGTACACAGGCTTTGGGAATGATTTGTCTCAGGCAGGGTGGCGGCCAGCAGGGGGCCATGGCCCCCCCCCCCCATCGGGGAACTTCCTCTATAGTACAAATGCATTGGGCAAATTCCAGAGTGCACGTGCATATGATAATTGGAAACTAACACTAATGTACGAGAGAAATAGCTAACACTGAGCTACAATTTTAAGAGAGAGTTATGAGCAATTTTCTAGCAACATTCAGAGATAAAACATGTAAAAACTAATAGGTAACCTGTTTTCCGGTCGGTCTAGAGCACATCTGCATATGCAATCAATATAAATTGAGTGTCAGTCGGTCAGAGTAACACAACAATCATATGACCACCTATTCTTGCTGGTCATGAATGACTTTTTTAATCAAACAAAGTCCAAGGCCTAGGTCTGTCATCTTTTACCCGTCAGGACCAAAACTGAAGCGTGTACGAAATGTGAACATCATATCGCACATGATCGTAAACTGGTCTACCCATTCATCAATCACCCATGTTATGATTGTTACAATTTGAACGCTTCCAATAATCAATAGTCTACAGCATCATAATTACCGATAAGTCCGTAATTGCAAATCCACTCCTATAACCAAATGAACCCCCAGGACAGAATCACCGGATAAAATAGTGAGGAGAAGGTAAAAAGGTTTAGCAAAATTGACAGATATTGTCACTACCAGCCATTAGCATTGGCAGCAATTATAGGTAATCACTCACGATGCCTTGTAGGCAAACTTAATTAACAACAGGCGGATCGCCCAACAAAAAAGTGTCTCGCCTGGTTTGCCGCGAATCGGTGGTTTCTATTTAGTCAATACACAAAAACAACCAGTATTAATGCAAAACCATCGTTCTGTCAAACGAACCACTCACATATTTTAAAATATCAAACACATGAAAAATTCTTAAAATTAACTGACCAATAAGTTTTACTCCTAATACAAAAAAGTCCCTGTGGGCATGCGTCCCAGGAAAGAGAAGAAGAGGAGGAAAGAAAGAACAAAAATTTTTACAGTATTTTTGTGGGGTCTAATAACATAATCAAATTGGTTGGGATAAGGGGAGAGAGGTTTGATTGGTGGCAGCTTTATAAACAGAAGTGGAATTGTCACAGGGCATGGGTTTTACTCATTCTCAAGTGCTTTATTCTAACAGGAGCTATTATATGTGGAATTCAATCAAAATTCATGAACATCCAAAACACCTCAGATCAGAAAAGTTAACGACCATACTACTGAGTTGGCGAAAGAAATTCTTACCGAGTGTAAATTGGAATAAATTATGAACAATTAGCACATACAATGACCTATACTGACACCAGTGTACCTTTAAATGATCAGGATATAGGGGGGATCAACATCCACCACAGTTTTGTGGAAATCCAAAAACTTCAAATAATTGCATGAATTAGGCAAATATTCAACACATTGAAAGACATCCAGTGACCCCGACTTCACTTTTATATTTCTCGGGAACCATGGTAGACCACATCCACCAAGTTTGTGGAAAATCAGACAAACTTCACATAAATTATGCAAATTGGACCTCAATTAGCATTAGCGCTTAGGCTGAAAATCTAATCAGGTCATCTACAGTCGTCATCCAGTACTAACATGCCTAACTACATCACTGTCGCACACACGGTTCTTAACAAATCTTGCTAACGAGCTGTTGACAACATAAATTACATAAAATAAGCTAATTACCCGAATTACTTAATGACTTTGCCATGCCCAAAACTAATTCAGATCGGTGATTTGTACACCCACCCCGGGTGCGACATACAAAATTTTTGTGATAATCGGCCTCACGGTTTTTGAGCAATCCTGTTTAACAAGAAATTTGACATACACACACACCAACCCCAAAGTGACCCACTAGTCTCTCCCTAAATTTCATTCAGGGAGACAAAAACTGCCTAATTATCCAAAAGCCTAAGGGAAGCATGGAATAATGAAGTGGCCAATGCAGAACTAAAAGAAGCTTCCCTGTTGGCAAAACGAATATATTTGTTGCGGCCGGCTGCTGTTTTTTCAATTTGTCGGACTGATACACCTTTTCTCCAAACAGAAGAACTTTGATTTCAGTTTTGAACTGAGCTTCTTCTTGGAGATGAGGTCCAATGATGGCATTCATTTTCAATATCATTGATTCTCATTTTACTGAATATTTCAAAGGCTGAATGAGCTTAACTGATTTGATTGATTGACTGGATGCGGTGCATCATAATACAATTGATGTAATATATTGATAATCTTGTGATAGCACTATTGTCTAAGCGCTTCATGGGCGAAGCCTGAGAAAATGCAATATATTTACAAGCATTTAACGATGTGGGAGAAGAGAAAAGTTTCGAGGCGGCTCTCAAACTGATCAATAGAATTGATTGAAGAATGTTACTCCCCATAGTCCACAGTGATGTACGTGTAGGCATTAGGCCATGGAGAGTATAAAGATACATACCAAGATATCAGTACATGTAACAATTCTTCAATGTCAAATAACTCTTTTCAGTATGCTATGATAGCCTTCACATCGAATTTTTGGAGTAACAAATTTAAAACAATCACGTCATTGTGGCCTGCATACTGCCAAGCTAAGCTAGTCTGTTTTTCCTCCGCTTGTGCTGGTAGTATTAGTATTAATAAACACTGTCAGCATGTATCATTATGAACATAATACAAAACTTATTGACAATTACATGGAAATGTGAAATTTTAATACCAGTAACCACATGTCAATCTTGTTTAATTTCCCCCATTTTTATCAAACTCGAATTTTTTACAGCAGTTGGTTGTACTCACAGTCATGTGTGTGACTTAGGGTATCTCTCCAAGGAAGTCCTTTGATGGATGCCGTATTAACTCTCTGCTGGTATTTCGATAACCCTAAGTATTCTTTACTGAGTATGTTCCACATACCTACAGTAGTCCAACCCCCTTTTAAATGATTTTGTATTTTACAACAACAATATTACCTCTTTAGCTCAAGGCTGGCACCCCTGGATCCATCCAGGTGTTTGTCCTAGTGATAACAGGATGCATTCGTCCTGTAGATGTGGGAGAGTGAGAGGAAGGTACTCACCCCTCGTTTTCTGATTGCTGGCCGCCAGCCAGGTATGACAGCCCATCAAGTTATATAGTCATTCAGACTGAGACATGATGACCATGTACAAATATACAATATCCATATTATCAACAGCGTCTTAATCCAAGTTCCTCTCATGATGCATATCCTTGACAATGAAGTGAATGTATAAAGATAGGACTCCAGGGAGCAGCTCATATCAGGATGTGATCAATGAGGATAACAGACTGATAAGCATGCTGTTTGAATTCATTTTAATACCAAACTGCATGAATTCTTGTAGGCTAGGCTCTGCCTAACAGGGTAGGTGAATACCAGGCCTGTGTTACAATGTCAAACATGTTGCCGCAAAAAGTTGTCCGACAAATGATGCCCCCCGACATACCTGGACACCATTGGCGACCAGAGGGGGGGCCATGGGGGCAATGGCCCCCCCAATCGAATCCCCCCCCCACAATTTTTTTTCTCTAATTTTTCACTTAATGACAAAAAACATTGGCACGTTACGGTTTCTCTTCTTCCCGCATTGCTAGTCAGATTGCTCGAATTCTCCTCAGACAGCCCAATTTTTTGGTCAATACCAAAAAGTGTGCAAAATTTTTGCGCGCTGCGCCGAGCAGTAGGTCCTGTTAGGTATACACTATTTTTTACCCATGTGGAGGTTGCGGCAAGTTCTGTTAGATCATAGAAGACATGGCATACGAGGGGGGGGCGGGGGGTTGGGTAGATACCATTCAACAGCATTTGTCACTTATGTTGTTCCCGCTGTCCTCATCCCAGTCAGATTGCTTTAATAGTTCAATTGTTTGGTCAATTATCCAACCAAACATAGGCGGGGTGAAGGATCGAGGGAGGGCACTTGTAGCCCTCCCAGTTCGGGCAAAAAACAGTGGCAAAATGATTAAAAACCCCAAAATAGTGACAACCCGTACGCTAAGGGGATATCATAGATGATATCCAAGCAATGCGACAAAATTGCGTGTTCTTGTGCAGTAGTTCGCGTGGTTTTGTTGTCTGCTTTTAATACACACCGATAAAAACTATTGAATTCGGGGCAAATAGTTTTGTTTAGAATATGCAATTGTTGATTGTGGCTATTAGGAGGGAGGAGGGAGCGTTAGACACCCCATCAATTCATACCAAGACAGTTGCTTATTCGTCCCAAATGAGGGACAGACGAAAAGGATCAAAAATTGAGACCGAATATATAGCAGAAAATGCATCAAAATTCACCCAAGGCGAAATTCGGACGGAATTCACGGAGGAATTTACAATCAAACAGCATTTTTTTCGCGCATTTCGCGCGCGGAGTACTTTTCCATCATACGGCTTTCAAGATTTGGGAATTTTTTCTGGTTTGCCCCCACCCCCTTCAAAAAATGGAGAGCTGTAGCCTACGATCTGAGGCTACGTGGAAATAGATATATTTGACCACTTCTCAAGAACATGAGTTTTTGTATAGGAAAATTACTACTTCAAATGATGGCAAATGTTGACCAGATTTCATCATGGGGTTCCTAAAAATGCAAAACATTCCAAAGGGGAGGGGGAAACCCCCTCCCCTTAGACCCTCCCCCATGGCCACCCCCAATCCAAATTCCTGGCTACGCCAGTGCTGGACACAATCCAATTGGAGCTGGAACACATTGCCAATAATCGATTGTGACTCTTGTCAACAAGTTTTCCGCCACCATGTATGGCATCTTGTTTTCGCTCTGTATACACTGTCAACATTTTCGGACACGAGGCGTTTCGGCAACTTGTTGTGCAACATGTTGACATTGTACACAGGCCTTTGGGAATGATTTGTCTCAGGCAAGGGTGGCGCCAGCAGGGGGCCATGCCCCCCCCCCCCATCGGGGAACTTTCCCCATCTGATCCGGGATTGAACCTATAGCCTCACACGGCCCACCAGCGTACAGAACTGGATTCTCCACTATCATTCATCTGCAAGTTCTCCACCAGGTACACAGAATAAGGCTGTGCTCTTTCTGGCAGTAACCTAATAGTGGGTGTAGGGGTGAATCACACACAGACGCCAGACAGCAACACCAGGCTGAACCGTCATTATTTCCTCCTGGACCTTATCGCTGCTGGCGAAACAGGTGCACGGGAGAGGTGGGGTATTGTATCACTATGTATACTTATATTTCGGCCAGTAGGCAGTCAGAAAAGAGTGGCAATGGCACAGAAGCTCATGCTGCCAATATATCAGAACTGATAGTATGCTATTACAGTAAAATGTGTGTTTTTGATTGGTCATTCCACTGTGCATCCAGAACTGATTTTGTTTGACATACTCTCTCGAATCAGATAGTGGAAAAAAATTGAATTAGGCGTTTTTTTGTCCTTTTTTTGGGGAACCCTGGTATGTACCATTGATCACTGATATACTGACCAAGTTCATGGACATCCAATTTGAACTATAGGAGACGTAGTGTTTTGACTGTTTGACACCCAAAATAACCTTTTTGGCCAGAATGACCCCAATGACCTTTGACCCCAAATTCCTGAATGTACCTTTGTCACCCACAATACTGGCCAAGTTTCATTAACGTCTGATTTGAACTGTAGGGGAGAAGCATTTTGCAGTTTTTTGCAAAATGGCAAAATTTTAACCCCTAGAGATCTGACTGCAATTCCTGACACCCCAGATGCCCCTTCACTCAGTGATCAATTGTGACCACGTTCATCAGATCGACCACACAATGCATGAGGAGGAGCAATTTGAATCAACTGTGGACAGACAGATAGACAGAGAGATAGCTAAAAACAAGGCGATCGCCAAAAAGTGTCTCGCCTGGTGGCGCTATCGGTGGTTTCTATTATTCACTACACAAACAACCAACTAGTTCATGCAGACCATTGTCACGTCAAACGAACATCACATATTTTCACATATATATAAGACATAAAAATTCCTAAAAAACTGACAACTCATAAGTTCTCGACTCTGAATACAAAAGTCCCCTTAATTGTTTTTTTTCACATCCCCCCCCCCACTCTTCTCTCCAAAATCCCCCGGTGCTTCCGACAAAATTTCCTCATAATCGCCTCCACTGTTTGTGAGAGAATCTTTCTAACAATAAAGTGTGACATACACACACACACAAACACACCCATGCCAAAGTGACCACTAAGTCTCTTCCTGAATTTCAATTTCACTTCTCCACATATAGGGCCCTCTTTAAATTCTTCCATTTTTTAAAATCTTTACTTGGGCTTTTTTTTAAACCCCAAAAATTCCACCTATACCTACATTTAGCATCCTCTGGTCATGTGGAGGGGGTGACTTCCCTTCCCCCCCCCTCTCCTCTGGGACACCAGGGTGCACTGCTGCATATGAAATTACTACTGTATGACCATGACCTAGGTCAACTTACTCGATACCTTGAGTCATCTTTCGTTTCTATCTTTTCACCGCCTGGAACCTATTGCTTCACCTAATTGCAAATTGTCTGAGAATTAGAGTAAACCATGAACTGCAACGTCTTCTCGTTACTACCATAGATTTCCTACACTGAAATCTGTGCAGTACAAACTGCATCTTTCAATTGAAGATGGGAGTGCGTGCAATAAAGGGGACTCCGGCTGCCTTGATTACGGAAGCCTAGGGAAATGGAACGAGAACCGGTCAGAGATGGAAATTAATATCCCTAGAGGACTATAATTGAACGTAGCAAAAAAACTGCATACTCCCTGCAATCAGCAAGATTAGTTTGGCCTCAGAATACCGTAATCAGATGCTGGGGGAGAATTTTATAAGAGTACTACAATTCACTATTCAATGAGAATAGAGGTTCAGGATGAAGGTGCGAAATGAATAGCAGCAGAATATTGCAAGAGGAGCAAGATTCAAGTCCTACATAGAGGGTGACCTTGACAACAAATGACTAGACTAACCTGGGCAGTATTAATTGATCATGACTGCTAGTTCCTTTTACATTTTTTCATCAACATCATTATTTCAGACTCAACCAGTGAGGGACTACCTAATTTTCCCAAGTGTTGCTACTCCAAATTGGTCCTGAGAGTGTCTCTATTCATCCGGTCCGCTACTCGGCAGTTCATTGTTCGGGTCAGGGTAGCAATACCTAATGGTAACAGTCCTGATAGTCAATTCGGAGTAGCGATCCTTCAGAATAACCATCTGACATTCGGGTGTAGCAACGCGGTGCTAAATTTGGCATAATGATCAACGATTCTCCAAAGCAGCGACCAGGTAAATTTCTGACTAGACGACCCTCGGGATAAAGATATACACTAGATTGAAATAAATAATTACTGAACTGACTTCTGGGATGTCCCCAAATGACAAATCCACATCTCTGCTTATTCAACAAAACTCCATACACAATACCCCCCCCCTTTTCATAAGGGGGGGGGCAGTCTTGTACCCCCCTCCCCTCCCTCAATTGGCATCATGAGGGAAACAGGATTAAGAACAATTGGAGCGTAGCAGATGATCAAACAAGCATGATCCCTTCAGGCAACATCTGCTCAGTTGAATCACTCAACAGGAAACCTAATTACCACCTACAGTAGCACACTCATTCGGTTACCACATGTGACCTGCTCAACGGCTTCATTAAACCCCAATATATGGCAGCACCGACAGGTTCAACACTAGAGGGCATAGTCACAGTGCCTTGAGCCCTTTCTCAAGTGTAAATGGAGGTCAACGCATACTCACATATGCGCATACTCTACGTGACAGAGCAGACTGCTTGCAAACGGAGGTTAGAGGAAAACCCACTTTATCGTCAGATCCACCACCGAAATGTGGTTGAATTCAATAAAACCGTTATGTGAGTCAATTGTTCATGCCATCCAGAGCAACTATCAGCACGGTCGGAACAGAGTAGCAACGTATCCCCTCTGAGAACGTGAACACACCAAAACATAGGCTTAGTGAGATTGGCTCCTTTCGCTTCCATGCATAACATCACTGGCCCATTGGTGCAACTTCAGGATATTGGTTTATAGTCCAGACATTCTAGTCTTGCGAACAGGAGCACCAAATTCAGACTTGGGCCACACGAAAAGTACTTAATTAACAGCACCTAGGCTTACATGAGCTACCAGGCTATAGCAGGCCTGGTTTGGTCGATTTGAGCGGCAAGCTATTTTCAAATGATATGATAAAGATAAATGGCAAAGTTGTCAAACTGTCCATATGTGACAGTTCCAAGAATCCTGAATATGTTCTATTTCTGTATCTGTGAAGTGTTGCTTCCTGGTATCAAATGCTGTCTAATATTTTTACTAATGGTAGACCTAGGCTACTGAATACACAGCAACTTGCTGCAGCAGGTATAAATGTTGCGCACTAACGTTTAAAAATGGTATCAAATGCTGTCTAATATTTACTAATGGTAGACCTAGGCTACTGAATACACAGCAACTTGCCCTGCAGCAGGTATAAATGTGCTCACTAAGTTAATTGTAGCAGCCCGCCAACTTTGTACAATTGGGATATCATCCGCAACCGCCCTTTGTTAAAAACTGTATACCCATAGAAATAAAAAATATTTGACCCTCAATACCGGGCCCTGGCATTGCCAGTCAATCAATGATGTTGCCCATTACATTACCTTAAGGGCCTACTTGACAGGCTATTAACAATCCCTTCCACAGCGTATCAAATATAACTGGTCATTAATTGCACCTTACGCTATACCTGCCCTAATTTGGTGGCAGTGGGGCACCAAGAAAACAATTTGGAAGGTGATCAATTATGCATTTTTTATCTCACTAGCAGCCAGGAGAACAGACCTGTGGACTCGCAGGGCTTTCATTAATCTGTTCACCAAATTATGCAACTGGAGCCAGAAACCGCTTGGACGTATCAAGTCATGGACTATCCGTCATGTTTTGTCCAGAGGTATATAGCAACTGGAAACGAGAACCTGCACACAGGCAGTCATGATTTTAGATTAAGGTTCAATATAGCATTCATTGATGTATAAATGAGCATAAAAAAATTGGTATGTTTGTTGGCAATATACCAATGAGCCAGCACACAGTTGTAGTATGATATTATAATGCAAAAGTCATTCGAGAACTGTGTTCAGCATAGCTCTTTGAACTCCCCATGCAAACGTTAACCGTCTACCAGCAGAAAATACCCCACACTGTCCAACAAGTCGACAAATGGAAGGTCATAGGGCTACCCTGGCAAGTCCAGACACAAAAAAAACGCGTCCCACACCGTGTGCAGGACATCTTTTAAAGCTCTGGCTGATAAAAAAATTACACAATCACAATCCACCATCCATGAAACTTTAAGATTCCCCCCACATGTAACTCATGCACCAATGAAATAGTGAAGCTGTGGGTGCGATGACTAGGTGGTTTCCAAACGGGTGCGTTTGAAAACATTCGTAAGGATTGATGCGCTATGGAGTATAGGGAATCCAACCTACATGGTTGTGAAATCTGAGTGCTGGACATTTTGCATATCTGATTCTTTTAGTGAATGATAATGCATTATGGATGCATAAAGAAGGTCATGGCTTGAGGGCCAAGGTCCACGGAGCCATTTTGTGGCCCTTATAATGGGTTTTTCACATCGGGTGGACCACTGTATTTCCTGCATTGTACAGTATAATTCAGACCTAGAAATTGTTTGACGTGGCGGGTGTCCCTCGCCTGCCAACCGCAGCTACATCTCTGCTCGCCTCCTGCTACCCCCACCTGACCGTTTTGCTGTGAGCCTATGCACCCAACCGTGAACATGCCTGTAATCTAATTCCGTTCCCCATCTACATGTTTCATCACATCATTGAGAAGTGAGCGTGCGAATATTGCTAAATGTGAAAAACATCACTATATGAAATGGAACCCATGTCTGTCAGAATTTGTTCTGTCATTTACATGAGGCATTCCCTAATACCCCTGTGAGGCAGTCCATTGTGCGTCGCGGTCAAATCTGGAGCGACAAGTACATCACTTTCTCTAAAATGTAGGCACAGAAGAGTACCATGGGTACCTCATTCACTGGCTGTATCAACAGAAAGAAAATGAATGATATACTGTACTTGGGTAAGACTGGGTTATCACCAAGGCATGGAATGAGCCCACTGACCTGCCTGGACCCTGGGAATGTGCCTTGACTACAAGGTAGAAATCATGGAGGTAACTGGAGAGCCAATAGCCTAAAGCTTGTTCTATTCGATAAAGAGATAAATTGTCTCGATTTTTTCAGCATGGCAGCCCCAATCTAGTATAGGCGCGTTATTGTGGAATGCCGGGCAGTGGGCCTACATTGTAGGGGTAGCAATTAGTCAGGGACAGCTTGAAAGTAAGCAGTGTATGCAGGGTTAGCACTGACTCTGAAATTTTGGGGTCAAATCATGTGGTTTTAGCACTTAAAAATGCAACAAAGGCAGTGTCATTTCTTGAAGAGTGTCGAATTCCACTCATTTTTGGAACCCTTTTAGTGCACACATCATCTAAATTTGGGGGTCCCAAACCAGCGCAAAAATGGTCTCATGACCCCTGGTTAGCGCTAACATGCTTGTAGTAAGTTAATCGAAAAAATGGGAAGGTGATGGGAAATGGTGTTGATGAATTGACATGGAGCGCGATTAAAATACCAGTATGCGCATGCCCACAGTGTGGGCACAACCTGCTGGACACACAAAACTGCAACTCTCTACGTATGTAGGTTCAAATCTCTATCAGCTGGACATTGGAAATCATCTCATTATTGTTTTGTCACTCCGGGACCGTTAGCGACGGAGGGGGGGGGGGTGTGTGGGGTGTTCACACCCCCCCAAGAAGTTTGTGCCGTCGGCCAAATTTTCAGTCTGTCGGGAAAAAAGGAGAAGAAGGTGGAAGAGAAAAGAGAAGGAAGAGGAGAGGGAACAGAAAAACAGGAAAGAGGAGAGGAGGAAAAAAAAAGAAAGAGGGGAAGGGAAAGGAAAAGGGAAGTAAGGGGTGAAGGGAAAGACCGGGGGGAATGGAAGAGGAGAATAGAAAGAACAACACGGAAGCCAGACTTTATTGTCGGCTCTATTCGACTTTTGCTTCATCTGATTGGCCATTTCAGCGTCGGCAAGAGAATGCCACGCCGGCAAACATACCGTATATTGTAACGGCCCGTCTCCGTCAGAGTAATTGGATGAGATGTGCCGAGTCTTTCGGCAATTCGGCAAAAGGGAAATAAAGGCGTTAGCGTTTGACATTTTATTTTCCATGAACTGGACGTTTTTTTAAATTTTTTGTTTCTGGTCCTCTAGAGATACCATAAAAATTCAAGCCTTTGGCTGAAAACCATTTAGAAAGAATTTCCCAGAATCCCCAGAATGAAACATGAAACAGTCCGGTGTTGGGCGGGGATCATGCAGAGCGGCAAGTACAGGCGAGAGAGATGGGCACCCCCCCAGTTTTTAAATTAAAATTCAGGCCGGAACCTACCCAACTTTGGGCACAGAATACGTTAAAATCTGGTTAGGATCCCTATGCATAAGTGGACCATAAGAATATAAATGGCCAAAATGCCGATACTGCACCAATAAGTGCCGTGGGTCGCCAAGGGGGGGAGGGGCCTGGGGGGGCACTTGCCCCCCACAAAAATCTTGTGCCCCCCCACCCCCGTGTGCCCCCCCAATGTATTGGGGTTTTGTAGAAAAAAAATATAATAAAAATAATAAAAAAATATGGCAACTGCTGACTGAATGGCTGACATCTTCATTGATTTTTGTTTTTTATTAGAAAAAATGAAATATCGAAATCGATCAGCCCAGATCTAACTTGACCTTATCCAATTTGATTCTCTGACGAATGGTTTCGGATCACTGGACAACATCGTGGCTAACGCAAAATTGTCTCGTTGATATACCATATACACAACCTGTTTTGAGTTACTACGACAGCTTCCGCCAGATCCTTTAAAAAAATCTTGGCACATCGCTTGGAATACCAACAGCAGTGTCGAGCCATTGACTTCTATATTAATATATATGTCAGTGGTCCTCGATACGATGCTCTGCTCTGGACTTTGCGTAGTTTTTAATACTTTTTGAGGTTCCTATTAAGCACTGATTGACTCATGATTACAACGATCAGTATCTAGACTGGGTTGGCTGAAAATAAGTCACTGTCTGCAACGAGACTTTGTACCCAAATGTGGCAGGATTCAAATTTCCATCAGTAATTGCTATTTATATGAGATTTGAATGTAAAAATGTGAGGCAGCCAAATTGGAACAAATTGATCTTTTTTAAAGTTTAATCATCTTTGGGTGGCCTAATTATTGTTTTTTAGTTTCATAATATATTTAGATCAGTTCAAATGTACAATACCAAATTGCAATTATATAGTAGGCCTATTCAAGTCACTATTTGACACACAGGAAAATTCATAAGGACCAATTCACTTAATACATCAGTGTCTTGTATGGCTTGCATCTGACTCACACTCTTGTTTCTTATACCAATGATCAACTTGACATAGCATATGCCTCCTGTAACTGTATATAATTAGGAATACTACTTGACTAGTGTTATGCTCTCACTTTTTTGTATGCAGTGCAGCTCATCCGGAACAGTATGTCATTGTCATATCGGTACTATCATTGATTACAGTCATGCCATTATTAGTACTTAATGCATGAACTGTGAATTATTTGCCAAAAACATGCCTGTCTATCATATATTCTGTAGCCTTTTGTGAAATTTTTTCTTCTTTAAATAATATATATACTCTATCTAATAATACGCTAGGCTTTTTCCGTCTGTACGGCACTACTCTCGGAAAGGTGGGTCGCGGCGCCCGCGGGATCGACGGGCGGGTGCGGGTCGTCCCTCCCCGCTCCAGTTTGCGTTCTGTCTCCGCGGCGCGCTCGGATTTTCGATTAATTAGATTAATTGGCCCTAATTGGGCTCTCCTGATGGCTGCTGCTGCACCCCTGCTCCCTGCCCTGGGGCGAATTGCTTACCTTACGATCCAGCTCTCACACAGGAGTGCTTGGGACAGGGGGAGTTTTGTTTTACTTGAGGTCAAGAGATCAACCTCCACTATACTACAGTGGCAACTGCCAATTGGCCCCAATTGGGCTCTCCTGCTGCCGATTTCGCTGCCCTGGCAAATTGTTTACATCAGACCCAGCTCTCACACGAAGCTGCTATGGACAATGGGAAATAGCACTCTATTTTTAACATAGTTAGGCCTGGTTTATTTCATATGTGCACTTTGTTCCTGATCATGTATTGCTGCATTGTACCATTTTATATAACTAACACTCTATTTAACATTTTGTCATCATTCAGCCAACATTTTACCATGTTTCATTTCATATGTAAACAAGGATAGGCTATTTTAGTAGTCTCCAGGTGTAGTCCCGCAATGTCAACAATTACCTCTTAGTCCTTAAATAACACATCTATTTAACATCTTGTCATCATTTAAGGCAAAAACATGTTAGCCCATGGTTTCACTTCATAAGGGCACTTTGTGCTAATAGCCATGTTATTGTCTGCAGTTATACATTTTCTGAACTAGCACCTCTATTTAAGCATTTTGTCATTATTTTAAGGCCAGCATGTTATACCAGGGTTCCATTTCATAAGGGCACTTTTGCGTCAATAGCTGTATTGCTGCGAATACCCAAGCCTTCTGTTTCATATTAAGTGGACTAGAAAAAAAAAATACGATCAAATGTACTTCTCTTCACCCATACATGACAACACCAAGTACCCCTTATAAAATAAATTTTGTATGCTACAACTAATGTTAGGCCTTAATTAGTAGGCCCAAGGATAAAGGGAAATCAACCAAAAGATTTGCTATTTAGCAAATTACTCAACATTCGTCGAGAAAATTGACACTTTTTTTTTTTTTTTTGGACTGCACTTTTTACTGGGCGCTGAATAAAAAATAGCAGTTGCTCTGTAATCAATGACGAGATGCTTTGGTTCCCACGTTGAGTCATTGCAATGTACAATCAATGTACATTACACAAAAACTTAAGGATTTGGGAAACTCCCAAATTTGAGATTTCAAAATTGACATGTTACTATAATGTAGGATACCATGAAGGGTAATATAACAACAGGTATGCTTCAGTTCTCTTCGACTATATCTTCATGGAATTTACGGGGGTGTATCATGCTCAATGTCATTGTCATCTGAAACAATGCAAGTCGGAAACTCTTGGTAGCTGCGGACCAGCAAAATTCCCGTGGGAATACACTGCATGTTTTCGCCATTTCATATTATTGTTCGTTCACATTGAACTGACCTCTACTGACATCGTCATAAACCATGGAAGACTTGAACATGTCTAACCCACATTGGCCAATATTGCTATCAGTGCCCATTCCTAAGCCTGTGGCGTGAACAGTGGAAAAACACTTCCCACAGGAAATGAATATCTGAAATGTGACACTCCAGTTATAGTTGAACCACTCACAAGTTACCAATTAAACAGGCATTAGGAGGGGGGAGGGTGCAAGCCCCCATTTCTAGGTCATGCATTAGAATTGGACAAGATTAATGTAAACAAATCCTGTGGAGGCAGGGGCTAATGTAAACTAGGGCAAGAGTTGATGAAAGACAAATCATCTTACCCTGGACAATGAGTTTTATTGTCAATTTTGAAGAACAGGAACCTTCTGAACAGATAGGAAACACTGCTCAGCAGAGGATGGAGTACTGTAAACCAAACTTGTCTGGCAGTAGGAGAGCTAAATAAAGTGGAAATTGGGGTAATTAATTAATTGGATTTAATTAAAATCTAATAAACTATGCGGAACATAAATGTAGCTAAGGCTAGCGAGTAGCAAGCTTCATCCACACACCAATTTAACCTGATCGCATGTCAGGTTTAGAAGTTATGAATGGAACGTGAGAACAGAAGGGACGAACGACCCAACGGCCGAACGAGACGAACGAACAGAGAGGACATGATGACTTGTAGAGTGCTCTCCCGCAGCTAAAAACCCTCATCAAGCATCTCCTCAGCTCCTGACTTTCAACCAACGGAAACCCAACAAACTGATGTCTTGGACAAGCACTCAAAACCCACCTGCACACCCAGAGATCGCGTCGCCCGGGTTATTGCTAGGGCTATATATATATATATATATTATATATATATATATATATATATATACTATATAATAATATATAATATATATATAATTGTATTCCCCCCCCCACCTTCTACTATAATTTATGTAATTTATTTTGTCTCAGTAAGATTAAAGCAACAGGGTAAGGTTTTCACTTGGGGATGGGTAGACAGGGTTGTCGCCTGTTCGGTACTAAATCTGTTGTTCACTGCCAATGTGAGATCCCAAAAAACAAACGCTGTGAAATAGTATTAGGAGAAGTTATTATTGTTGTGGATGTTTGCCTTGCACATAAGATGATACTTTGGGGTAGGTGACTGTAGACAGTGTTCTTCATTTACCAATTATATAATGAATGGCGGTTAATTAACTGGATAATTAATGTTAACTATCCACTAAATTGGGCTATAAAATAGTGAATTGGCAATTAATCCGTACCATTCATGTAAATAACCTAAAACAACCGCAAGACTATATATTTTGTAATAACTGATGGTGTACTTGCCAATCCTGTTATCTATGACAATTTAAACGTTGGAAAAATGTTTAGTAACTTGGGAAACTTATTTTGTTGAATGTGTGGTATGTGACTGTAGGGAGTATATGGGAGTAAATGGATGGTATGTTGAAGGGCAATACTTCCTAAATTTTCATGTTATTATGGTATATGCTTATAGGAAGCATACATTAATTAGTTAGAATATTATTCAAAATAAATAGATACAAAGAATGTGTAGTTCATTTGCTTTACTATTTAATTATATATCACATTCTATGATGTTTACTGTTATATTGCAAGGCATTTTACAGATACTGTCCTCATCATGAGACCCTTAGGCTTACATGGTGCATTTAATAATAGTCTAATAGAGATGAATGACTGTTCCTTATCGTGAATGCACAACATGGGGAGCGAATTGCAGAGGTGCCAGTAACACATCCACAATCCAAGCAGTGACTTAGCCAGTTTGCGATGGATATTAATATGTGATGTTTGGAATTAATTAACCAATAGACATTATAATGCCATCTTTTATTAATGACTCTAAATTGGCTGTTGTATATGTATTTTGAAAACCTCCATCCTAAAACCCTACGTTCATTTCTGGAAGCAACTTGAGACCAGCGAGGGCGGCTTCGAGGGGTATGGACAAGGCGACACAAAACGCATGTCTAGCAGAACTGTCGGCAATGGCTAAACCTTTTTCCATTTTGCAATGTAATAAATGCTTGTCACAAATTTGTGATTTTAGGCCTCTGTGAAACTGCATGAAAACACTAAATTGGGGGCGTTCTCGGGCCATCCTGGGGGGTTTCCTGACTCCAAAAATTTTCTGGTACGCTTCGCGCCAACCAGCGGCGCTCGCTTAGATAGTGACAAAATATGGTGTGCCCCCCAACAAAATCAGTGCCCCCCCCAGTGCCCCCACACTTCAAGAACCCTGGCGACGCCACTGATGAAGTGTCAAATTTTTTGCGCGCACAATGTGTATTCATGATCTGCTTCATATACTCACGAGCTGCAGTAAAATCGGCATTGTTAGGAATTGGGCACAAATTTTTGGCGTACCAAATTGAAAGGGTCCCGCGTACATGTGAGCGAGGTCAAGTAATTACTGAACCCCCAATTTTACTGAAAATATTGCACCAGATTGCATCTGAGGACGTTTCAATATTCAAAATTTTTCCAAAGGGGAGGGGGACACCCCCTCCCCCATATTATTCATCATGCAAATCCGTCGGCAAAACATAATCTCTACACCCCCCCAATCATCAACCCTTCGCTACGCTCCTGGTCACTTCATACAAAAGGCATGTACAACAAATTATAATGAAAAGTGCATAGTCAAGAATGAAAGGTGCCTAGTAGAAACAGGAATGGCAGAGCCAATTCTGGGGAATAATCATGAACCCATTTACTATTTCACAGTTTAAGTAGCCCATCACCCAGTTGAGATGTTCCAAAGCCAAAATGGCAAAAGTGCCTGGCCAAGCCCCTTCCTCTTCCACTCTCTAAATAATCTAAGTAGGTCACTCCCATCACTGGTGTGACTGAAAGCTAAACCCTAGTGAAGCTGTCTATTGCGATATTTCAAACCACTCATGATTAAATGAGACTGCTGCGCTGCATTTTACTGGCAGTCTTGCACACACAGTGTACACCTCACAAATCAACCATCATATCTTCTCCTGACTTGGTGACTTACCTCTGTGTGGTCTGACTGCCTTCGCTCCCTTTCTTCGTCCTCTTCACGAGCAGTTGTTCACTGCTATCATCAACCTCTACGATCAGCTGCCGATGCTATCCTGAAGTCATCTTGCAAGTCATCCTCAGTCAGTGCTCGGAACTTCTCCAAGTTAAAGTTTGAGGGGAAAAAAATGAGCAGGTCAGCGAGTTTCTTGTCGGTAAAGAAGCTCTCAAAGTCGCTCCTCTCGATCGAGGGAGATGCGGTGAACGTTGTCTTAATGGGAGGAGGAGGGACAAATTCCTTAGTTCTTTTTGAAGCCATTTTCCTTCAAACGAACCTGGATTTGAGAGAAGCAGTGAAAGATGGTTTAAGAGAAATATTCACATAACTGTGTCTAATTATCCATACTGTTGGGGGAGAGATTGTCCAGCGCCTATTTCCAATGACAGAATCGGGGGAGATGAAGTCATATCTGATACTGCGATTTCTTCAAGAAGACGCACACAAAGTTAAGTAACCTATCAAATGGAGGATAGAACTGACAATGGACCGAATGAACTTTTGCCTTTGCTGTTGAACAGGTGTGTAGATACTTTATGTCATCCATCCAAGTCTGTCCTGGACGCAATATCGACAGTAGACAAATACCGATAACGGAACTTTAGCTGACTCCCGTTAGAAGATCTTCACTTCCTATATTAATTACACTATAACCACCAACTAATATACATGTCAGTGTCCCAAAATACTTTTTCATTTCGAGTGCTCTTTTGGATGAAAATCGCCCTGTCAGTCATTTTTTTGAGTGCTACTTTTCATTTTCGAGAGTTATTTTATTTATTAAATAGCCTGTGCAATACAAAAATGTTCAGCTAAATGAATGATTATGTGCCTAATGTAGCATCCATCTATTATTGATTATCATATGGGAATTAATTCATATCATTGTATTTGTTGGTGTGTTTTACAGGGGCAATTTTCTCCACTTTATTCCTAATTTTCGCCCCTGAAAATTCAATTCGGGTGCTCTTTTGTGGCACTTTGGCCACATGCTTTTGGACGCTGATACTAAGTTCCTTGCATCATTACAACGGTTCAGTCTCTCTGTCAAATACAAAATTACTGTTCACTGGGCAGACAACCAATTCTCCTTCCTCAAATAAGAGCAAGCCGAGAATACTGTATTCCATGCCTACTATACAGTACTTTTCACAATATTAATAAATGAAGTATTCTTCTTTTTTTACAGCACAAAAATCCATTCTACTTGACATATTCCTTTTAATTTCACATTCAAATTTCAAAACGTAAGGTTTCTCGAATGCTGAAGCCTTGAAGGCATTACCAAACTTGCTGAAGTCGTCTCGCATAACATATACAACACATGTGACAAACCGCCCATCTTTCTATGTGTGTTTAATACCCTGCATGACGCACGTGGAAAAAATTTGGAAATAAACGGCACTCCGAACGAGAATTTAGTTTGAAAGTCTCGGATGAGAGTAAGCAGCCTGAGGCTGGAGAAATCTGAGGAATGTCGTCCAATTATCAGGGAAAAGACAGGAGAAGACCTGGTAATTGAAGGCCTGTTAGTTCTGTTTGTAACCTAACAGGAACCCTTCTTGGAGAGGCATATGAGTTGTTTACTGAAGCCCAGCATACAGTAGATTGAATAAGGGGGAGTCTTGTTCAACCAATCTTTCGGAATCCATATAAGTCTTGTCTGAAGCAATTGATGAGAGTTATACAGCAGAACTTCTCACTTTGGGGATATGGTTTTGCCGTCTCTGCCCTCGTAAGATTTTTTCATGGGCCCAAGCGATTTCAGTCACATTGCTTTTATTGAGCTGACACCGGGCAACACATGTCCAACACTGTGAAATTCTCAGAGTGGGCACATCATGACTGGGACTGCTATTTGCATATTTTTTTCATTTTAACAAATTTTGTAGATGTGCAACACTGACTGGTCCCAAGTCCCAACAAGAAGTGGACTCAGGGAGGTCATTTCTATTCATCCGAGTTAGTTGGATTGTGCATTGGTCCCCCCTTTGTCCAATTTGAACAAAACTTGTGGATTGTAGACTTCATTTGGTCCAATAACTGTGAAGGTCTTCATAGACAAGTTTGCATAATACGCGATTCTCAGACTTCGTCCACTTGAACAAAACATGGATATTTTTTTCAGGTCAGCGAAATCTTACCAAATAAATGAACATTGACAATCACTGATTGATCATAAAAGGGGTTTACCACCTGCCAATGTCTCGATGTTTCATTTTGACATGAGTTGATGCTGTACCATCAAACAGGCGGGTATGAAACCGGGGGAAAAATTTGTTTACTGATCAGTGGCTATTTGAACTGATTGGATATTAAATGTACAGTCATTCAGTGTGTGTTTAATCAAGAAGCCCGGGGCAGGGAGTGGGGATGATTGGGGGGGGCATGTTTTTTCAAGTCAGTCAAGTTGGAGAAGTGATTATCAGAATTTTGAAGAGGGGCACGTTATACAAACTAGTGTGAGTGTGAAGATTAGAGAAATAATTGATGGCGAAAGTCAGGCGGCTATATGATTATGCCCACATGATATGAGAATGAACACAGGTTCACTGTATATATATATTTCTCCTGTGTATCAAGTTTCCCTTATTTTGGTAAATAAGCCTGACTTGGTGTCCGTGTCTTTTGTTAACAGTTGCTTCATTATAATTTCCTCAAATTGCTTTGGTGCCCTGCTTATTTCTGTTAGCCACCGCGAGGCAATTTTCACATGCCTCTCAAAACTTCCTTACCCCTTCCAAGTTTCCAGGTATTTTAATTTGAGGCTGTAGTATAAGCATAGGCTGCATTTGCTCTTCATAGGATTAGTACCATCAGATTGTACTTTTGAACAAACAATATAAACTGACAGTTCCGAGGAGCGTTTATCAGTATACAGCTTCCAGCTAGAAAGGCTTGGGATCGAGGTGACCTGCCATAAACCCAACCTCGGGTCTCAGAATCCTTGAAGGGCTTCGACAACGTTGATATGGAGAATTTCTTTCATTACTCGAAAGGGTTACCAGAGGAACAAATAACCTGAAGGTGTTTGAACCCTCTTACAAATGTATTCAGATTAGGAAGAACTTTTTCACACAATGAGTCAACCTCTGTAGTGCTTCACCAAATAGTGCAGTTAACGCAACTACAATCAGCAAATTCAAATGATGACATCAGACAATGATGTTGAATTTAGGCCTAATTGGCAATGAAGTTTTGAACACAATGTGGGAAACGAAGCTAGCCCTATTTTCTTTGCCCTTAATCCTTTAATACGTACCAAGTAGACAGCTATAAACTGCATATGATACTGTAGCCTAGCCTAGGACTACAATCTTGGACAAAATACTTGGGACAACCCCGTTCCCCCGTTCAATGTTTGTGTATGGCTAGACTGTCAGTAAACAACATTGCATGGGAAGGGGGGGGGGGGCAGAATGGTGATATTGATCAGGAGTCCTGTGATCCTGCGACGCTTCAATGAACATCCCATCGGTTTCTGGAAGGAAATTGGGCTAAGTGTCCCAACTACTTTGTCAAGATAAAATGTCTGGAAGAATATGGAACTTTTCAGAACTACCTGAAGTTTTGCCGTATTATTTTTTCCTATAGGTTCTAGAGCCTGTCGGACGTTCCATCATGCTATTCTTGGCATCACATAGTCTGACAATGCCGTATATCACAATAGCCTAATACTCCAACACAATTAGCATAAGGAGTGATTATTATGGGTGTTGGGACTGTGGGATATTGTGTATAGTGCAATCAGCTATACAGGCTCGGAGTTAGATAAGCTGTTTTTGATTGAGCGTACTGTAATGAAGTGCTTGTTGGGTAACTAATACATAAGAATATGTATCAGACGGTAGCGCCAACTTTACAAATAACCTTAACCCCCCACCCCACGCACACACACAAGATTTAAATATTGTCCAGAGGCGTGATTCATATAAACCGCCGTGTATGTGATAGTTACAATCAGTTTGATTTTGTGAATTTGTTTGTATGTGCATGGTTGCATCTGGTAGCAAATTGCGGCAATTTGTCTATTGAAAGTCTTTTGGGTCCGTAGGTTGCGGACATTCTGTGGTCTACCATATCGTCTATACCGTCATCTTTGCCGGCGGAACGTACAAGAACACCCGTTATCGCATAAATTGGTAAGTCATAGACTTCGCAAAGGATTATCTTTATGTTCCTTTTAAAAATTAGGAAAGATTAAGGTCGTTTTGAGTGATGTAGATGAAATTTACAACGGTCTACCATTTAATTCAATAAAAAGGACACTGTTAGTTAAACTTTAATCTATTCGGTGGTAGACCGTTGGGTGTATTACTTTTCACACACAACTTTGGGCTAACAACCAATTGCTATCCTGCAATTCTTATACGCCGCTTCGAACTTGTGCTTCATTTTGGTGGAACTGTTAACCTCCTCGGTTTTCTTCAAGTTGCATGTGACAAAATGAATACTCCCGTCCTTTGCCATTTCTTATTTCAAGTCATGCTATTTCACTATCTGGGCTTAATTAATTAAGCCATCGATTAACAAAACAAATCAGACCGCGGAGTACGTGCACGAATTAAAACACAGTGTGCCGATTCTTAGCCAATTGTCATCCCGCAGCTCAGTCACGCGAATTCGACCAACACTTCACTAAAGCTATGAACCGAATAATTTTTGTATTATTAAATATGACAGAATCAGGCTTCTCTCTATTTCAAAACCGGTAATATGATAGCCACGCCATTCCTGATCATCCATATGGGCATAATTTTTTTTATTTTAGCCCATTTTTCTCATATAGACAGGTATTGACATGCGCGAACACTTACACAATAATACAAGTTTCCTGGCATGGTCCTGTTTGGCCTATTGGTATCCCACGAGAAAAAAAAAATATAACATTTGCTCGCCCTCATATTCCCCTACCTCCCCCTAAAACCAACAACACCGGTGCTATCCATGAAAGTGGTGCGAGCGCAGGACCGCCAAAAAATATCTGCCCGGACGCCATTTGTGCCATTAGAAATTTTCAGAAAATTTGAACAAAATACTTTGGGACACCCCCGTCCCCCGTTCAATGTTGGGTATGTCATAGGAATGTCAGGAAAACAACATGCCATGGGGGAAGGGGGGGCGAGAACTGGTGATATGATCAGGAGTACTGTGATCCTGAGACGCTGTCAAGATGACAACATCCACATCGCTTTTTTGCAGGATATGTGGGCGAACGAGTGTCCCAAACTATTTCATGTCCAAGATGTAGAGCAAAATCAACATTCCAGTCTGTAGGACGATTAGATGGTAGGAGCACCGGGGTCTTCAGCAAAGAGAGAAACTGGAGTAATTAGGATTCTGAATTAGGGAACAATAGTTGCTACTTCGGAATATCAACCCACTATAAGTGCAGATTAGGCTATGGCCACACTTATTACCATTGAAATAGGCTACACCGCTCACATGGAATCGTCGCAAGTAGGACACTAGGCCTGCCTTTACTACTCTAGCAGAATGAAGCTGCCGGTCATTCTCCGACCGTGGACTGGTAGGTTTCGCTAAACGAGAACAAACTGTCACATTACTGGAAGAACACTTTGCTGCTAAAACTAAAACTGAGTCAACGAGACGGCTACATTTTGGTGATTGTACTGGCGATAAGCACGCCGCGAAAGAACAAAATCATGACAACATTAAGGGCATCGATCGGCTAGCACAACAGCAGCAAATTCTGATCGATTCCAAGTCTCGATCGCGACTAGTCGAGTCGAGCGAATGATCACACGGCGAGCGCGGAGCAAGCTCAGCATTGCAGTGTTGTTATTGAGTACACACATAGGCCTACACATGTATACACAGTATGCACAGCCAGCCACCCTGGCCCCCTCGTTCAGATGGAGGTGCTGACAGCAGAGATCAGTAGAGAAGCCATTTATCAAGTGGGCCTCATGGTTTTCCTGTTTCCCACAGCCCGAAACAAATTTTTGTGTATTCACCACACAGATATAAACACTCTTTGTTTCCCTCCTAGTAGGTTCAGGCCTTTGGGCAGAACGGCACGGGGTACAGCGAAAAACTGTCGAAATCTACTCTGGTAAGATTCAGCTTGCAAGCAATGGTCGCATTGTATATTTTATAGTTTGTTTGCACCTCATTTAATTCAGTGTAGTGTACATTTGATTTTACTCAGTATCTTTCCCCAGCGCCCTTGCAACCACAGCCGTAAGTCATAGAAATGGAATGAGAATGTGATTGAACAGATCTCTAAACATAGTGAGGAGGGCGCTGGAAAGATCAATTAATGGTGGAAAACATATCACTTTGGTGAAGTGATTTTAGTTGAATCGCGTCGAGAAGACTTACTAATGGCGGTGAGTAGCTCAGTGTATAGAGCGCGCGCTTCGCATGCGCGAGGCCCCGGGTCAATCCCCGGCATCTCCAGGAGCGTTTTTTTTTATATTAATATTATTGTTACGGTATCGTCTAATTTGTTGCTAAGGGTATTAAAAGGGACCTTTCCATTGGCGGAATGGATCTTTTATTCAGTACAACTTTGCGAGGATGTGTCGAAAGTTTCAATGGGTTTGATCTGTATCGGTAATCAGACTTACAGGGGCGGAGTCCAGAAATTGACGGTTAGAGGGGGCGCAACAAGTTTTTTACAAAGGGGGATTGGGAATTCACCTTTGCAATAGCTTAAGCGGAGGCCACTGTCGGTTGGCAACGCGCAGGTACATAGAGAAATCGGTGCTTTACAAACCCAGCAGATGGCCGGAGGAAAAACGGCACTTCATGAGTGTTCTAAGTTACTGTAACCAGGATGCTCTAGGACGGGCCTTATAATCAGTTGAAAAAATGACAAGTTATTAACATGACATCCATTCAAAATGCATGCTCAACGGTCATGCTGACCGAAGTCATTTGTCATTCTCTCGAATAACTGAAGTTGTTAAAGAAGTTCCTTGGGCGTAGCCGTCACCGGTTCTGTTCATTCTACGGAGTAGAGACATTTTGACGGGGCACCAAATTATCATCACGCGCGGAGCGCCACCATTGCTCGGGAGGACTTCAAAACATGGACATTTGATGATCACACATTTCGTGGAAAAAATTCCACATCGGTGGAATGGACATGGAACATTTTTTGACTTTTGTCCTGTCGCTGCCCCGACTCTGGCCTTGGATGTGTGCGCCAGAATGTTTTATATAAATTGTCACCATGCGCACGAAGCGCGCTGATTATTTTGCAAATTTCCGGGCAGGAGCCGAAAAAAATCGGATCTCAACCAAAATGTAGTAGAATCAGCCTGCTTAGATCTACGTCCCCAACGACGAATAAACGCCACGCCAGTGAGCAGTCTCTAAAGAAAGTCAGCCATTGGAATCGGGGCAGAGCAGCCTGATAGCTACCAGGCTGTGAAAACGTAGGAGCGCAGGCCACGTATGGGAAGCCGTTTTACTTTTTATTCGCTATTGATGATAGCACCAATTATTTGATGATACCATTGATTGAATTGGTGATATCACCGAATATTCGATGATATCACCAAATATTTATTGATATCATTAATGAAGTGCGGTGATATCATTATTGGATTGGGATATCACCAATTCACCTTTAGATGATACACAATTCAATTGATGAGACACCATTCATTAATGATATCAGCAAATATTGATGGTATCATTCAAAGTATTTGGTGATTCATCAAAATTAAGTGATTCATAAATGCATTATGAATATTATTATGAATGGTGATATCATCAAAGGAATTGGTGATATATTAATTGTTTTGCTAATATCCACTAATTACACCAATGATGATTCAACATGTTTTGATGATCATCATCAAATGGGAAAAGTGATATCTTTCAAGAATTGTGATATCATCAAATCATTAAATGATATCACCAATTGTATTTGAGGATATGTCTGAATTAATGATATCACAATTAGTCGGTGATATCAGGTAATTCAACCGTGACATCCTGGCTTGGCGCGTAACTCAGTTTGAGGCACTGAGGGAGATTGACTTGGACGCTATGCATACTCGGTGTGATAGGCAGTAGAGTGAGTGGAGGTAGAAAGGGGGGTGGGCGCCGGTAACCAAGTAGTGTTGCGCTTGACGGCGAACAAGCTTCATTGTTATGGCTAGGCTACCTGAGATCCTGGAATCGAGATAAACCAATTTGGGACTGATCTTGGGCGAAAAACACTTAAATATTTTTAAATGGTGGCGTGAAGTTTTGAGATGACTCCACACGAAAAACGTCGGACCAGGCACCAGCAGGCACCCGGCCCTATCCTTCACTAGGCTCAATTTAGAGCTGCCCAGAGGCGCAGAAAGAGTCGCACGACAAAACTCAACTCTCGCAAACAAGCCTGTGTTTTGTGTCATTTCTTAATGACAAATAATGAAACACGAGTTTGTTTGCCCCATCTCCATTCTACAAGACGAGGTTTTAAACAAGCAGGTAGAGGTAGAGGTAGAATCATTATCAATGACAGAAAGAAAATCAAAATCCATCTGCAAAACTTAAGGCAACTAAATCAAAAGGGAATCAGGAAAAGGGCAGGAAATCCGCGTGTGGGCGGGGTCCGGGGCACGAGGTAGGTTGGGGGGGCCCATCAGGACAGCTGGCACGGCCAACCAAGGGGGCACTCAAATTAGTGAACTATTCCGCCTCCGATTGTTTTTTTTTCAAACAGACACTTTATTGCCGATGAAAACGAATACCATGGCATAGCGCAGTGTGTGTTAACACGTCCCCCTCTACTGTGGCTATTATTGAACAAGAACCCACTCTTTTCCGGAGGGGCAGTATTTATGTCATATATTGCTTAATGAAGACCCCCCACCATGTAACAAATCAAGAATTTCAGTCAACTCTCAGTGCCCCCAAACAAACAAGTTGAGATTGAACCAGAAAGCAGAAAGGCCTTAGTGATTCCTGGACTCTTGTCTAAACCTGTAGCTAGACACAAGGACATTTGGGAGATTGCACCAGACCATCATGAGCAACCATAACAACCTGACAAATTTTCCATTCATTACAACAACCAATAGGGTTCATATACTCTTGATGAGAAAGCTTACACACTGATTTCATGATTTCAGACTTTGAACCTATGGTGACCTCAGATGGACCTCTGACCTGACCCCAAAAACAATAGGGTTCATGAATATGTGAGGAAAAAAAATACCCAAGTATGGATGCATCCATCTCCAAGTGAGTTGCGTTATCATGTGGACAAGCCAAACTGGGCAAAGTATCGACTATTCACAAATTTTCAATTTTTAAAAAATTCACTCCGACCCTAACAACTAAAACAATAGGGTCCCTGATTGCCCATAAGAAAGCTACACACCAAATTTCAACCTGATCAGACCGACCAAACAATTCCCGAGTTTCATGTTTCACAAGGTATTCACACTTGACTTATGGTGGCTCAGATGACCTCTGGACCTGACCCCAAAAAATTAGGGCCGCGTGTACTCACCATGGGAACCACACATACCAAGAATGGACCTTATACCCATTCAAGTGGGGTCAAAGTTATTAGGTTAACGAGCTACAATTGCCAAAATTATCAAATTTTGTCACAGACCTGAACCCGGATTCACACCAAAAAACAATAGGGGTTCTGTACCCTCATGAGACAAGATTGCTTACGAATGTAAATCTGATGACCCGGATTCTGGATTATACATGTTAACAATATTTTCACACTTTGACCTCTCTTGACATTAGATGACCTTCGACTTAACCCCAGAAAAATAGGGATCATGTATCATTATGGAACCATATATCAAGTATGGAATTTGATCCATCAAGCGGGTGGTTGAGTTATCGTGTAACGAGGTAGGCGTCACACACACACAAAAACACACACACCACCACCACACAAACACACACCACATGTCATGACTGATAGATTCCCTGACTTCGTCAAGGACTCAAAAAACAATGAAAGCAGGAGATATAATGAAAACTTTTTTGTTTGGAGGTTATAGCCTACCGTGCATCGACATTGCACACAACATTGAGAGGAACCCATGGAATGGCGACTACCCCTACTCGTTTTAAACAACAACTACGGGAAAATGAGATAACTTTTAGCCGTCAAAATTAAAATGAGATCAAATCAATGACTACCACACATCTTTAATCCAGCCTGACAAGGGTGGCTTGGGCAATTAATCAGGACCTGAACGAATTTCAGCGTCGTATGAAAACACGACCTAACACGAAGGAGACCAAAGACGCGCGGAGATCGCACAAGTTTGGGTATTTAGGGAAGTTAAAATAAATTCGGGCATAATGTAAGAAAAAATTCGGGCTTCAATATTAAAAAATCGAGTAACTCAACCCAATTTTGTTCAATTCTCTGCCTGATTTTTTTTGTTTAAATCGTTGTAAAATCGTTGGGGATTGGGGCGCTGCTCTAGCCTAATCCCTTACTCCCTACATCTATATGGTGCGCATTGCCCTCCTCCCAAAAAACGAAACAAAATCGCGCAACGGAGACCAAAAAGAGGGAATCAGGATGATTATCAGTCGAGTGGTACTCTCGATTCTAGCCCTCCAGATAGCCAAGTGACAAGAAAATCTTTTGCCCTTGGCGTGGAACGGTGGAATAAATATTTCCACAGGTGACCCGCGTGGGTCATAGACAAATCTATAGATTACGCAATTTGACAACCGGCAGCCTAGTCAGGTTAATAATCACTTGGTTCGAAATGCCCGTATTTTTTCCGCACTTTATGTTGCAAATTCAGAGAGAAAAAATCGTAATTCAGCGATCCTAAAAAGTCGTAGTAAGGGGGGGGGGGGGGTTGACGGTCAAGGTCCGCGCTAATTAACAGGCGCCTATGGACACGCCGATTAAGGCCAAACATATATGTGTTAGACTGGACTCAAAAGACACATGTCAAAGATTTCTGACAAACACGCAAACCAACTGCAAACGGCAACCCACGCCACCAAGCCACGAATTATTAAAAGGGGTTTGCCCAAGATCCAGACCCCGAATCCGTTGAGTCGGATTCCAGGAGCTCAGGTAGCCTCCCTTAACGATCAAGTCCTGTTCGATCAAGTCCTGTTCGCAACACTAGATGGTGACCGGTCACACCCCCCCCCCCCCCCCTCCTGACTAATTCAGTATGTCAATTCGACTAGGGGGCAGTGGGGCCCGGTCCGAATTCGTGGCTCGAAGGCCAGATATCGTTTCATGAATATCGATTAATTTGGTGCATTGAAGCGTTCAGTCTCAAGACGGACATGAGAGTTCTTGAACTTACCAAAGTCCGTTTAACACAGCGTAAAAGTTTCCGTCTTCTAACTTATTGTATCCATAGTCAAATTGTCCAGTCGGCATTTATAAACGCTTTTTTGCCCTGCTGATTGACGATCGATACCACTCATGAACCTTCAAAAAAACTCTCTGCTCAACTTCCGGATTAAAGTCTTGGGCTGATAAAAAGGCTTACATATTGATCAAATGCTTAATTGGCTATATTAATTCAGCCTGATTAACAATATCACGGAAGGACCTTGCTAATTGACGACGCACCAAGTCCTGGACAGGGGCGTAGCCACAAGCCCATGGAGCCACGGTGGGCGAAGTTATGAACATTACCCGGGACTTCAATTATCAAAAGCGAGATCTTACCTCATAATCTGGTGACGCGCGACCATAGTTCGCTCTTTCTTTTCCCATTAGTCTTAAGTGATCCTCTTTACCTCCCCGTTTTCTTTGTCCTTTCTTATTTTCTTTCTCTTCTCCCTCTGTTTTCCTCTCATTCTATCCTAGACTCTTTCCTCTCTTTCTACCTTCTTTCCTCTCCTTTGACATTTCCCCAGTCTCTTTTCCCCCTCCCCTATTTCATGTCCAGGACATTTCAGCTCTCTCTCCTTTCCCTTGTCTTTTGACCCTTTATCTTTCTTCCCTTTTCCTTTCTCCGTATACTTTGTTTTCTCTAATTCTCTTTGCCGCTGCTTTTTATTCCTGGACGGAATCAGAGGAATTATTGCAGTCCATGACAGTGTGCGTGTAAGTGTTGTTGTGTGTGTGTGGGAGGTGTGTGTGTGTTGTCTGTGTGTGTGACGCTGCTTGTGAACACGACCCCATCTATAGATGGATCATCAATCTAAACTTGAGGTGTGGGTTCCCCATGGATGAGTAACACGAGTCCAATTGTTTTGGGGTCGATGTAAAACGTCATCTCTAAGGTCCAAAAGAGATCAGAGTCCGAAAACCCTTGTGAACACGTTGCAAGTCCAGGATTGCTTGGTCAAGTCAGCTGAAATTTGGTGTGCAGCTTTTTTATGGGGAGTCATGAATCCTACTGTTTTCAGGATGTGAACTGAGGGTAAGTTTGGGAAAAAATGTGAAAAAGGAAACAAGCTAAGTTTGGCGAATTAGCTTGTCCAACGACAAAACTCGACGCCCGCAACTGAAATAGATGAAGCTCATACGTAATACTCATACTTAATAACTTAACCCATATGAGTTACCCATGTTCCCTATTATTCAGGTCAAAGTCTGAAATGTGTCAATAGTGAATGATATCGACGGCCAGGAGGCATTTAAGAATCTTCTGACTCTACACTATCCAGCCTCCCTGAGAGCAAGCCATCGGTAATCTGATGTTATCAAACATTGTAAGGATAAGGTCATGAAGGCAGTCAAGGAATCAATAAGCCTCTTGGCTCCCTGGTTGTTTCTACCGTACCCTCCTCCTGTCGTGATTTCCCTCCTCTCCTCTTTTCTCTACTTTTGACCTTTGCATCCCCTCCCAAACCCCCTCTCGTGTTCAATCCTCCTCTTTCCATACTAGGGTAATTTTTAGTTCTCTCCTCCGTATACCTTATTTGTTATCCCATGTTCCGGTCTTTCGTCCCTCTCTTTATTCTTTCCCTTCTTTCTTTTATCCACTGTATGCTTTCACTCTTTCTCCTTCATGTTTCTTCTTGTTTCGTTGTTTCTTACCTATTCCTCTTCCCATTTCTTCTCTCCTCTGACATATTTCCCCTTTCACGGTTTGCATTCCGGGCTCCCCCTCCCCTTTTCAGGTAAGATTTGAGCTCTCTTCTCCTTCCCCTCTTTTCCCTCCTTTTTGTCGTTTTGCACTGCACACCCTCTGCCGGCCCAAATTCGTTGAGTCGGATTCCAGGATCTCAGGTAGTCTCCCATAACAACAAGTCCTGGTCACGACGAAGCGCATTCACTCATGGTGAACCAGCGCCAACCCTTACTAATTATTACTGCATTTCATTGATAGTATAGCGCCCTCTCTTTTGGAATTGAATTGGTGAGATCACCAATTACTTTGATGATATCACAATTCGTCGAATAGTGATTCCACAATTGAATTAGTGATAGCAGTAAATGAATTGATGGATATCATTCAAATGAATTGGTGATATCATAAAATGAATCGTGATTGATATCATTAATTGTTTGCCGATATCAGTACAAGTTTAGCATTTAATGATATCATTAATTCATTTGCTGATATCACTCATTCAATTACTGATATCAGTAATATTGCTGATATCACAGTGAATTAATGAGTTCACCAATTTCACTTAATGATACACAATTATTTACTGAATCAGTAATGAATGGTGATATCATTAGGAATGGTGATATCATCCCAAATGAATTGTGATACCATCAATAATTGGTGGGTTTGGAGACAGCAACTCCCGCTGAGGGAGAACCGGAAAAGGGATTGTCACAACTTTTCACCCCCCGACCCGCCCCCCATCTAAGAAATCGACTTCGACTCTCGAGAACGAGTAATTATGATGCTCACCCATGTAGCCCAGTTATAGGGGTTTAGGTCGACTCCCGTAGTTGGTACAACCAACACGGAAAGATTAGCATGTTTTAACACTTTGGTTTCATCGCGTTTCAATAGTTGACCACCGCAAGTGGAAAAAATATTACGTACGTTTAAAAAAGCCACCAAAAGTGGGATAAATTGGTGCTTTGAAACGTACGTAACACCTTATTTCACTTGGTTGATGAAGTGGTTGTAACAAACCGGAATTCAAGGTTGAAATATTTTATTGTTGTATCGCAACATATCTGTAACAAATTTATAGCATTTTTACAAGTATATTTGATACATAAATCATGCTGTTTGGGTCTTTTTTATTTAAAAAACGTACGTAACACCTAAGCCATTACTGCAAGATAGTAAATTATAAAGTCATTTACAGACATGTCCATTTGGGTATTTCTTCATGTTCAGCATAAAGCTGAACAAAAATGCCAGCATCACTTTTCTTTGTTATCTACGGACTAAACTTTTTCAAATGTCCCAATTTTGGTGCCGAGTATTGTGGCCTGTACATACAGCAGTATTTATTGTCCATCTTGAATAATCTAGTAGGCCTAGTCAAGAGACGAGCATTACAGTCAGTCGTGTTCATCATCACTGGTATTTTGCCCAAGAAAATGCTGACTCTGTTTCTTCTTGTTGACGAAGTTAGCGCACAGCTCAAGAGTATCTCAGTCGATCTACATGTCCTAGAACTGACTGGAGAACATGGACAAGATTACAGAGTTCGCTACAAGCTGCGAATATCGCAGACCAGGCGGCACGGATTCGGTACGTCAACATTTGTTAAACTTAGAAAAAATACTAGTTTCATATTTATGTAGGCCTGTTTATAATCTATTGTCTATATTCTTCCATCACTGGTTCCGCAGATCGATAATGATAGTGTAATTGTCCGATGTTGGTGGTTAAGTTTCAATTCCATTTGGTCAAAATTTTAAGGGGCGGACGGTCCCCCACTTCAATTTTTTTCTGGGGGGGACGCGCCCCCCCCCCCCCCTTGCGCGCGGCGCCCCTATGGGTGGGGGGACGGGGGCATTTCCCCCATTTTCACTGTTCTTTTTCATCGGGGTACCGAAGCCATTAGCGCCGATTTTCCAATACTGATCACCGTTTAGGGGACGCTCTCCTGTGACATGTACCCTACAAAGAAAATTAGATCGATACAAACAAAAGTCCCTGTAGGTTGGCTGTGGTGCGTGATAGCAAAAAGAGTATCTTCTATGAATCAATAATTATGTTAACAGTGTTGGAGGCCTCGACCGGCCTCGAGGCCAGTTTTTTCCCCAGCTCCAAATGCGGTATTTCGGAAGATTTTGTTCCAACTACTTTTGGCGAAGATTGTAGGTTTGTAGGTATGCAATATGATGAGAGATGAGTGTCCCTCGTATGCGTAGTTAGTTAGTTTCGCGAGGTGAATTCTAGTATCAGTGCATAAACTTTGCCTACGCCTGGACTACTAAAATAAAAAATGTGGTCTCTGTGGCGGCAGATGTGGGTATAGTTTAGGCCTATTATTTATAACATTATTTTTGCGGGGACTTTGGCACAGTACTAGGGCTAAAAGTTACTGCGTCAGCAATGCTTGAAATGCCGTGCAATTTTGTATTAAAAAAGATATTTAAACACTATTTAGTATCACCTGTTGATTAGCCAACGACAACTACACTGTAGTCTGTACATAAGAAAATCACACCAAATTATTTTTTATTCCTTGACTTTAGTCAAAGGAATCTAGCAGTCATGACAGGTGTGTGTGTGTGTTGTGTGTGTGTGTGTGTGGGTGCGTGGTTGGGTGTGACCTGGCTTGTTAACATGATAACTCTCCCCCCCTTGATGAATCAAGTTCATAATTGGTATGTGGGTCCCCATAAAATGAGTACCTGCTTCCTTATTGTTTTGGGGTCAGGTCAAAGGTTATTGGTCAACGAACTTCAGCAGTCAAAGGAATCACTGAATCTCTTGGTTTTTTGGTTTGTTTTGTCATTAGGTTTGTGCTACTGTGATGTATTGCTTACTTAAAACGTTGTACTCAGCAATACTAAAGATCTGAGGTGAATGGTGAGGTAAATGATAGGGCCATGAGAGAAAACAATTATACTGTAGAACATTTCCTACTTGGTAAAAAACACCCCTCAATGTAATAAACCCTGTGTGGTTGGGAAGGAAAGCCTAGGTAATGTTGTTTCTCTGATTGAGGTTGGTGGGTTAAATTTCATAAGAAGTATAACCTTTATAGCAATCTCACAAGCTATTAAACAATTTCACAAACTGCATTCATATTCTTTTCATTCTGAGCACTGACTTCAAGAATGAAGTTTGTTGATATCAATTTGTTATGTATTTTAACATTGGTAATCTCAAAATTATGCTATTAATTTTGTTATTTTTTTTTGGGGGCCCCCCCGGGGGCTCGGCATCGGAAGGGTGCCTCGGCCTCGAGGTGAGGCCCCGGCCTTGAGGGTGTGGCCTCGGCCGTCGCGGCCTCGACTACAACACTGATATTACCCTCCACGATCTCCCAGCTTTCTCGAAGACGTGAATAACGGTATTTAGTAACCATTTGAGGCGGAGAGGAAAGACCAGCCCTTTACTATCCTCCTAAAAAGAGCCATATTAATTCAGAAATGGAAATTTGTTATTCATGTTCTATAGAAATTCCAATTCCTAACAATATCATTTTTCAATCCACAAGTATCTGTTGCTTACTTAGCTAGAGCCCGAAGTTCCTGCTTTTTAAATGCAGAATGAAAATAGGTATCGGACAGTGCCATGGTTGGGGTTGTTACACGTCATAATTTATATCCCCAAAAGGGGGGATGTGTTATGGTTCAGTTAGTGATCGGCCGTCGCCGTCCCGGAGAATTTTCGTGTTAACGCGATAAACTCTCAACCCATTGTCGGATTGACTAGAAACTTTGCACACATGTTCATCGGACCAAAATCTCGGATGAGTACAAATACCGTCGCCGCAACCACACGATGGCGGCCCCTTGGATTTTTTTTACGAAACTTTTTTATCGCATGATATTTGCGTGTTTCGGCGGACCCCACTCGGCGGCCAATATTTTTTTTTTCTTGGGGGGGGGGGGGGGGGGGGGGGGGGGGGGGAGTTTTTTCGTAATCGCGATTTCAGCGTTTCGGAACATGGCGATCCTTCTGGGACCAACTTTCGTTTCGTGTCCGCCCCCCGGGCCCCACTAGCCAACCATTTCGTTCGGATTTTTTTTACGAAAAGATTTCTTTCATCGCAGATTTGCATATTTTGGAACATCGCGACCATCTTGAAACCAACTTTCATTTCAGTTGGCCCGTCACAAACTTGGGGACCCTAGCAAACTTTTGACAAAACTTTCCGCACACCACAACTTAAGCCCGCCGCACACCGGCCCGACCCGGACCCGACCGAAACAAGACAAAACTGTGGTTTTGACGAAATTTAGATGGTTTTGTCTTGTCTAGGTCGGGTCTGGCGTTAGCCGCACACGGATCAAACACGCTCGCAAAACCCACACAACCGTACCACTGACACTGGCGGCTTTCCACAGAACTGCACGCTTAGCCTAGAAATAGTCCCCCCATAAATCTTTGGGTTCATCTCATGTGCTGTTAAAAAAAGCGCAGTCCTAATTCCGAAATTAGGCGTGGCCTTCTCGGGTGAAACAACATTTAGGTACTACTTCCGTGATTTTTACGCGGGAACACAACGGAATACTAAACTGGAAACGAAAAATAAAAGCGGATTGTTTATCGAGTAGGATTTATCACCTGTCGAGGGGAGTGACTATTGCAGGCGTAGCGAGTTAGGTAGTGTCCGCTCGCATACACAAGGTCTCTGGCTCCGATCTCGCTGTACCCACAACGCGAGGTAGACAGTTTTGCAGGGATAATCGCATTACTCTCACTCCGTCGGATGGGGACGTTAATGGCGGTCCCGTTAGCAGAATCCGGTCGTGCCTGCCTCGTTCAATCTGGACATTATTCGCAGTCAGATGACTAATAAAACAGTGTTGCAACTCTGTGACGCAATGATGGCACATCTGCCGTTAGATCAAAATGTGTTCAAATCACGCCAAGATCTTATCTTATATGTCAATCTATTTTTAAGAATATAATATAATATGATATGATTATATAATTGAATATAATATAATATGATATGATATAATATATTATGTAATTTTTTCAATACTATCCTGCATGTGACTTGCATCATACAGGCCTACAGCAAGTTGGAAATTTCCTTTTCTTCTGATCACTCGGGCGCCGCCAACTCGACATCGTTATGCTCAGTGCAAATAATGCTCAAATTAGTAGCAAATAAACACAAAAATACTTTAGGTTTGTATAATATGTGAAAATCTGTTTGGTACTCTTACTCCATGCTCTGTAACGCGTAACTCGTACCAGATATTTGGAATAGAACTCGTACTCGAACACGAACTGTACTCTAACTCGTACTCATGGTTTCTCCTACTCGCCCCACGTGATGTACTCGTACTCAGGCAATGCTGTACTCCCCCTACAAGTCTTTCTGTATATCCCCTTCACACAGCTAGGGCCACGGCTGCACCAGCTACGACCAGAAACGGAGCCAGATTGTGATTAGAACAAGAGCACCAATACTGCAGAAGCGAACAACCTACAAATGTACCAAGACAAATGTGCATTATTGTTAATGTTCAAGATCTTGAGGCCATGAGGACAGTTTCGAGCAATGCCCTATTGTGCACCTGTAACACCCTTTGACCTTGACTCCAATGCCAAAATTCTTAGCAGCCAATGACATTGGTACTCATTACTTTATCAATCTTCCATCGGAGAATGCCAATTGAGAGAGCGGGCAATGTTACCAAATGTCCTATTGCGGCCCCTTAATGAACTCTGACCTTGAACCTGAACAAGTCACAAAAGTCATGACTTGGGTCCAAGTTTGGTTAACATCCATCAAAGAATGACTGTTTGCTTCTTCTCATCAGAAGTTACTGTTTTAATCCCTACCACACCTATTATGTTACACAACAACAATCCACTGTTTTTTTGGGGGCCAAAAAGGATATTGTTGACAGTAGATAAGGCTGTAGGAGGGGCCCAAGTGGGTCCTTGGACCAAAAATTCTTGAAAAGCTCAGTATTAACATTCATCATTATTCATTAATATCAAGCGTCAACACTGTATATAGGAGAAACATTTTGCGTGATTGCCTGTGAAGCGCCCTTGGGACAACATGGGCCTGTCCAAAATTCCTGATAACTCCCTGAGGTGGTCTACTAGCCCCTCATTATGACTGACATCGGCACTGACTTGTGCATCGAAATTTAAAAGCATTTCGTATGATTTAACATGATTTGGCCCCACATTGAGCCGTCAGCCAGAAGTTCACAAACACCCCCGATGGACCCCAAACCAAGGAGCATTACATGTAACTTTGAGCAAATAATCAAATTGGGTATTGTGGTAAGCAAATGCAATTTCAAAGTACCAATATGAGAAATTCCATGAAATTTCATAAAATGGGCCCTTGGGCCCAAGTGGGACCTTGGATGAAAAATTCCTGGAGACACCTCAAAGGGCGACTGTTAGAAAACCATTATTATGACCGAATGTCATACAGTGCACCAAAACTGTAAGAGAAGCAGCATTTTGCATAATTCCACATATGATGGGCCCTCAGCCCACATTGGGCCTTGTGACCCAAATCCCTGGCACCCTTTTTGGGATTAGCATTTAACCGAAACAGCCTCTAATCAGTGACAAATTTCAAAATTAGTGAACGGACTGTTATTGGACAATATCTTGACTAGAGGAAGTAAAAGTTTGTGGAAACATGTGACTTAAAATTGCCTTAAATTATGCTGATTTGAGGCAATTTACCAAGTTCATGATGAAAAAATCTGGCAACATTTTTTGCATACATTATGCAATTATACACATGTGGAAATGTTGTGTAAAAAAAATAAAAAAATTAAAAAAATTGTAACTCAAGTAAACCCATTACCCAAAGGTTTCATGAAAATCCCAACAATTAATAAAGATTTGCATTAAATTTATGACAACTTTAGGTTAGTACATTGGATGACATCCATTGACCCGAATCTTTTTTTAAAAGTGGTGGGACTGAAGGTAGACCATATTCACCAAGTTTGTTGGAAAATCTGACAAACTTTTTAATTTGACATGCAATTATGCCAAATTAGACGACTTAATACCATATTTTTAAGCTGAAAAATCCAATCAGTCATTTACATTATATCCCACATCGATGTGCCAACCCAAGTCACCATAGCACTATCAGTTAATCCGTCATCCTGTAAACAACCTCTAAACAATAAAGTAATAAAAGGCCAAATACCTCCCTTATTTGTGACTTTTGTGCCCAAAATCTAATTAGCTCGTGGTACACAACCCAGATGCTACCCGGAAAATATTGTCGCAAATGCATTACCGTTCGAAAAGATATCCTGCTAATGAGGAAAGTGTGACACACAATACACCCACATACATTACACATACACCACACGCCCAGTGACCACTAGGCTCCTCCTGAATTTATTCAGGGAGATAAAAGGGAGAAAAAGACTTTTTGGGGTTATCGTCCAATATCTCCGTGCCAGTGTTTATCATAAAATATTGAAAAAAAGACACATGTTCCAACTGACAAATGGCAGTATGGTCTTCGATCAGGATACTCACAGAGGACACAAATATAACCTACCAGTGGTATAAGGATACCAAAAAACAATCTGTGACTCTTCTATGGGGTGGTCATGGATCGTTCTAAGGCATTGCTACAGTAGATCATAAACTATTCTCTTGAAGTCCAAATTATGGTATTCGAGAGGTTCAAGAGTTATTCATTAAACAGGAAGGAAGCAGTTTACCAGTGATGAGTGGCATGATCAAAACAGTAACATCAGTGTGGAGTACCTCAGGCTCAATTCGGGTCATGCTATTCATAACAGACATGAATGACATTTGTAATCGTTTCCAGGATGCTCATTGGGCATGCTTGCTGAAAATTACCAAAATATTTTTCATGGGCAGTGACCCAAACAGCTTTGAAACATTGTTACAGTTAAGGAATGGGTGATTTCCACAACTGGTTGGATGCAAAAAATCGGCATTACATATAGACAAAACAAAATATATGGTATTGGTGCCAATGAACCTACCATATATATACTATGGATGAGTGCAGTCAACAGAGTAGACTGTACCAAATTCTTAGGTATATGTTACTGACACACACCTCCAGTGACCACTAAGTCTCCTCTCGAATTTCATTCAGCGAGATTACAAAAGGGAGAAAAGGACTTTTTGCGGTGGTATCGTCCAATATTACGTTGCCATTGTTTATCTTAAATATTGAAAGGACACATTTCAACTGACAAAAATGGCAGTATGGTCTTCGATCAGGATACTCCACAGAGTACAAATATAACCTACCAGTTGTATAGACTACCAAAACAATTGTGACTCATTGGGGTGGTCCTGGATCTTTCTAAGGCATTTGATAAGTTAGATCATAAAAGATTACTCTTGAAGTTCCAAATTTGTATTCAGAGAGGTTCAAGAGTATTCAGTTAACAGGATAGCAGTTTACCAGCTTGAGTGGCATTGATCAAAACAGTAACAATAATGGTGGAGTACCTCAGGGCTCAATTCTGGGTCCCTGCCTATTCATCACATACATGAAAGACATCTGTAATGTTTCCAAGGATTGCTCATTGGTCATGTTGCTGACAATACCAACATATTTTTCATGGGCAGTGCCCCCAAACGATTGTGAAACATGGTTACGTAAGGAATGGGTGATTTCACAACTGGTTTGATGCAAACAAATTGTCATTACATATAGACAAAACAACATTATATGGTTATTTGGTGCCAATGAATAAATATGATCCATATGGATGATGTGCCAGTCAACAGAGTAGACTGTACCAAAATTCTTAGGTATATGTTACTGACTCGCATCTCTCATGGTTGTGAACATATTCAATATATATCTGCCAATATTACGAGAATTGGTATCATGAACGAGTTTAAAACGTGGCATGTTACTAGCATTATAAACAAGAACAATTACATATGAGCCTAGTATACTCCTATCTTACTTGTGTATCGACCAATGGTAGGAAGCAGGTAAATATGATCTAAACAAAGCTATGAGGTCTACAGCATCATGCAGTTTGCTATGTGCTGGGTAGATCAACGTGACAATTTGTACCCGTGTATGCAAAGCAGAACTTTCGGAGGTTACATTGTTCATATACCTTCTATCACATTGATCACTTCTATTGCCACGAATTCAATTGTTCATGTTACAATAAAAGGTGCTGGTGTGATACAGTATAACCTCGTTGAGAAGGTAAAAATACAGGCCAAAGCCTCATATATGATTCCACTATATATTTTGAAACAATTTACCTGATATAACTCAAAACTAGTAGGACTATCACTGTATTCAGGAAACGTTACTGCAGACATCTGAAATCCACACATTAACATTTATCACGACAAGTCCATGTTACTAATGGTAGTTATGTCTGGTAGGTTAGAATGGCGAGGGTTGCTTGATCATGATGACTGAATAGTCTTGTTGTTACGCAATGGTCAATGCAAACACGACACACCCCCTCCCATGGTAGTGTACTGATGTTTGTCGGTCACTGAAGTGACTGGAGGTTTGAGTATATGTTTCAATTTGACAGCAGGGTATGGGGCTTGGGGAATTTGGGGTGTGTCACTTTTCATGATTTATGTCAGTCACAAACAAAAAGTGACTGAGGGTGGTGGGAATTTGTACCCCAGTTCATTGACCCACCTTAGTGCCAAGGACTCACTTTGTCCGGGGTAGTAGGGGTGCGTCATGCGATGGACAAGTGCATTACCTCTGATTCTGATATTGCTCAAGGGAAGTGGATACTCAATTAGGCTCCACAGGTTTTTCAGACCACTCCTTTACACTCTTCTTGCTTCCGATTATTCAGTTATGTTCAATTTGAAGAGTGATGAAACAAACATATATATGAAATGAATTGAATGAAAATTTAATCAGTCCATGCTTGAATTGACAAACTACTATACAAGTTTTCAGTTTATAGTGGTAAGATACTATATATATATTCATGGATAATCATAAAAAAATTCAATATAAAAAATTACCCTGTAAAGTACTTTCTTCACGAGATTCTCAATTTGATTTGCCTCATTGAATGTAACAAACCATTTCAGTTGCAAATACAACAGTATGCATTAGATTAAAAAAAAAAAAAAAATTACAATCATAATTTACGTTGCAACTATCAAAACTTGAGTTAATTTATTGCATAGGAAAGATGAAGAGTGTAAAATACTAGAGAATTATAGGTATTGGCTACCCAAAAGCATGGAACTGATTAGGCCAAGGACCAGTGCTTACGTCATATTCGAAAACACCATATTTCACAAATAGTATCAGACTAGCAGAGTCTGCAAACGTCCAGACTAGAGATAAAACATGTGGGTTCAAATTTCCTATCAGGAGACGATCAGCGTTTTTTTGTCATGAGGTACCCCTAGGGACTTTCATCTTTAAGGGGCAATAATTGTGGGGCTAGGAGACATGCCCACCCCTATTTGAAAAAGCCTGGAATTTTCTCACTTCACAGGCGACTGAGTATGCTAAAATAGGCACGATAGATACTTGTACACCGTATTGAGCTGAATTGAAAAATTTTCCACACTGGGACGATTCCCCCCTCCACTTCCATTTTCTGTAAGTAAATAACATTAAAAATTTGAGGCAAGGGAAAATGAAAAGCAAAAATTATGTTGTTGGTCAGGGGAGAGGGAGGAAGGTCTTCATGTGGGTATATGAGATGTTTCCCCTAAACATTGGGGGACTTGCCCCCTCAATAGGCAATCCTGATGCTACTTACCCCTGATGCAGAGTTAAACCTTCGCAAAAGGATACCGTGACCCTGAGCAAGGTGACCTCAGGGAGGGTGGCAGGGGTCATGCCCCCATCCACGGTTGCGGGAGACGCCTTCCTAAAAAAATATTACCACGATCGTTGGAATCAATGCACTTGACATGCCCCATTTAGTACCTGGAGGGAGATGAGCATGAAAGAGAAGAGCCTTGCTTCAAGGCACATCAGAAGAGCACTCTCGTTGGATTTTAAAACTCAATTACATCTGATCGGCAAGCTATACCGACTGTCCATTCCAATCTCCCATCCTCTAGCAGAGAACTGGTAGACTCCAATATGCATATCCATGCCATCAATCCCAAGTAGACTTGAGATCGATCAGCTCAGTCAGTAGAGCTAGTACTGTGATCGAAAGGATCCAGTTCGGCCGGTTGGCCGTTCTGGTGAGTCCTTGGGTAAGGCGCTTATCTTCCGGTGCTTTGTCCTACCCAAGCTTATTGGGAAACCTTTGAGAGGTTACTGTCATCACAAGTGTGTGATTATGGCAGAGTCATGTGAGATTGTCCCTGGGGACATCTTGTGGGGGGCAACCAATTGCGGTTTTGCCAGGAGAGAGTGTATTGCTAGGAAGTGTGCACCATGGTGCGGGCCAAACAAGTTACCACGACCAGGGAGGGTAATGGCCTTCAGCGCTTTGATACGACGGTATAAAGCAGATATAAGAATGGTACATTATCATTATATAACTAGATGCAGGCCTCTCCCAACACCGGGGGCTTGACAGATTACTGGTTATGACAGCGTCCATATACGATCCCCCAGATGATGAAGAAATCTGGGTCATCGGTCTGACTCTCGGAGATACAAAACTGCCCCTCTTCCGGATGGTGCTTCGATGTGATCTTTGTAAGTTGGAATACAGTTCCATGGATATTGCAGCAGTTATCACCTGGGAAGTACAACACATCAAGTCAGTGTTGACTTGTATTTAGAGTAACAAAAATCATGATAATGAGACCATAGCTGGAGATGAACAACACATGTAACTCCAAGGTAATCCTTGTATTCATACTACAAGTCCGTGATTTGATTGCCAATGAAAAAAAAGGGCAATCTGGGAAGGCTCCTCGCATGAGGTGCAATCACGGCTGAACGTCGAGGGGGGGGGGGAGAGGGCAGTTAAAGAGGAGATGTTATGTGTGTGGAAAACAAAAAACATATTTATGGAGAAACTGTCCATCTCCCCCCATCCCTTTTGAGTTGCATGAACCCTAGGGTAATTTTGCGGAGGAGAACATTTGTCATGAAGGACAGCTCCATGGTATTGGAAGGCGGTGTAAATGAAGGAACAACAACATCAACTCAATGTAATATTTGCCTTCCCGAGAGGAATACGGATTGATTACATAATGAATACTGACATACATGTATTTACAAATCCAAAGACAATAGGTTGCAAAGTGCCTACGTCACAAATAAAAGATATCATTTACTGACGTCACTAGTGTGAAACAAGAGCTAAACCCTTGTACAAAGTCAAGTAGGACGTCTTCTTGACATCGCATGTCCAAACTTTTCAGATAGGTTCATGTACCTTTTATCCCAGTCGGCACAAGAGATGAAAAGTTTACAATATTTGTCCTGTGCCGAAAAAAAGCGCCACACGCCATGCTAGAGAAAACAGAAAGTTATATTCGACTGCAAAAGCTTAGGATAAGCCCTTAGTGTGTAACGTAAACCATTAGGGCACTGTGGTACACGTGCTGACATAACAGCGGGACACCATGAACATACAAATGTATAACGATACCAAGCCCCCCTCCTCCCAACAACCTTCCAGAAAGGGGTGGAGGAGAACTGTTGAGTACATCTGTAGCCTGCAGAAACCAGAGCATGAACGTGAAAAGCAACATGCTTGTAGACACTATCTCAGTGATTGGAAAGTGGCTATTTATTACAAGCAACAGTTTTCTGAATCCCAAAATTTTTAAAATCTGAATTCTCGAATGACATCTGGTGCCCTTGGAAAGAACCCACTATTGGTAGACCAAATGTTATTCACATTTTTTCCTTCTCCAATTACAATATGGGTAACTCTCTGTCGAAGCAATTCTACATAGCTCTATGGGGTATTTGAAATCTTTGCTAATGAGCTGCACGATAGAATACGTGAATGAAAACTGGTCTAGCATGACATACTACACGCAGACATCCATACCAAAATAACGTGATCCACACAAGTCTTTTCCTGAACTCAGATCAGGTGAAGCGAAGGTGCATACATTATGCAAATGTGACAGTGAGACACCAAAATACAAAGAACAAAATGTCGTCCACATCTATCTAAGGTCTTTTCCTGAACTCAGATCAGGTGAAGGAAAGGTGCATACAGTATGCCAAATGTTGATCAGTGAAGACACAAAATACAAAGACCAAATGTCGTCCACATCTACCAAGTAGTTTGTGAAAGACCTGACCAACCTAAAATTGTGTCAATCAAGTGGAACTCAAAGGTCATTTGACGATTGCTCGCTTCGATACCATATGAGATTTCCTTGTATAGTTGGCCATGTGTGCTGGGTTTCGGATATATTTTAATGGACATGAGTTGGAGGAGGCGGAAGTGCTGAAGCTGAGCCCAACGTTGATGAAGGATGTTGTTCTGTCTAAGAGTCTGTGGAATGCAATATTTCAAGAACAGTTTTGATTTATTTTCAAAATTGGGAGCGAATCTTTAAGCATCTGGTTTTTCTTCACTTTTGGATGTGGTGACTTCAGGGTCTCTTCGGAGGATCGTGTCTTCCTGAACTTTGTTTCACTAACTAAACTAAACTGATATCGTTGGTAAGGCACTGCCCACACCAGAACCCTGCGTAACTCCCTCGCACCACTACTTTTTGGCAAAAAAAAATATTAGATACACCATAAGACACAAGAGAACAAAAATAACAACCAAAGGGTTCTGAACCACCGGTCCACTTGTCCCAATAATGGGTTTGTTTTTGCTACAGTATGGAGTTGTTTTTTTTCCAAAATTCTTGCTACAGCAGGTAATAATATCAGATTCAAAAGCACCAAAATGACTGCTGTTTGCCAATCCCAAAGTGTTTTTTTTGCACATATGAATTGAATTCTACATGGGACTGAATGTTGACCATCGTCAATTTCTGAAAATTGACAAACTGTTCAAGTTGGGACAAAATATGCAAATTTGAACATTAAACTCTAAACCCTCCTTCAAATTACTGAAAGACTGATGATGGACTATACAGGGTTCTGCAGATTCTGGGCAATCGATCTCCATGACATTCCCATGACCGTCTCTAGGAATATCGTAAAGAATTCCCCAATGAACATCAAAAAAAGAGCAAACAAAAACAAACAGCTGTGAGTGAGTGGACAACATCAGTACATGAAAATTTCCATGAACTTCCCCGTGGACTCAAAACTTTCACTGAATTCAAATATTATCCCGGCCTGGATTTTATTGATGAAATGCCATGACTTTTCCATGACTGGTGGAACCCTGATTTACATGTCCACCAATTTTGTGGATACCTGATGGTGAAGCTATGTGGGGACCAGTTTAAAATAACCTTCTGGAACGTTGTTGGATATAACTCTCTGGAGGTTGTCCACTCTGACTCCACAGAGAAGCTCATTTTTTTTGAAGAAATCGTTATCATACTCAGTTCCATTGCTGATCACGGTCAAATAATATTTATAAAAGATGACCATCTGAATGGTGAGTAAGCTGTGAAGGTGAGCCAGAAAAGTCAAAAAATATTTTAGAGAGATGCCCAGGAATGATATAGAAACATCACATGCCTATATAGTGCTTTCAAACATAAATAGACATTCTCAACAGTGCTTCGCAGATATTACCTGAACCCGTTATACCTCTCTGACAATCCCGGAAAGTATAAGTTGCTGCCATTATAGGCGCAGGTTGAACTCAATTTCTCACAGTCCCCCAATTTTTTTTTTTTTTTTTTTTTGTTTTTATTGCCTGGGTAGGGTGAGTCAATGAAGACAAAGTACTCACCCGATGGTTCATGGAAAAGTTGATCGGTCATTGGGATTCGACTCGGCAACCTTTGATTTGATTCGATGGGACGGGTTCAGGAAGTAATTTGATCATCGTGGAACCCTAACCGAATTCTGATTCTTCTCGACTAGTTGCTCAGATGATATCGAGGCAGGAGTGACCACAATCCCTGCTCCCGGGACCGCATTTACGTCCCCATCCCCAATGGACGATCAGTGAACTCCAGGACCTGACCCCTTCTCAGAACCTGGAGAGGAGCGGAAGATGTTCGACTCGAATGCTCACAGCCGAACCAGGACATGCAAGTGCCCCGCAAACAACCCCCAGAAATACCAAGCACTGCTAAAGGCAGGACAGGAACCTAACGACAGGAACACGCCAGTCGAACTTCAAATACAGCCACTTCTGGCAAAAAGCCCGGTGCTGATTGGATGGACATTCGACCGGGAACTGGTGCATGCAAAGCGACACTGATACCGCTCTACTTTCCTCCCCAATTCGATCACCAGTCCTAAGCTCGACCTACAAAATCCTTACCTCCACTTACCAAATTTAGGATGCGCTACGTGATGGCTCTAGTACTGAGAAGTGATACGATGGCCACGACGAAACCTTCGCAAGCGTGTCTAACGGACACGATCACCTTAATATCACTTGGATGTGGCCACCTTTACAGCAGTCAACTGCCAGTGATGAGCCCGCTGGACGTGAACGACATGTGTGTGGACGAATGTGAGATGGGAATAACCCTGTGAGTCGGGGAGATCGCAAAAGTCGATTTTAAATGACTTTTAGAATTTGTTATTTTGACATACTGCATGGATAAGAAGGTAACCTGGACAGGATTTCAGCTGATTTCACTGAAAGCAGCTAAACTTCATCAGGCCATGGTGATTCAAATTAAAAATCAGTGCCTTTGTATTAATCATCATTATAACGGGCTTCATGGGGAGTCATTGCATGGGTAGGAATGCGTCATTTAGCATATCCACAAGGTTTTAATGCATTTGTTGGTCCATGCAAATCATGGCATGGGTGTGTTTCTATAGAAAGGCTACCTTTAGTTTGGAACTTGGGCCAAGGGTTATGTATATACAGTATAGATTTTTTTCAAACTTTGTATGACAATACCAAAGGAAGCAACGTTCAGTTTAGGTGAGCATACAACACATACGGTAATCTTTGAAATTTCCTAATAGACAAACAGAATAGGGCATCTTGATTACAAGAACTATGTGGTGCTGATACTACTTCTAGGGATCAGTATGTCTATTTCTTGACTGAATATTTGTGATTTCCTTATTTATATGAATATTCTTGCTGGCTGGCCCTATCACTTAGTCCCTAATATTTTAGTTTAGATAAGGGACCACCCGAGTCCTGAAGATAAGTATTCGTAGGTAAGGTTTAGGGCACATAACATGAGTGTTTAAGATGTGATTGATTCAATTTATACAGGGTCAGGAAAAAAAGTAAGGTCATCAAGGAACACTAACCCCATTTTTTTCCATGGATGAGCACCGCCGATGGCTAGCATTCTCTTCCCGATAGTGCTTCAGATGATATCAGGCAGGGGGTAACTAATCACGTCATGCTCCCAAGACATGTCATGCGTACACTGATACACTGTGCCTAGTGTGAGTTCAGCTGAAGTCAATTTTAGCAAGTAATCACTTCTCTCTGCCAGAAAGCCAATGCTACTAGTTATGAGAAGCGCCACAATCATCATCATAAAAACTTTTACTTCAGAAGCCATGCTAGCATGGGATAGAGGGGAGAGCATCTGGTGCGCAAACTCTCTCCACTCCAAGTATTCGGACCAGGGCGCTTGTGGTCTATACCTTAACGCAGGTCATCGAAAAGACCTCGTACAAAGTCCTCCGAGGCCTGCCTCTCCTACGACTACCAGGAAAACGTTTGATCTCTCTAGACTCTTAACTACATCCTTTTCAAACATGACCGGACCCAATCCGAAGTTGTGACTTCGGAACAGTCACAAATATTTACCAGAACCAAGTGAATCTTAGCGCAATTGAAGATTTCTATCATTCCGAAGTCCATCCACGAATCCATCCTAACCATATCATATCATTTCTCTCGAGTCTAAGCAATCTTCTTCGTAACTGCCCAAAGTCTCACTACACTAGGTACTACACTTCTATCTAACACAAGCCTCAAAGACTCTTCTCTTCATACGCCAAGAGAAAACCCTGGACGTGAGCGTGGCAAACAATTTCTAACTTTTAAACCCACTCCTAATCCCGTAACAGAACTTTCCGCGCACCTCCCAGCACTAATCATATCACCTAAATAACAGAACGTGGCAATAACTCCAGGGGTGTACCAAATCAAAAACTGACTCTGGCCTGTTCAGGAGAGGACTCTAATAACTTCCCTCTTACAGGATTTACAATTAAATCTAAAACAGAAATCAAAACTACCTCTGACACGCTGCACCTTGTGAACCAGTGTCTGCAGGAATTGCAATAATAGAATTACTACCAACCCCTTTTCTAAACGGAGCAGGGCCATTTCCGGAGCGAATAGCAGGGACACTATCACAACTACTGACCATAACTTCAGTCTTCCTCATATTAACCTTAAGGCCCTGACACTCGATGCCATCCTTCCAAATCTGTAAACTTCTGGACTGACTCCTCGATACTTTCAGCAATCAAAACAAGATCATCGCGACTACAGGAATTAAGAGGCAAAACCCGTTTAAATTCACTGGCCAAAGCTTCAAAAACCATAATGAACAGCCAAGGGACAAGCATGAATTATATTATCAATGGCATTGCTAATACCCTTGTGAGGAAACTTCAGGCAGAATAATACTAAATAATGTTGCCAACAATGGTTTTCAGACAATAATGGGGGGGGCCAGGAATTAGTAGATGTTGACTACTCACTTCTGAGAAGACCTCCCCATTGCTTGTTGCATAATCCTAGTATCTGTTAAGTTGAAGGGTAGTGGAGAAAAGAAAATGTAGCATCGGAGTGAATAGAGTGGCAAATATTCATCTGAGGCAAATAGGTACCAAGGAGGCTGGGTACCCACAGGACTCAATCATGCATTGGAGGAGGTTGCTAAACTACAATATATACTGGTAATGGTCCATATGTGTTAGTTGATCGTGTAGTAAGCCGTTTGTCTAGCACAGTGGGACACACAAAACACCAAGCTCAGCTTTCTGTATTGAATTCACAAAGGCTGCCATCAATGAATGTACCACTCCAGTCTTGATTAAGAAATGCAGTTTACATTCATCCAGTTTTATTGATGGCTTTGAATAAGGGACAGTTGTTAATAATAGTGATGGTTATTGATCATGATGGTGTCAAGATGACAGGATGCCGGTTGAAGGATTATGTGGTGATGATGGTGGATTGACGATGGTCATGATAGTGATGGTAGTGATCATGATGGTGTTCAAGACGACTAGGATGACGGTGAAGATTGTGGTGATGATGATGGTGTATTGAGCAATGGGAATGATAGTGATGGAGATTCATGCGATGGTGTCAAGATGACTAGGATGACGGTGAAGATTATGATGGTGATGATGGTGGTATTGACGATGGGTAATAATAGTGATGATGGGATCATTGATGGTTGTTCAAGACGACGAGGTGACGGTGAGAGGTTTGAAGATTATGGTGGTGATGATGGGGTGTTGACGATGGAATGATAGTAGTGATGGTATGATAATGATGGTGTTCAAGAGACTAGGATGACGGTGTGAAGATCATATGGTGGTTGTTGATTGATGGTGGTACTGACGCTGGTATGTAGTGATGGTATTGACATGATGTGTTTACAAGAATACTAGGATGACGGTTGAAGATTAATCGATGAGGTGATGATGGTGGTATGACGATGGTAATGATAAGTTATGGTATAATCTGGTGTTCAGATGACTAGGATGACTGGTGAAGATATGATTGGTGATGATGGTGGTGGTGACGGTGGTAAGATAGTGATTATGATGGTGTTCAAGATGATAGGATGACAGTGAAGATTATTGGTGTGATGATGGTGGTGGTGACAGACGGTAATGATTATTGATGGTATGATATTGGTTGTCGAGATGACTAGGATGATGGTGAAGATTGTGGTGATGATGATGGGAAGCTGAGATAAGTGATAGTCATGTTGGTGATACATGATGGTGTTCAAGATGACTAGGGATGACAGTGAAGATTATGGTGATGAAGATGATGTGATTGATGTCATGGTGGTGATCATGATGGGGTTCAGATGAATAGGATACAGTGAAGATATGTGATGAGATGGTGATGATGATGGTAATGATTAGTGATGGTGTGATCATTGATGTGTTCAGGATGACTAGGATGGTGCTGAAGATTTGTAGGATGATGATGGTTGAAGTTATGTAGTTCTGATGGTGATTTGATGATGATTCATGATGGGGGAGATGGAGGATCATCAAGTGGTTATTCTTGATGGTGACGTGACCATGATGGACAGGTGGTTATGATGGTGCTCTAAATAATGATGCATCATCATCGGTATACTAATATGATCATTATCATGGTGATCTGATGATGACAGAGATGATAGGAGATGAAAGACAGTGATGAGAAGATAATACAAAGAGGCTAAATGTCAACAACATATTTGCACTACTTACCGTTACCATAGGTCCCCATAAGGTAATCTGGTTCCTGGCAGTGTCTCATAAAGCTTCTTCTCTGTAATCACCAAATAAAACATCAGAGATCTTACAATACTATTGTATGCAAGTTCAAGGTCACAACACGAGGAACTTCAAAGTGGTTCACCATGACCCCCTCAAGTCTATGTAAATCAGTAGAAGGATGGGTATAGTCCAGCGGCTTATCAGTCTGAAAAGAAGACCAACATTCCCAAACTTGGTTAAACAACTCTGGTAGCCCCCAGCGATTAGGTAGATAGTGACTCTCTAACTCTCTCGTTTGTTTACTTCTTTCCCATCTTCTTGCAGCCCCCCCCCTCCCCAACCTCCCGTCTCTCTCTCTCCTTTAAACTTGAGTTCGCTTTTCTCCCCCACTCCATTGCCTTTGCAGAGTATCAGGTTCAGTGGCATAGGTCAAGTTTTTGTTTCATGTCTTCTATGACAATGATAACCATCCATCTTATGGAATGACTCCGCCCCCCCCCCCCCCCACCACCCCCTCGTCTGGGAATGACATATACAGTTAGGTACAGAGATTGTACACTCGGTTGCTTCGTGACATTCAGCCAATAGAACATGCCAAGGCAATATTACCAGGGCCATATTTATTTTGTGTTTTCCAATTTTAGTCAGAATTTCCTCTCCATTGTGTTCAAGTAGTGGTGGTTACAGTTCCCGTTTCCAGCTCTATTGAAGCAGTCCATTGTTCCCCTACTCCAAGCTTGGCAATAAGTATACCAATTGAGGGCAAATGAGACCTTATTAAGGAACGATCTCTGGAGCAATGTGAGAAACAGTATGTGTCAAGAGAGGACTGGCTAAACACATGGGGTATGAGGACCTATTTTCAGATTATTTGGCTGTTAGATTGAAGACTAAGGAACTTATCCACTTGAAATGAGAATGAGAAT